>JAKSXO010000040.1:515549-965549 GCA_024509115.1 Crotalus helleri
AGCATTATACAGTGAAGATAGTCTATCCTTCCAAAAGGGGTATCATTCCATCCGGTGCTTCACCCTTCCAGGACACTGTGGGAAATGGGGAAGTCCAACTTCTCCTTCCCAATCCATTAGTCTATCATTAGACTACGATTCCCACCAGCCCTGAAGAGCAATTAAAAGGCTATTAATTAACCAGAATCATTCTAAAATCTTGGTTGGATCCATCCTGTCAGGCAAAAAGAATCAGGACCGCCGGTTAGGTTGCAGCAGAGACGATTGACGCATTGATCCACAAGAATCAACTAAAGTTCCACACTAAACTGGTGCACAGATAATGCAGGAGGAGTTAAGACTTGTATTGTTTTTGGCAACATAAGGAATCTAGGCTGATGACTTATTTCACTCCACCCTCCAGCTCTGCCTGCTTTTCTCCTATACATCCATGGTTGATGGGTTTTGGAGCTTTTGACATAAACGCTAGGGAGAGGTATTTCAGAAACTCTTAAAAAAAAGCAGAGGGGACCCCCAAAGGGGGTGGGGGAGAAAGATAATTTAATTAGAGTGACACTGATTGAATGCAAAACACTGCAGTTCAGGACAGACTGTCTAGTTTGATTGGCTAAAGAGTCGCCTATTCAGTTCTTCTCCAGATGAGACTCAGCAAAAGATCCATCTGAAATTCTGAACAGCTGCCTTCCACCCCCATCCAGAATCCAGAGCTGGACAGCTGATGGCCTCCGCAAGGAAAGAAATAATGTTCTTTATTCTGATTGTCCAAAACTACATTTTTAAAGCGAAGATTGCCAGTTTAGTGTGTCTGAACGGACGCTAAACGAATAAAAAGCAAGGAGTTTCTCTCCTTGCTAATCAAACCCCACGCCAGTAATAAGACAGGTCCTGTCCCTGCTAACCTAATTAATATCCATCTGCTTTTTTTTTTTCCAAACAAAGCAACTGTCCATTTCAGACACTCAATTCCCCCATCCCTCTAATTCGCAGCAAGCTTTTCCCCTCCTCCACAATTACACAAACATCTGGCTGGGAAGCTCACAAAAAGCCTGGGGGCATCTCTCTCTCTCTCTCTCTCTTTGATGCCCCTACTTCAGTTAGACAGAAAAATATAAAGAATGGAGACGATCTGATTTCTCCAGGTCACAGAGGACTTTTCTAAGGTTTATGGACTATACAAGGTCAAAGAGACACACCAAACAGGCAAGGAAATTTAAGGTGCTCCGTTGTGTCCCTTAAGTGCCCTTCCCATACATATACACCATTGTAAAGCAAGTTTTTTTAAAAAAAAAATTAAATAAACGCAGAGAGTCTTTAAAAAAAGAAGAGCTGAAATAAAATCAATTTTAACAAATCCATTTACTGCCTCCTTCAAATCTGAATTCTAGAAAAACATTTGCATTTAAAAAATTATTCTAAAGCTAGAAAAAGCATGCAGTATATATTTTGTTGCTGTAAATAGTCAGGGTTTCCTTCTATTTCTTCTCTTTCTGGATATTGACTCTTTTTTTTCAGATTCCCCACCCCCACCCCAGCTTTAGATGCCCATTTGGTCCAGTGGTTAAGGCACCTGGCTAGAAAGTGGGAAGCTGTGAGTTCAAGTCCCACCTTAGCCTGAAAGCTGACTGGGGGACTTTGCAACTTGTTGGATTAAACCCCCCTTTTCAAAGCGTGCACGCTGGCTTAAGGATTCAGGTTTGAACACAACCTGTTTCCCAGTCAACATGCTTTAAAAGTGGTTCTTACTGGCTAGCTGAAAGTTTTTTATAATCCAGACATGTGCATGAATTCTGCCTGATGAAAGCGTTCAGCCTCTGCTGAATGCCAAGCCACAATTCATCAAACAACTTAAAAGGACGATACACGCTTCAAAGGAAAGAAACGAAAAACTATTCCACATGCAGCAAAGGGGTTCCCCACCCCAGCTCTGATTTGCAGACCCTCTTGACTTGAAGAAACTTCTTAAAAACAAAAGAGGGTTTTCAAAACTTGAAACCAAGAAGAAACTAGCTGCCTCTCACATTAGAATTTAGCATTTCTGTGCTAAAGTGCATACCTTTTAAATTTTAGGATAAGGGAACAGAAAGGAGAAGAGAAATTGGACATAAAGGCAGGGATGAATAGAATAGAATAGAATAGAATAGAATAGAATAGAATAGAATAGAATAGAATTAGAATAGAATAGAATAGAATAGAATAGAATAATAGAGTAAAATACTCTATAGTAGAATAGGAATAGAGTAGAATAGAGTAGAGTAGAGTAGAGTAGAGTAGAATAGAATAGAATAATAGAGTAAAATACTCTATAGTAGAATAGAATAGAATAGAATAGAATAGAATAGGAGTAGAGTAGAATAGAATAGAATAATAAAATACTCTATAGTAGAATAGAATAGAATAGAACAGAATAGAATAGGAGTAGAGTAGAGTAGAATAGAATAGAAGAGTAAAACACTATAGTAGAATAGAATAGAATAGAATAGAATAGAATAGAATAGAATAGAATAGAATAGAATAAAATAGAATAGGAGTAGAGTAGAGTAAAATAGAATAGAAGAGTAAAACACTCTATAGTAGAATAGAATAGAATAGAATAGAATAGAATAGAATAGAATAGAATAGAATGGAATGGAATAGAATAGAATAGAATATGGAATGGAATATGGAATAGAATAGAATAGAATAGAATAGAATAGAATAGAATAGAATAGAATAGAATAGAATAGAATAGAATAGAACAGAACAGAATAGAATAGAATAGGAGATATAGAATAGAATAGAATAGAATAGAATAGAATAGAATAGAATAGAACAGAACAGAAATAAGGAATAGAATAGAATAGAACAGAATAGAAATAAGGAATAGAATAGAATAGAATAGAATAGAATAGAATAGAATAATAGAGTAAAATACTCTATAGTAGAATAGAATAGGAGTAGAGTAGAATAGAGTAGAGTAGAATAGAATAGAATAATAGAGTAAAATACTCTATAGTAGAATAGAATAGAATAGAATAGAATAGAATAGAATAGAATAATAGAGTAAAATACTCTTATAATAGAATAGAATAGAATAGGAGTAGAGTAGAATAGAATAGAATAATAAAATACTCTATAGTAGAATAGAATAGAACAGAATAGAATAGGAGTAGAGTAGAGTAGAATAGAATAGAAGAGTAAAACACTATAGTAGAATAGAATAGAATAGAATAGAATAGAATAGAATAGAATAGAATAGAATAGAATAGAATAGAATAGAATAGAACAGAATAGAATAGAATAGGAGTAGAGTAGAGTAGAGTAAAATAGAATAGAAGAGTAAAACACTCTATAGTAGAATAGAATAGAATAGAATAGAATAGAATAGAATAGAATAGAATAGAATAGAATAGAATAGAATAGGAGATATAGAATAGAATAGAATAGAATAGAATAGAATAGAATAGAATAGAATAGAATAGAATAGAATAGAACAGAACAGAAATAAGGAATAGAATAGAATAGAACAGAACAGAATAGAAATAAGGAATAGAATAGAATAGAATAGAATAGAATAATAGAGTAAAATACTCTATAGTAGAATAGAATAGGAGTAGAGTAGAATAGAGTAGAGTAGAATAGAATAGAATAATAGAGTAAAATACTCTATAGTAGAATAGAATAGAATAGAATAGAATAGAATAATAGAGTAAAATACTCTTATAATAGAATAGAATAGAATAGGAGTAGAGTAGAATAGAATAGAATAATAAAATACTCTATAGTAGAATAGAATAGAACAGAATAGAATAGGAGTAGAGTAGAGTAGAATAGAATAGAAGAGTAAAACACTATAGTAGAATAGAATAGAATAGAATAGAATAGAATAGAATAGAATAGAATAGAATAGAATAGAATAGAATAGAATAGGAGTAGAGTAGAGTAGAGTAAAATAGAATAGAAGAGTAAAACACTCTATAGTAGAATAGAATAGAATAGAATAGAATAGAATAGAATAGAATAGAATAGAATAGAATAGAATAGAAACAGAACAGAACAGAAATAAGGAATAGAATAGAACAGAACAGAACAGAATAGAAATAAGGAATAGAATAGAATAGAATAGAATAGAATAGAATAGAATAATAGAGTAAAATACTCTATAGTAGAATAGAATAGGAGTAGAGTAGAATAGAGTAGAGTAGAATAGAATAGAATAATAGAGTAAAATACTCTATAGTAGAATAGAATAGAATAGAATAGAATAGAATAGAATAGAATAGAATAATAGTAAAATACTCTTATAATAGAATAGAATAGAATAGGAGTAGAGTAGAATAGAATAGAATAATAAAATACTCTATAGTAGAATAGAATAGAACAGAATAGAATAGGAGTAGAGTAGAGTAGAATAGAATAGAAGAGTAAAACACTATAGTAGAATAGAATAGAATAGAATAATAAAATACTCTATAGTAGAATAGAATAGAACAGAATAGAATAGGAGTAGAGTAGAATAGAATAGAAGAGTAAAACACTATAGTAGAATAGAATAGAATAGAATAGAATAGAATAGAATAGAATAGAATAGGAGTAGAGTAGAGTAGAGTAAAATAGAATAGAAGAGTAAAACACTCTATAGTAGAATAGAATAGAATAGAATAGAATAGAATAGAATAGAATAGAATAGAATAGAATAGAATAGAATAGAATAGAATAGAATAGGAGATATAGAATAGAATAGAAGAGAACAGAAATAAGGAATAGAATAGAATAGAACAGAACAGAATAGAAATAAGGTTAGAAAGCTTAATGGTAGAGATCTTATCTCCCCCACTACTGTTTTCTTCTACTAAATTGTTTACATAACCATATTATTTTTGGTAAGCGCTGCAGGGACAGTTTCACGTGGATTTTGCCGGGGTTTTCCCCTCCCCTTCTCCTGAACATGGTCCACAGCAAGCCATCTGGTACCCTAGTGTGAGGCTCCCCTGTCCACTGAATCAAAACCTAGTTAATCTTCATAAGTGCACAAAGACACACCATCCACCCCAGGCGGCATGAGTGGGGTTCAAGATTTAAAAGAATGGTTTTCCTATTCTCCATAGTATCTATGAAAGTGTCGCGAAAAAGCCTCCCTAGCAGAGAGCTTGGTAGCTTAATATTTGGAAGTATTAACTTTTATTACCGTTAACTTTGGCTTCCACTTTGTTCCATCCTCTTTCGGTTTTTCCTTAGCTGGTTACCGAATCCATCCATTTTGTACGTTTCCACAAGACAGTGAACCCCTAGGCTTGCACAATGCAGGAAGCCGCAGAAAACTAAGGTTAAGACAAACAGAATAACAAGAGTTTTAAAAGGGGTCTTTGGAGGTCTTCTAGTCCAACCCTCTGGGAAGTGGCTGTCCACGCTCTTCTTGAAAAGCTGCTGTGATGGAGCACCCACAACTTCTGGAGGCAGGTTGTTCCACTGGTGAATTGTTCTCACTGCCAGGAAATTTCTCCTTAGTTCTAGGTTGCTTCTCTCCTCGATTAGTTTCCACCCGTTGCTTCTTGTCTGGCTCATAGACTATATTTAGACATATAGGGCCAGAAGGAACCCCAGAGGTCTTCTAGTCCAACCCCCTGCTCAAGGCGTGAGCCTTATACTCTGCCAGTTAAATCATTGACCAGTCTATTCCTGAAAACCTCCAGTAATGGAGCACCCACAACTCCAGGAGGCAAAATATTTATTTATTTATTTACAAATATTTATATGCCGCCCAATCCCAAAGGACTCAGGGCGGCGTACAAAGTTAAAAACAGTCATAAAACAATAAAATAAAATAATCCAGTCATACCGCGAGTCCGATCATATCCCGGCCCGCCGAGGACATCAGCCCCAGGCCTGCCGGAACAGGAGAGTTTTAACGGCTTTCTTAAAGGCCGGCAGGGTGGGAGTAGTTCGAACCTCGGGGGGGAAGTTGATTCCACCAGGTCGGAGCCACCACAGAAAAGGCCCTTCCCCGAGGGCCCGCCAGCCGACACTGTCTGGCCGACGGGACCCGAAGGAGGCCCACTCTATGGGACCTCACCGGTCTCTGGGAACTATGTGGCAGAATGCGGTCCTGTAAGTAACCTGGCCCTATGCCATGAAGGGCTTTGAAGGTGATAACCAACACCTTGAATTGCGTCCGGAGACCCACAGGAAGCCAGTGCAGCTCGCGGAGGATAGGTGACACGTGGGCGTACCTTGGCGCGCCCACAATCGCTCTCGCGGCTGCGTTCTGAACCAACTGCAACCTCCGAACGCCCTTCAAGGGTAGCCCCATGGATTCCAATGTTCTCACAGTCAGAAAATTTCTCCTTACTTCTAGGCTGGTAACTCTTGCAAGCAGAATGACACCCCTTGAAATAAAAGTCTGGGGAGATTCTCGGTCATCCAGGCCACAGTTGTCCCAAAGGTGCTTTTTTTTTTTTTTCCAAGAGGCAGCTGGACTTCTTTTCTTTCTTGGAAGGCGTTTCGCCTCTCCTCCGAGAAGCTTCTTCAGCTTCTTCCCCACAATCCAGCTTTTTGGAGGAGAAGCCAAACGTCTTCAAAGAAAAACCAAGAAAGGCCAGTTGCCTCCTGAAAAAAAGCAGCGTTGGGACCTTGAAAGAAAAGCTCTCTGTTCCCCCTTGGAAGAAGAAATAAAATCTTAAAAACTCTTACAAGGAGAGGCAGATCAGCCGACCAGCGGCCCCGGCGTTCCCAACCGTTGCTTAGCGAGAGGAACCCAACAAGACGTCTCCGCAGGCGATGGCTCCCCCCCCCTCCTTCAAGGTAACCCAGAGCAACAGGCGGTTCAAATCCAGCCTGGGCGAAACAGACCGGGCACAGCACGTTCCTCGCCCTCATGAAGGCGGGCGGAAACCAGCGCTTCTTTATTTTAGCTGTAGGGCATCTATTGATATAAATCAGCGCGCCAGGAAGGGTAGGGAGCAAAGAAGGCGCGACTGGGAACGGGGGTGGGTGGGTGGGTGGTGGGGGGGGGGGTGTGAAAGCGGGCACAAAGCGCTTCACTTCGGGAAAAATCAGAGAATCAAACGGGGCGGGTGGAGAAAGAGCGTCCCAACTGGTGATTTAAAAAAAAAAAGGAAAGCCACGTTTCCACTCCCCTTTTCTTTCCTTTTGCACAAAAATGCGCACTGAAATGCGCTCCCCAAGGATGCAGTTCTGGAAAGAGCGCGCACCAGCCAGAAAGACAAGGGGAGGGAGGGGGTGGTCGCCAGCCCCTTGTTTAAAAGCAACCCACCCACCCACCCGCCTTCCTTCCAGGACTGCATTGCCCACCCCGCCCAGATCTTTCCTGCAAGCCCACCACCTCTGCAAGCAGCCAGAGGAGAAGAACAGAGACGGACCACCGGAGGGGAAACCCCCCACCCCCAGCCCCAATAGTTACCGAGGAAACGAACTTGTTTCTTCTTGTTTTAAGTTGTTTTAAGTTCTGCTCTTGAGTTGCAGCCTGCGAAGTGTCGGACAGGGCGGAGGGAAGCAACGTTTCCTGGAGTTGTAAAAATTGGCGGCTACCAGTGTCGAAACGCATCTGGAGGGTGGGGTGGGGGGTGGGAGCTGGGAGGAGCCAGCTGGGCAGAGCTGCAAATGACAAGGCTATCCTCCAATGAGGGAGGCGAGGGGTGGGATGTCATTAACATAAAGAGATCCTTGAATGAAAGTCAAAGCCTCTTCTTAAGTTTTGGGTCCTTGGGGGGGGGTGATATTTGCCTGCACGAGCCAATAGGGGAAATTGGGATGGGGGGGTCGGATCCCCCTGAAAAGGGGGGCATTTCCCCAAACCCGACTGTCTTTGGCGCCGCCCGTGGCAACTGCAAAGGGGAGTGGGCTTGCGACCCTTACCAGCCAAGAATAAAAAAAAAAAAGCGATGCGCGCATTTGTTTGTGTTTGCTTTACAAGAGCGGGAAGGTCTTGCCTCCATCCCTGCTCACATCCACCAGAAAAGAAACACCTATTTTAACGCCACTTAAACCGGGCAGCGAAGAAAGTCCTCGACTTACAACGCCTCGTTTAGTGACCGCTCAAAGTTACGACGGCACCGAAAACAGCGGCCGAGGAGTGTTTTCCACACTCGCAACCGTGGTGGCTTCCCCGGGGTCCCATGATCCACATTCGGACACCCGGGCAAGCGACTCATATTTACGACGGTGGCAACGTCCTGGGATCAGAGAGTTTTGCCCGTTTGTGATGACAAACGGGTGGAACGAAATAACACCCACTGTTCTTCTCTCTTTTTTTTCTAACACGTTTATTGAAAAATTAAACCAGAGTCTCTCTTTTATGTACACAGAGTGAAATCGTGAAGGGTTGCCCCGTTATTGGCTAGGGACCGATGACAAGGCGGGATCTGGGGAAATGTCACTTCAAGAGGCGTCCGTCACAAAGATGAAATCCTGAAACCGTCAGAATCGGTGTCCCCAGATGGTCCTACTTGGTGTCCTCATCTTCTCATGCCCCAAATATCTGGGACCTGGCATGATAGCAAAATGTTCCCGTAAGATACAAGGGGGAGATGGTACGCAGAGCTACGAGAGAAAGCAGGTGTTGTTTTCATACAGGTGTCTTGCCAGGTTATTCGAACACAGAGGCAAAAATGAAGAGACAGGTGAGCTAAATGGTGTTAAGATTGATCGCTGGGAAGAAGCATGATGGGCTTCTCTCCCATGTTCAAGGTCTGTCAAGATTGGGGAGCCGTTAGAAGTGGGGGGCACTTAGCCGAGAGAAATTATATTGAGGAGTGGTCAATCCAATCCCACGTCTGCTCGGTGGGGAATCCTGTCTGGGCTCTACCTGGGTGTACAGGTGTGTACGCGACTGGATGCCTCAGACACCTTGTCACCTTGTTCTTTCCTGCCGTCTCTTGGGCGTTTGGCTTCGGGCTCTTCCAGACGGCCCTTCTTCCCCCCCTCCCTAAAGTGCAACGTTGAATTCTGTGACGAGGAAATCAATGTAATCCTTCTCTTTTGCCTTGAAAGCCTCAGCGATGATGCGGGCGGCTTCGCGGTGCTCCTTCCCGCGGAGGGCCGTGCCGTTGACTTCCAGGATGACTTGACCCACCTTCAGCTGGCCGCAGTTGTGAGCCGAACCGCCTTTCTGTGTCATGGAAGGAAAGACGGGAAAGAAAAAGGGAAGGGGAGGGAAGGGAAGGAAAGAAGGAAAGGAAAGGAAAGGAAAAGGAAGGGAAGGAAATGGAAGAGAATGAAAGGAAAGGAAAGGAAAGGAAAAGAGGAAAGGAAGGACAATTAAGGAAGGAAGTTAGGAAGAAAGGAGAAAGAGAGAAAGAAAAAGAAAGGAAAGATAGAGAGGAAGGAAGGAAGAAAGAAAGGAAGGAAGGAAAGGGAGAGAAAAAATAAGGCAAGATAGAGAGATGGATGGAAGGAAGGAAGGGAAAGAGGAAGGAAAGAAGGAAGGAAAGAAAGATGGAGAGAGAAAGAAAGAAAGAGAAAGAAAGAGAAAGAAAGAGAAAGAAAGAAAAGAAAGAAAGAAAGGGAAGATAGAGAGAAGGAAGGAAGGAAGAAAGAAAGAAAAAGAAAGAAAGAAAGGCAAGATAGAGAAGGAAGGAAGAAAGAAAGGAAGAAAGAAAGAAAGAAAGAAAGAAAGAAAGAAAGAAAGAAAGAAGAAGAAAGAAAGAAAGAAAGAAAGAAAGGCAAGATAGAGAGAAGGAAGGAAGGAAGGAAGGAAGGAAGGAAGGAAGAAAGAAAGGCAAGATAGAGAGAAGGAAGGAAGGAAGGAATGAAGAAAGAAAGAAAGAAAGAAAGAAAGAAAGAAAGAAAGAAAGAAAGAAAGAAAGAACAATTCAATCGTTTTGTGGGAGTTGAGGGGAAGAGCTTATTACAACGGTCCTTCTTTTTCTCCAAGGTCAGGGCTGGGCTAAGAGCAAAACCATGGGGAAAACCTCTCCAGCATTTTGCCGACACTTCTTACAAAACACAACTGACCTGGATGTGCTTTCAGAGGACAAGGAAGCACCACTTCCTCAAGGAGGACCCTCTGAATTCATACCTGGATGGTGACAATCCTAGGCAGGGGCTGTCGAGTGTTTGCACCCCCTTGAATGGCTATGCCCAAGGTCGGAGCACTCTTAGGCACCCGGATGAGATGCGACGTTGGCTCCAGGAGTCCTGGCTGCAGAGAGACAAGAGTGGAGAAGAACATCAGTGGAGAAGGAGGAGCAAGGCTGGCACGGGAAGGAAAGGGAAGGACTCATCTCCAAACTTTTACTAAAGTCCCAAATCTTGCGGGATAATCGATCCCAGGGAAACCCTGACTTGGGCACAATCAAACCGGTGTTGCAAAATGTTAGGGTATGGGATGTGTGTGTGCGTGGAAGGAAGTTAGGAAGAAAGGAGAGAGAAAGAAAAAGAAAGGAAAGATAAAGATAGAGAGGAAGGAAGGAAGGAAGGGAAGAAGGAAGAAAGGAAGGAAAGGAGAAAGAAAAAGAAAGAGAGAAAGTAAGGCAAGATAGAGAGATGGATGGAAGGAAGGTTTAATTTTTTTTGCTTCTGGGCGAAGCGTAGGGGCCAAATGGACAGTGCCCCTACAATTACGGGAAGTCCTCGATTTACGACTACCGAGTCAGAGAGGAAGTCGTTCTGCAGAGAGCAAAACTTGCAAATTGCAAGAGAGGAAAGAAAGAAAGAAAGAAAGAAAGAAAGAAGGAAGGAAGGAAGGAAAGAAAGAAAGAAAGAAAGAAAGAAAGAAAGAAAGAAAGAAAGAAAGAAAGAAAGAAAGAAAGAAAGAAAGAAAGGAAGGAAGGAAGAACCTACATTGAAAGAAATCAGAATTCTCCACTATTGGCCCGACTTTATAAAGACAGACGGTTCTCGACTTACGACCACAAGGGAGCCCAACATTGCTGTTGTTAAGTGAGACATTTGTTAAGTGTGTTTTGTCCCGCTTTACGACTATTCTTGCCCCAGTTGTTAAGTGAAACTGGCTTCCCCATTGATTTTGCGTGCAAAAAGGGATCGCCTGACCTCGGGACACGGCGACGGTCGTAAGTATGAGTCAGTTGCCAAGCCTCCGAATTTTGATCACACAATCATGGGGATGCTAGGAAGATTGAAAGGGTGGGAAACGGTCCAAAGTCCCTTTTTTTCAGCATCGTCGTAATTTGAAACGGTCACTAAATGACCTGGAGTAACTCGAGGACTTCCCGTAAGGCAGGATATGATCCAGGAATAAAAGCAATTATTTCTCTCACCAGCTTGGGGCAAACCAGAGAGAGAAAAGAGGGCTAAATTAACTGCCTGGATGGGATTCATTTTTTTCTATGCTGAGAAATGAAGAAATGTGATTTGTTTTCGAATGTGGAAGGGCAATGCTGCCCTCTAGTGGACAAAAGTTGACCTGGCCGCCTTTATTTTCTGCCAAGTTCAACTCCGGCCGTTGTTAGTCAGCACAAATTACTCTATTACAAAGTATACAAAGTATAATTCCTAGGAAAATGACATTATTTTGCATAAATCACAAGGAGGCGTTTCGTGTTGAGTTTTCATCCCGTCTCCTTGCCTAAGAGGGAATTTGGGCTAGTTGGTCAGCGCACCAGACTAGAAACGGAGGAGTCCTGAGTTCTAATCTTGCCTTAGGCAGGAAACCGACGGAGTGGCCTTTGGCCAGCCTTTCTCTTTCCACCCTAGAAAGAAACCAAGGGCAAAAGACTTGAAAATCTGCCCAAAACACTACAGGGAGTCCTCAAAGGTGATGCTTGGCTTTATAACGTTGAGAGCGCAAAGCTAAGCGGGGTTAGCTCTGATTTACAGGTTATCCTCGATTTACAATCATCCCGTTAGTGACCGTTCAATGTTACAACGGCATGGAGAAAAAGCGACTTATGGATTTTTCATGACTTTTGCAGCATCCCTGTGGGTCACATGGTCAAAATTCTGACGCTTGGCCACTGACTCCTATTCATGACGGTTTGCTGTGTCCTGGAGTCACATGAACACTTTTTGGTCATCTTCTGACGAGCAAAGTCAATGGGGAATCCAGTTTCCCTTAACCCACATGTGATTAACTTAGCAACTGCAGCGATTCGGTTAACAACGGTGGCCAGAAAGGTCCTCAAATGTAGTCATGAGTTGAGAACTACCTGTATTACATCGATGGGCACCAGCAGGAAATTACAGCCAATCACTTTCCTATTGTTACAGAATAGAAGAGAGCTGGAAGGGACCTTGGAGGTCTTCTAGTCCAGCCCCCTGCTCAAGCAGGAGAACCTATACCATTTCAGACAAGCGGCTGTCCAGTCTCTTCTTAAAAACATCCCGTGTTGGAGCATTCACAACTTCTGGAGGCAGGTGGTTCCACTGGCTAATTGTCCTCACTGTTAAGAAAGTTTCTCTTAATTCCAAGTTGCTTCTCTCCTTGATCAGTTTCCATCTGTTGCTTCTCGTCCTGCCCTCTGGTGCTTTGCAGAATAATTTGACCCCCTCTTCTTTGTGGCAGCCCCTTAATTACCGGAATGCTGCTATCCTGTCTCCCCTATTTCTTCTTTTCTTTAGACTAGCCAAACCCAAGTCCTGCAGCCGTTCTATGTATGCTTTGGTCTCCAGGCCTTGGATCATCTTAGTTGCTCTCCTCTGAACTTTTGGGTTAGGGGTTGAGCTTGATTTGAAGTTGTGACTTTAAATGTGGTGGTGGGGGGGGGTAACGAACTGGGGCCAGGCTCTAGGATAACCCCCACCCCCCCATCTTTGCCTGTTGCTAATGCTCATGCCCGAGGGATGCCTTACCGGTTTGGCTCCTGTCTCCACTGCTCCACCCACTCTGGGGACTTCCTGCAGGCTTCGCGTCGGCAGTCCCCGGAGCCGCTGGCTCCTCTCTCTGCTGGTGCTGAGTTCCGCTTCTCCCAGATCGACGCCGCTGTCTTCACTCAGGGTCTGCCCGCTGTCCGAGAGCTGGGAGAGCGTGGAGGCTGGGATGGGAAACAATGGCGGAGAGACATTGCAGCAGAGACATTGCAGCAGAGAAAGAAAGGGGAGGGGGGGCTGAGAAAAGAACCACAGGGCTGGATGGGACCTTACAAGTCTTCTAGTCTATGCGTAAATATTCGGATGAAAATATGTACCAGCTGCATTCACTACTGTTATATGAGCAGAAAGGCACCAAGGGGGCAGCTCACTTCCCTTCGGAATATATTGTCAAGCGCAAGGACTTCCGTGCCCACTTCATCGACTGTGCATTATTTATGTTAGATTTGAAAAGAAAAGAAGAGAAGAGAAGGTGGGAGAAATAGGAAGAGGGAAGGAAGGAAGAAAGGAAGGGTGGGTGGGAGGAAGGGAGGAAGGAAGAAAGGAAGAAAGGAAGAAAGGAAGGATGGGTCAGGGAAGGAAGGGTGGAAGGGAGGGAGGAAGGAAGGAAGGAAAACAATGGGAGGGAGGAAGAATGGGTCAGGGAAGGAAGGAAGGAAGGAAGGAAGGAAGGAAGGAAGGAAGGAAGGAAGGAAGGAAGGAAGGAAGGAGAGAAAAAAGAACGTCAAAGAAATGAAGAGGTCACCTCTGGCCTGAGGCAATGCCTTGACTTCATTCACATCCGGTTCGCTATTCGGCCGATGAACTTCAACCATGATAAAGTGCTGGGTGTTCCCCACTTCAAATCCGCCCTTCTTGCTGGGAGGGGAAGCAGCTGGGTGGGAGGGGAGGGGTGGTGGGGTAGGGGAGCTTGGGGCTGGGCCAGCCGTCTCCGGGGAGGGCTGTCTCAACTGCGTGGGTGACTGGATCCGAGGGAAGGGTAGCATCGGGTGCTGGTTGATCAGCAACAATCGGGCCTCCGTGGGCTTCCTAGAAGCGCGAGTCGCTGGAGAGATGGAGGCGTAGATGGAGCTGGCGGCCGAGTCCTCCACGGAAGAGCCGGTGGTGGAGCTGGAGGCAAGGCTGTAGGTGTCCTTCTCAGAGAGGCTGGAAGATGGCCTGGGGCCTTGAGGAGCCCTGAAGAACAGCCCTGACTGGGAGGATTCAGAAGATCCCAAACCAGCTTTGTGTGCTTCGTCTGAAGAGTCTGCCCGGGACTGAGAGGAGGCAGCAGGAGGTGAGGGTCTAAAAGCTGGAAGTTCTTCACAGAATGAGGAGACATCATCCTAAACAAAGAAGGAACGGATGAAAGAACATTCAGACATGGCTAGAAGAGCAGGAGAGGGCCATCCTTCCATGGTGAGGGAGACATCGGGGTTGAGATTCCAACTGAGGGAAGGACCCTGCCAGAAACAAGTATGGGTTTAGTTGAATATGAACTACTTTGATGGGTGCAGGTCATACAATTGCACTACATATTTAATCTCCACTCAATGAGTAACTAGTTCAGTGACCCACTGTGAATTTAGACATAGCATAAAGAATCCCTGGCACTGGTGACGTTGCCTAGTTTTCTAATGAAAGGTCTACAAGAAAACCACCAAGCTCAGAGAGCACCAAGGACCTCACAGTCCTCCTCCTCCTCCTCTTCCTCCTCCTCCTCCTCCTCCTCCACCACCACCACCACCACCACCACCACCACCACAAACCTTGTTTCCTTTTAGCACTGATGATGTTACCTAGTTAGATAATGAAAAGTCTGCAAGAAAACATCCAAGCGCAGAGTGCACCAAGGACCCCATGGTCCTCCTCCACTCTGCAAACCCCACTCCTTCTAGAACTGATGGTGTTCCCTAGTTGGGTCATGAAACATCTGCAAGAAAACAACCAAGCTTAAAGAGCACCAAGGACCCCACAGTCCTCCTCCTCCTTTCCACCCATTACTTTCTAGCACTGAAGATGTTACCTAGCTTGGTTAATGAAACATCTGCAAGAAAACTACCAAGCTCAGAGAGCACCAAGGACACCACAGGTCAACCCTGAGCAACAAATATTCTCTTCTCCGTGTCTCAGCGGGATACTAGAATTAATCCTGGGATATCAATATCCTAAGCTGCTTTAAGGAGCAGCTTGAGACTCTGGTGACATAAATGGGACATAACAGAAGTTCTACTCTCTGCCCCCCTCACCCTTACCTCCACCTCCTTTAGCAGAACAAAATGGTGGGATGGATGCTGGGTGCTCAGGTGAAGAAAGAAAGGCAACGTTTTCATACATCAACGCATCCTACAACCATTGAAGCTGGAGAGAAACCAGGAGAAGAACCTCTTGAGATGGTCTCTTACCAGAGAGATGTCAGGTAAGGCATTGATCCTGCTTTGGCTTCCACTCCTATCCCCATTGGAAGAATTCTGGCAACCAGGGAATAAACAAGAAATGTGATATTACAGAGGGATCCAATCACAATGTCTTTCGGTATGCAAAGCTCTTCTCCATTCAGCTGTTTGGGATCACTCTGTCTCTCTCTAATGAAAAAGTTGGCGTAACCAACTTTGGAAATTGGATCTCACCTTGTATTCTGGCTGATATCTGGAGCAGTATGCATTGGAAGTAGAGACTGTCAGGGGGTTGAATAAAAGGCCCATGTCATCATTCTTCAAAGGCTAAATATGGTGACTTTTTGTAGATTGGGAAGCTTAAGAAAGCAGGAAAACTGCACACAAAGGTCACACAAAGCAACCAGCAGCTACTATTTCTTTCTTTCTTTCTTTCTTTCTTTCTTTCTTTCTCTCTCTCTTTCATTCTTTCTTTCTTCCTTTCTTTCTATCCATCTACAGTGTCTATCTATCTTTCTGTCTGTCCGTCCGTCTGTCTATCATTTATCTATCATCCATCATTTATCATCTATCTATGCTCCATCCCTGTCTATCCATCCATCTGTTATCTATCTCTATTATCTCTATTCTCTCCCCCCAATCCATCTCTCTCTCATCTATTCTCTTTCTCTCAATCCATCTCTCTATCATCTATCTATTCTCTCTCTCTCTCTCTCTCTCTCTCTCTCTCTCTCTCTCTCTCTCTCTCTCTCTCTCTCTCTCTCTCTCTCTCTCTCTCTCTCTCTCTCTCATTTCTCTGTCGCTTTGGCCATTTCATAATTACGGCAATTGTAAAATCTCTACTCCTCACCCATCCCATCTTTCCTTCTCCTTTCAAAGTCATTTCCTCTAACTCAAAATCTCCTCGTCTGGCTTCGCCTAAGTCACGACCAACCTCTCTACTTAATGCACAAGAGGGCAGTCAATCCCAGGTTTCATAAAAAAAAATCCGAGAAACCTCCGGAAGAATTGGAAAGAAAAGAAAGAGAGAGAGAGAAAAGAAGAAGAAGAAGTAGTAGTAGTAGTAGAAGAAGAAGAAGAAGAAGAAGAAGGAGAAGGAGAAGGAGAAGGAGAAGGAGAAGGAGAAAGAAAGAGAGAGAGAGAAAGAAAGAAAGAAAGAAAGAAAGAAAGAAAGAAAGAACATACTGCCTCTTTCCCCCCCCCCCCATCATAGCTTACTCCGTTCTAAAATCAATTTGGAAAGCAGTGAATGTCTGTGATCAGCCTGAGACATTTTCAATTAGTACAAAGCACAATTAAACTCCCACTAATAAAACATGACAGCGATTTGAGAAACCCTTAAGAGGAAGGTGGACAGGAACCAGGCTGGGCTGGCGGGTTCCTTTTTGACAAGACTTGAAGCGCAAGAAGCAAAACGGAAATTATTTTTTAGGCAATGATCAACCACCAGCAACAAAATGTGCTGAGGGTAAAACAGGACTGTTAGCACAAGGAGCATCTACACGTAAGGAAAACAAAACACTGCAGGAAGAACGTTTGCCTGACATTGTAAAAACCCACGGGAATCTGTTCAATTTTTTTTCTACCTCTTCCTTTTTTAAAAGGAAAATAAATAAAAACAGGAAGTTTCAGATTATCGGGACAGATCAAAATGCGTCCGAATGCCCTCAGATGGCGCGTTTCTCTAAACTCTGCAGTCAGTGAATGAAATTTCACTGAAAAATTAAACAAAATTAAAAATTAAACAGCCTTTAAAGGCAGAGCGTTTCAAGGAGACAGGAAAGTCGCATTCATAATTTAAAGTCAGCTTCCCTAAATGTTTTAAATTATGTCTCTCCTCATTAGAGCTCAACGGCCCAATTCACCACCTACTTCCACTTGGTATGGATCAATCGATTGATTATGTGCCGTGAAATCCATTCTTAACAGATTTTCTTCAGGAAAATCCATTCCCACCCTGGTCCTCCTGCTCTTTATCATTTCACCATCACTGTCTATCCATCTATGTTGCTGTTGATTGTTGTCTTCTTTTTCTTTCCACCTCTCCCAACATCAGGGCTTCTCAAAGGAGCTGATCTTTGCACAGGATTGATGGGTTGATCTGATGCATTGATTCTACGCTACCGTTGAGTCTTAGCAGCCACAAGGATAGATTTTTCTCCACGAGGATCTGTCCCCAATCTGTTAAGGTCATCCAATGGTGCACTCCTCGCAACTGTTACTACGTTCACCCCACTTGCTGTTGGTCATCCTTTTTTGTCCACCCACTTTTCCCAACATCAGAGTCTTCTACAGAGATCTGCTTGTAGTAGACCTTCAGCGCCACTGCAACTAAGTCTATCGATCTTTCCGATGGTCATCCTCTTCTTCTCTTTCCATCCATCTTTCCCAGCATCAGATCCTTCTTCAAAGAGACATTCAAATGGTAGAGTTCTCCAGAACCCTTTAACAGAATAACAGAGTTGGAAGGGACCTTGGAGGTCATCTAATCTAGTCCAATCCTCTGCTCAAGGAGAAGACCCTAAACCATTGCAGACAAGTGGCTGTCCAATCTCTTCTTAAAATCCTCCATTGATGGAGCACCCACAACTTCTAGAAGCAAGTTGTTCCACTGGTTAATTGTTCTCACTGTTAGGAAATTTCTCCTTAGTTCTAAGTTGCCTCTCTCCTTGGTTAGTTTCCATCCATTGCTTCTTGTCCTGCCTTCAGGTGCTTTAGTGAATCCCAATTTCACTTAGGACCATGATGGCCCCAAGTCCTCTTTCTGGATTCCCTAGCCTCCTTGTCCCTGTCCAACACCACACACACATACACACACACAAATCTCTCCAGAAATTGCTTACCTCCATCAAATCAATCAGCCACAAGAGTCTCTCCTGGCCATGTGGGTTGAGCAGAGGTGGACACAGCGTGCAATAAAGGGAAAAGGTGTAGAGGAATAAATAGGTTAGAAGCTAAAAAAAAATGAAAAGCAATCTAAGCTAAACCTGGGCAGAGCAATTTCCTCGCTTGATTTCCCCTCACGGTCTTCATCACCCTGTGATGAAGGGGAATTGACTTTCAAAACGGGTTCTCAAGAGGGAAGATGGGCACTGAAATGTGACAGGTTTATATTGATTGCCTCGAAGTTGGCTAAGCTCTGCCTTGGAGAAAGCCATTCCTTCCCCTGAAGACCTGGATGTTGCGCAGGGCTGAGAAGATCTCTGCAGATGCCTCCCATCCCGGACACACACTTGGGATGCTGCTAGAGGGCATGGTGTGCCAAAACAGCTAGACGTTTCCTTTGTGCCATTGCTCTGCTGAACACCTAATTCTCACAATCCTGTTTTATGCCTATTTACCCATGTTGTATGGCTGTAGTATTATTATTATCCTTCTTATTATCTTCTTTACTACCCTCTTTATTTGTATTATTATTATTATTATTATTTTGTTTTGCATGTACACTGTGTGCTTCTGTACAAGAGACAAATTCCTTATGTGTCTAATCACACTTGGTCAAATGAAGTCTTCTCTCTTCTCTTCTCTTCTCTTCTCTTCTCTTCTCTTCTCTTCTCTTCTCTTCTCTTCTCTTCTCTTCTCCTCTCCTCTCCTCTCCTCTCTTCCCTTCCCTTCCCTTCCATATTCTATTCTATTCTGTTCTATTCTGTTCTATTCTATTCTATTCTATTCTATTCTATTCTATTCTATTCTATTCTATTCTATTCTATTCTATTCTATTCTATTCTATTCTATTCTATTTTCTATCTTCTCTTCCCTTTCCTTCCATTCCATTCCATATTCTCTTCTTCTCTTCTCTTCTCTTCTCTTCTCTTCTCTTCTCCTCTCCCTTCCCTTCCCTCAATGCCACCAAGCCATTCTAATGTTTGATTTCTTCTCCTTCTCCTTCTCCTTCTCCTTCTCCTTCTCCTTCTCCTTCCCTTCCCTTCCCTTCCCTTCTCTTCTCTTCTCTTCTCTTCTCCTCTCCTCTCCTCTCCTCTCCTCTCCTCTCCTCTCTTCCCTTCCCTTCCCTTCCATATTCTATTCTATTCTGTTCTGTTCTATTCTATTCTATTCTATTCTATTTTCTATCTTCTCTTCCCTTTCCTTCCATTCCATTCCATATTCTCTTCTTCTCTTCTCTTCTCTTCTCTTCTCTTCTCTTCTCTTCTCTTCTCTTCTCTTCTCTTCTCTTCTCTTCTCTTCTCCTCTCCCTTCCCTTCCCTCAATGCCACCAAGCCATTCTAATGTTTGATTTCTTCTCCTTCTCCTTCTCCTTCTCCTTCCCTTCCCTTCCCTTCCCTTCCCTTCCCTTCCCTTCCATATTCTATTCTATTCTATTCTATTCTATTCTATTCTATTCTATTCTATTCTATTCTATTTTCTATCTTCTCTTCCCTTTCCTTCCATTCCATTCCATATTCTCTTCTTCTCTTCTCTTCTCTTCTCTTCTCTTCTCTTCTCTTCTCTTCTCTTCTCTTCTCTTCTCCTCTCCCTTCCCTTCCCTCAATGCCACCAAGCCATTCTAATGTTTGATTTCTTCTCCTTCTCCTTCTCCTTCTCCTTCTCCTTCTCCTTCTCCTTCCCTTCCCTTCCCTTCCCTTCTCTTCTCTTCTCTTCTCTTCTCCTCTCCTCTCCTCTCCTCCCTTCCCTTCCCTTCCATATTCTATTCTATTCTGTTCTATTCTATTCTATTCTATTCTATTCTATTCTATTCTATTCTATTCTATTCTATTCTATTCTATTTTCTATCTTCTCTTCCCTTTCCTTCCATTCCATTCCATATTCTCCTCTTCTCTTCTCTTCTCTTCTCTTCTCTTCTCCTCTCCCTTCCCTTCCCTCAATGCCACCAAGCCATTCTAATGTTTGATTTCTTCTCCTTCTCCTTCTCCTTCTCCTTCTCCTTCTCCTTCCCTTCCCTTCCCTTCTCTTCTCTTCTCTTCTCCTCTCCTCTCCTCTCTTCCCTTCCCTTCCCTTCCCTTCCATATTCTATTCTATTCTATTCTGTTCTATTCTATTCTATTCTATTCTATTCTATTCTATTCTATTCTATTCTATTTTCTATCTTCTCTTCCCTTTCCTTCCATTCCATTCCATATTCTCTTCTTCTCTTCTCTTCTCTTCTCTTCTCTTCTCTTCTCTTCTCCTCTCCCTTCCCTTCCCTCAATGCCACCAAGCCATTCTAATGTTTGATTTCTTCTCCTTCTCCTTCTCCTTCTCCTTCTCCTTCTCCTTCTCCTTCTCCTTCCCTTCCCTTCCCTTCCCTTCCCTTCCCTTCTCTTCTCTTCTCTTCTCTTCTCCTCTCCTCTCCTCTCCTCTCTTCCCTTCCCTTCCCTTCCATATTCTATTCTATTCTATTCTGTTCTATTCTATTCTATTCTATTCTATTCTATTCTATTCTATTCTATTCTATTCTATTCTATTCTATTTTCTATCTTCTCTTCCCTTTCCTTCCATTCCATTCCATATTCTCTTCTTCTCTTCTCTTCTCTTCTCTTCTCTTCTCTTCTCTTCTCCTCTCCCTTCCCTTCCCTCAATGCCACCAAGCCATTCTAATGTTTGATTTCTTCTCCTTCTCCTTCTCCTTCTCCTTCTCCTTCCCTTCCCTTCCCTTCCCTTCCCTTCTCTTCTCTTCCCTTCTCTTCTCTTCTCTTCTCTTCTCTTCTCTCCCTTCTTTCATTTCTCCCCTGTCAATAACCACCTTTGACTGAAACAGCCACAGGTTTTCAAACTGTTGGAGCTGGTTTTACACGGCTGGGTCGGTTGTCAATGAAAAAAAGAGGGATTGGATTTCAGTTTGCTTGAGCACATCGATCGGGCTGCCCTTTGCCTGCTTGCTTGTTTTGCAAGATGGAAATGGCTTGGTAGAAAGACAGGACGGAGAAACCTATCAAGGGATGCCTCTGCAAAGAAAAAGTGGACAGAAAAAGGAAGAATGCCTCCTTCTCACTTCATCCAAGGCCTTTAGATAGGTTCCTTCAGAAAAAACAGGGGGCGGCTGATCCAAGTTGATTAAAAGTGGAGTTAGTTGATGCAATATAGGACATTAACAGGGAGGGCCTCCTTCTAATCTGAATGGGCTTCAGAGGAAGAGGGAGACTAATTTAGGAAAGGTAATTGCATCGTGACAGCAGGCCGGAGACAAAAGCAGAACATCTCAATAAATGTGATTTGCTTCTTCTTCCTGTCGGTGAATTTTCCAGGCCCGGAGTGGGAAAAAAACACACACAAATGGGCATTAAAAAGTATTTTCGTTTTACTTATTAAGAATCTTCCTAGCTGCTTCTGTTACTTGGCAGCCCCCCAAAAAAATCAGGAGATTTTTTATTTAATTTAAGGCATCAGATTTTTTGCAAATGGCAGCTCCCATCGTCGGATGCATTAAAAAAAAACCCCTTCGAATAAAAATTGTTAGCTGGGAAAGCTGTTTCCCAGGCTACTTTCTGACATTCTTCTGGCCAGAGACTAACGCAGATCTCCTCCAGTGATACGTTCCTTGGGGGCATCACACGTTCAAGAGTGTGACATGTTTCAATGAGAGGCATTTTGTTGGCACGTTGGACCTTGGAGGAGATACATGGAATCAAAGGCTGGAAGGGACCCTGGAGGTCATCTAGTCCAACCCCCTGCTCAGGCGGGAGACCCTATACCATTTCAGACAAATGGTTGCCCAATCTCTTCTTAAAACTTCCAGTGTTGGAGCATTCACCACTTCTGGAGGCAAAGCTGTTCCACTGATTGATTGTTCTCGCTGTCAGGAAGTTTCTCCTTAGTTCTAGGTTGTTTCTCTCCTTGGTTAGTTTCCATCCGTTGTTTCTTGTCCTGCCTTCGGGTGCTTTGGAGAATAGCTCGACCCACCCCCCTCTTCTTTCTGGGAGCCTCAGCCAACATTTTCTAACATTAAAAGGACCTTATCCAGCACTCCCTTCAGAGCTGAACACCACCACCTTGGGCTGTGCCTTCGCTGGAGTTCAGGCATTCGGCAACCTGCTTCAGTCAAACCGACTTTCTCTCCCCGAGCTTGCTAATGAGGCTTTGACGAAAGGTGTTTTTATTACCAGCAAATTGATTTCCTGGGCCTCAGGGCTGCACCTTTAAAAAGGCGATTATCCTAATTTTGTTTGGCAGCGAGGGGAGATGGGGGAAGAGAAGACGCTGGCACAAGATCCAGATGTCTTCTGGATTTCCTGGAGAGATTTGGTTTTTTGCCCTTAGGTATCTTTTCTATGCTGCTTCTGCTCTCTAAAAATCCTTTCCTCAGGAAGAAAAATGTTTTAAAAATGTTTATAGACAACAGCTTTAAATGTTAAAGCTACTGGACAGTAAGGATATATACAGGCAGGAAAGCCCATCCTTCCTGACTGATGACGTTCCCTAGGTGGGTAATGAAATGTCTGCAAGAAAACAACCAACCAACCTTATTATTATTGTCTGTCTGTCTGTCTGTCTATCTGTCTCTATATCTGTCTCTCTCCATCTATCTATCTATCTATCTATCTATCTATCTATCTATCTATCTATCTATCTATCTATCTATCTATCTATCTACTGTTTATCTATCTATCTATCTATCTACTGTTTATCTGTCTATCTACCCATCTATTATCTATTATCTGTCTATCTAAGTGTCTGTCTGTCTATCTATTTCTATTTTCATCATCTACCTACCTACCTACCTATCCATCCATCCATCCATCCATCCATCCATCCATCCATCCATCCATCCATCCATCCATCCATCCATCATCTATTATCTATTATCTGTCTATCTAAGTTTTTGTCTGTCTATCTATTTTCCATATTTCTGTGTCTACACCATAAATACAGGGAGTCCTTGCTGTATGACCCCAAAATGTATGTCACTAAGCGAGACAAATGCTTAAGTGAGTTTCACCCCATTGTACAACTTTTCTTGCCACAGCTGCGAAGGGAATCAGCGCAGTTGATAACTTAGTCACACCGTCGTTAAGTGAAGCCGGCTTCCCCCATTGGCTTTGCTTGTCAGAAGGTCACCAAAGGGGGACAGGTGACCCCGGGACGCTGCGACCATCATAAGTATGAACCAGTTGCCGAGGGTCTGAATTTTAATCACCTGACCGTGGGGACTCTGCAAGGGCCGTTAAGTGTGAAAAGCTTGTCGTAGGTCATCTTTTCTTCAGTGCCTTCATAACATTGGTCACTAAATGAGCTGTTGTAAATTGAGGACTGCCTGTATAAGGTGATAGGGACATCGCGTGCCAATATCTGAGAGCTGAGCTGAGTCAAGCATACCTACCCGAGCTGAACTGGCTGTGGTGGACGTGAAATGGCTTTCCGTACAAGAAGCAGAATCGCTGTAGGACGTTGTAGAGTAACAGTCTGTTCCGGTCCCCGAGGGCTGCCGGGCCTTCATGAATTCTATTTCCCTCTTAAGGACCAGGTCGTCAAAATGGTCCAGGTCTTGTGGAGATATCACCCCTCGGACCTCTGACAGGAGGGAGAACTGCAAGAACAAGACGGAAAATGGGGCGCTGAAACCGAATCTGCGACAAGGATAATATGCGTATGTACTCTATGTTTCAGGAGATTCAGGCAGTTCAGATGAGTAGGATAAAGATTTAAGCTTTCTACAAGAATCTGAGCTACTAACGGTTAAGGGAAATGATAGGAGTTAAGAAGCACTCAAGGCGGGCTGGAGTCAGATTGCTTGTGGGCGTGCAGGGACTCCTGGCGCATTTGACCCCTTCCTCAAGCTTAGCCTGGTCATCTCCTACACAGTACCAGACATTCCAAGCTCCACTGCTTCTTTGCCCTCTTGGAAGCAGCCCTTCCCTCCCTCCTGGGAATCCAGACTCCATTCCACCACACTAACCTTGGCATGGGTGTTGAGCAGTTCAAAGAGAGCCAGGATGAGGGAATCCACCGAGATGTTGTTCTCCTTATATTCATCCAAGTAGTAAGCCATGGTGGACCTCTCGGGTGCATTCAGGAGGTGGCGTGCGTGTTCCTCCAGCATCACTCGGCTTTGGTTCACCAGGCTATTCAATGTTACTTGAGATCCCGCAAGGCCTTTATAAAAAGATGTCTAGGAGAAGAGGAACACAGAGCAGCTTTGGAGAAAATTAATTAGGATTACACAAACCGTAGCCTATTAATTAATGAACATTCTGTGCAAGCAGTCCTAATAAATACTGGCAGAGGAAGGAGGCTGGCTAATAGATGATGAAGCACGCAGTTATAACAGGAGGAATATGATAAATTTAAGGGATTTATAAGCGCTCGTATTTCGAGAATGGCATTCACCAAAGCAATATATTGCAGGAATAACATTGTAGGCACTAAGCAGAAGAACTTTCTTTAGACTAAAATATCAGCTTCTTGTTTTATTGCGCTTGTGTGCGAGTGATTTTCTTAAACACTGCTTGGGCAACACACATGTTCTTGTTCATGTAGAATTTTTTTTTAAGTAGGTCTCTTGATAATTGTTGCCTTTTAATTAAAGAGGTTATGGATTCCAGTTTAAATCTGCTGTAGACAAAATATCTAAGAGCCTTGGGCTCTTCTATGCTAACTAGCAGGTTTAGTATTCTGTGTGTAAGAGAAGAGCAGGCAGAGCTGGGAGGGTGGAGTAAGTCATAAGTTTAGAATCATTGCATTCCCATGAGCGTGTCCAACCCTTCCTGAAGTCCGTTGACTCTTATCTGGCACCCAATTAGTGTTGGACTTCAGTTGTCCATATTCTTGTTTATTTGTTGTTGTTGTTAGTTGCGAAGTTGTGTCCTGAATAAATGCTGCAACCTTACGAACAGTCCTGATTCTTCGTGCCTGACATGGTGTTATACAAAAGCCACATTTCTAGCAGTGATGACTGTGCTTTAAGGTGTCTGTGTGTGTCCATGCATGCACAAATACAACTTTCCATCTCACAAGGTTGCCCAAATAAGCTGACCCTCTACAGAAAAGCAAGAAGGCTAGCAAACAGAAAGGATTCCATGCATTGTCGGTCAAAAGTTGAACGTAAGAATGTAAGATTAAATCGAAACTCCAAATCAGGCATCAGCCAATAGAAAGAGGGAGCGGAAATGCAGGGGTTTTCCAGATGTTGCTGAATGGTCAATGCCTCTCCTCCCTATCTAGGGCTATTGGGTATGTGCTTAAAAAACATTTGGAGGTGAAATATGTATTCACAGTAACACCATCCTGTTATATTTCCTGTTTTGCATTTCAGCTGCATTCCAAATGCTCAACCATCTCATTACCTGCTAAGGTTTATGAATGCTGATGGGAACACATCCGGCTTAACCTTGAAACCTTGGCATTCTTCCTTTCTAGCAATTTCTCGAGCATGGAGAAACCTGGATTTTTTAAACAAGGGTAGGGTGGTGGATAACCCTGAACTGCGCTGGAACAGAAGGAGTGGTAGCCTGCCGCGAGACGCCTATTATGCTGGAAGCATTGATTGGAGGGTGGCCCTTATTTTAAAAAATCAGGCTGATTGCTCTGCGGAGGTGGCAGTTTTTTTGTCCCTGTGCAGCTTCTCAGCCTGCAGAGTAATCGGGGGACTGAAGCGATAATGCTCCCGTCTCCCGCGGGCTTTGGGAGGAACTTTGGCTTCTAGGAGGCTTCTAAAAGGTTCCGATGGCGGCAGGTTGGCCATGAGAATGTAGGAGCAGCTACATTCAGTGGTCACCCTCACCTAACATTTGGTTTCCAAAGGGACCACGTGAGTGACCTGGGATGCTTGTAAGTAGAACTAGACTCCTCCTCCTCCTCTTCCTCCTCCTCCATTCTTCATTTTCTTCCTCCTCCTCTTCCTCTCCACCCCCTTCTCCTCTATTCTTCCATTCTCCTCCTTCTCTTCCTTCTCCATCTCTATTCTTCTTCTTCCTCCTCCTCCTTCCTCCTTCTCTTTTTTTCCTCCTCCTCCTCCTCCTCCTCCTCCTCCTCCCTCTGCAACTAGCATTAAAAGGGATAAAGATAATGGGGAATCTTCAAGGTTAACTATTCATAGACCTGTTCCCCAGGGATTTCTCCCGGGTCCTTTGAAATTCTGTGGGAAGGAAGCAGTAAAATGTTGCTCTATGGGTCCACAATAAAAAAGCCACTTCATGCCCCCAGGAAATCCACCTCTCCTTTTTCTCAGTTGTGACCCTGCTGAGCTGCATAGCTTAGCTCTTCCCACCTGGTGCCACAGTCCTACTCACTGCAGGCCCCAATGCTTCAACGTGGAGAGCAGGCTGATCTTCGGGATCCATTGTCCTTTGAAGAGTCTCATTGTAGATACCACCGATGGCAAAAGCATAAATTGGTTCTGAATTAGGACATGAATTTCTGCTTTTTGCCTCTTGAGGCCTTGTTCCCGAAATTGCTTGCTCTCTTATCCCTAGTTTAGAGAGCCCTCGAAATCCTGAAGGACAGTTAGGGGAAGAAACCTCAACCTTGCATCTTCTTGAGTACTGAATAATAATTTGCTTTCTGGATCCAGAATGGGGTTTGTTCACAACACCGTAATTGCAACTAATTTGTTTATGCCTCTAGAGAAGCTATATCTACCATGCTATTGTAGGAATAGAATAGAATAGAATAGAGAATAGAGAATAGGATATAGGATATAGAATGGAATGGAACGGAACGGAACAGAACAGAACAGAATAGAATAGAATAGAAATTAGAATAGAAAATACAGAATTAGAATAGAAAATATAGAATAGAATAGAATAGAAATTAGAATAGAAAATATAGAATTAGAATAGAAAGTATAGAATATAATAGAATAGAAATTAGAATTAGAATAGAAAATATAGAATAGAATGGAAATTAGAATTAGAATAGAAAATATAGAATAGAATAGAATAGAATTAGAATAGAAATTAGAATTAGAATAGAAATTAGAATTAGAATAGAAAATATAGAATAGAATAGAAATTAGAATTAGAATAGAAAATACAGAATAGAATAGAAGTTAGAATTAGAATAGAATTAGACAAGAACAGAGTATCAATTCCATAGCTGTTTTACTGCTCTCCCGCTGCCTTTTTCCAAAGACCGTAGCTGTAAACTGCTTATCGTGCAACTTTTGCTCTGCAGGAAAGGAAGGCTAACAAGCTCCAAGGGAGCCCCACCGAAAGATCCTCGTAAATCTCGGGGTCTGCAGAAAAGCCACCTCTGCCGTTCAGCAGATGTCCATTTGAAGAAGAGGGAGCCGAACTGGGGGAAGCTGCTTTAGAAGCAGAGACTTTGCAAAGTCCTCAGAGGCGCAAAGGCGCTTCTAAAGTTTGGATCGGTCCTGGAAGAGTTTAAAATTTACGAGGGGCAGTCTCCACAAGGTTCTATCCATCGCTAGCGGTCCAGGAGGAGGAGGAGGAGAAGCAGAAAGACACATCAACTCCGCTTCTACCCCCTTGCCCGAAGGAGAAATCGGACCCTCCTCTGGGATCATAATTGTTATGCACGCAGGGAAAGCCACAGGGCCCTTCTCAAACTGGGCTGTGGGAGAAACAGCAGACTGGGTCTAGTTGAGGCATGAAGAATGAGAAACAAAAACCAAAAGAAAAAAAAAAAGAAAGAAAAGCAATTAAGAAAGGACTTCTGATTGGCAGACTTGAAGGGCCGCGGCTTCAGGGGTGAATCCTGCCTGCTTTTCTGGAGGTGATATTTCATTGCCAGGTAGGACTGGGGTGAGGGGGGGAGAAAGATCTTGCCAATAAATAAGATGCTGCCATGCCAACCGAATAAGACCTAGGCTTAGCTGAATGAATGAAAGGCACGCCTCGACAGAAAGCTGTTTATTCCTGTTTTTTTTTTTTTTTTCCTGTTCTCACTTGGAGAAGTCATAAGGAGCCCAGGGTAAATAACAATAGCTCAGTAGCTGCGGGGACTGTTTAGCAAGCAAATAAAGTAAAATAAAATGAAATTCCGAAGCTGGTGCTTAACATTCCCAGGGTTAGGATAACCTCTGCCTGCGAACACAGACAGGGGCGCCCCGTTACTGTCCACAATACAGGCAGTCCTTGACCCAAACTAGGTAACATCATCAGTGCTGGAAGGGAGTGGGGTCTGCGGGGAGGAGGAGGACTGTGGGGTCGTCCCCCTCCCCCTCCCCCTCCTCCCCGCAGACCCCACTCCCTTCCATGTTCTCTGAGCTGGGTTGCTTTCTTGCAGACATTTCATTACCCAACTAGGTAACATCATCAGTGCTAGAAGGGAGTGGGGTTTGTGGGAGGAGGAGGAGGAGGGGGGGGAGGAGGAGGAGGAAAATGTAAAATGGGGCAAAATTTGCTGCAGAAATGTCTCACTTAGCAACAGAAATGTTGGCTCAGTTGTGGTCGTACATCAAGGACTACTATAACAGAATAGAACACTAGCTTCAAAATGTCCATCTTACCTTTGGTGTCATCTCCCCCACAGGATCTCCAGAGGCCCTGTAAGGAAAGACAGGTGTTACCACCAAAAAAAGAAAGTTGGAAGTGAAGATAGACGGAAATCTTAGCTAGTTGGTGATGTTAGAGAATAATAGTAATAATCATCATCATCATCATCATCATCATCATCATCACATCTGCCTATCCCTGCGATGATCCATAATAATAATAATAATAATAATAATTTTAAAAAAACAACTAATGGAATTCAATCTAGTGGAAATACCCTGGTCCATTATGATCTGAACTGGTGAATTTCTATTCATAGGAAGAAAGATTGGATTTGACTAGTTGTTTATTATTATTATTATTATTATTATTATTATTATTATTATTATTATTATTATTATTCCCAATTTGCTCCATTCTTGTGACTTGCACTGGTTTGTCTTAGCACCCTGTGGAAATCCAAGCCACCGAGGTTTGCAAGCAATGCTTTAAAAAATGGTCACGCAGCCCCTTTGAGCTTGAATATTGACAGTACGGTTTCCTCCCTTTTGAAGTAGGAAATCAATAAAGGTGTAATGGACGGTAAGCCCTGAAACATTCATGGGATGTTTAAAAAGAACAAAAAGGACTAAATCCTTTCCCTGGACCATAGATAGATAGATAGATAGATAGATAGATAGATAGATAGATAGATAGATAGATAGATAGATAGATAGATAGATAGATATGGATGGACGAACAGATAGACAGACAGACAAACAGACAGACTGATAATTCTGAATCCTTAATCCTTTGGCCAAAGACTGGCCTTCCTTAGTTATCAGGAAGTTTTCTACTCCAGAATTTCTCCACCTTGGGAACTTGAAGATGTGAGCAACTCCCAGAATTCCCCAGCCAGCATGGCTGGCTGGGAAATTCTGGGAGTTGAAGTCCACACAACGTCCAGTTCCCGAGGTTGAGAAACACTGGTCTGCTCTATTATGGAGCTTAGCATTCTTAGGAGAGAGCCCACGGTGACCAAATCCAACAGACGGCGTGTGTGCTTAGAACAAACCCACTCCTCTGTCTGAGGAGATACCAACCCTGCAGAATTAACCATCGGCTCTCCAATTCGGGAGCTGGCGATCCACCTTGTCTCATCCACAGTGGCCCGGGCATGAGGTAGCCTTCCCACGTCTTTGACGGTCATGATGAGATGGCGAGAAGATTTCAAGAGTTTCACAGCCTCGTCGTGGGAAATGCTGAGGAAGCTTCGTCCGTTCACTTCCAGAATCTGGTCCCCCACCTGTGGAGAAAGGAAGGAAGAAACTCCCATGGGTTGTCCCAACGGTGTTTTGAAAGCTTCTTGGATGAGAAGTGAAATGTTTTCAAGGGGGAAAAAAAAACCACAAGAAAGTCCAGTTGCCTTTTTGGAAAAGCGCCTTTGGGACAACCATGACCTGGATGGTTGAGAATCTCCACAGATCTTCTCCCGTTGAAAGATGGAAGCCTTGGAAAATGAATCCATCAAAGATATTTTCATTTATTCCTCAAGACGGTAATAACAAGGGCGGTTCTTTTCAACTGGGCATCTTTTAGCTCTATTGAACATCAACAGCCATATTGACTATGATCCATGGTTGGGAGCTACCTACATGGAGGTATCCCGGAGAGAGAGAGTCTTCAAGCAGACCCAGTGACTGATGGGGTCTTTGGTGCTCTTTCAGCTTGTTTGTTTTCTTGCAGATGTTCCATGACCCAAACTAAGTAACATCATTGGTGCTAGAAGGAAGTTAGGTTTGCAGGGAGGAGGAGGAGGAGGAGGAGGAGAAAGGAGGAGAAAGGAGGAGGAAGAAAGAGGAGGGAGGAGAAGGATAAGAACAAACTCCACTCCCTTCTAGCACTGATGATGTTACTTAGTTGGGTCATGAAACATCTACAAGAAAACTACCAAGCTCCGAGAGCACCCAGGACCCCTCATTTGCAACTCTGAGTTAAAATATTCTCCTTTATTGACAGTGACTCATTTAACCTCCCTTTCCAAACTGCAAAGCAACAAAATGCTCACACTAAATGACACACAGACATACACACACATACATACACAAACACACACAAAGATCTAAATAAGATTAAAGCTAACGAAGCTTGACCTTTGGTTGAAACTCAGACCCTGGATTTGGAATTGGTTAAAAGCCGTTTTCTCTCTGTTGTGCAACAGCTGCAGGGCCAGCTTATTAATCGCGATGGAAAAGACCCCAATTTCTCTCTTCTTTCTCTTTACACGTTGAAATCCACTAACGGCCACTATTGACAAGGCCAACGGTTGGAAATAGCCTTCAGGGCTTCCTGCCACCTCTAAAACAAGGTGAACTCAGCAAGAGCCAGGGGAAAGAAAACTCTATTAAAAATTTTATGGCCTTCCTGACTTTATATTTTCACGCACGGGTGGCTTCCGAGAGAAGTAAGGGAGATACCTGAAAAGGAACCAGGTGGTCTTAATTCACACTTTTATAACCTTTGCACTGCTGTCCCTTGGTAATCGGGGGTCTACTATGGAGACAAGGAAGAGAAGGAACAAGGAGTTTTATGGGAAGGCTACGGAGATGCCAGTCAAATGGCACCCGTGTGCAGTGTTTGCCTCCGGTGTGACAGCCAGCACATTAAAAGCTAGGTCACGATGAATTATTCATGGCCAATCCGGGCTGCAAGATTTACGTTCCTGCCTTATGACAGGGGAAGATATTTACTTCCATCTCAGAGAAAGGGAGAGGAGAAACCTTCTGCCACTAGCCTCCGCGTATTCTCCCGTGATCAGATGACAAGTAATCTGTCAGGTCTCTGCTAGGACAGCCTTTGTGGAAATTTGCAAAGAGGGAAGCTGGTTTTCGCTCCCGGAGAACGACCGTCAAAGCCAGCAGCTACGTGCAATAATCCAGTGGCTATCCGATTCTCGACAAACGAGAGGATGCAACGTCTAGAATGATCTCCCTGGAGCAAAATGAGAAGGTCAAGTTCCCGGTCTTTCCTAGAAAAACGGGGAGCTCCCAAGATGGATGAGTATCCCTAAAAGGCACCACCACGTTTCCCCCTGTCCTTATTCCTACTTCTTCTCCACATTCTAGCAGGCCAGGGCATTCTGGTGAAAACTAACAAGAACAATGAATGAAGAAGAGAAGGTTTATTCTGTATTTTTTTTTTAAAAAAAAAAAAACAGCTTTGTTAGTCAGGAGATAATGTAGATGGGAGGAGCAGGAGATATGTAGAATCAGAGACAGTTCAGGTTATGTTGGACAGCAACCATCCCAGTCTGGAGAAAGGATCCAACGGGGGAATTAGCACGGACTCATTATGTGAGCACAAGAACATCATAGAATAACACAGTTGGAAGGGACTTTGGAGCCCTCCTAGTCCAACCCCGTGCTCAACTAGGAGATCCTGTGCCATTTCAGACAAGTGGCTGCCCAATTCTCTCCTTAAAAGCCTCCAGTGATGGGGCACCCACAACTTTCAAAGGCAAACCATTTCACTGGTTAATTGCTCTCACCATTAGGAAATTTCTCCTTAGTTCTAGGTCGCTTCTCTCCTTGATTAGTTTCCATCCGTTGCTTCTTGTCCTGCCCTCAGGTGCTTTGGAGAAGAGCTTGACCCCCTCCTTCTTCTTTGTAGCAGGCCCTCAACTATTGGAACACTGCTATCGTGTATCCCCTACTCCTTCTTTTCATTAAACTAGACCACGGGTGTCAAACTCAATTTCATTGAGGGCTGCACCAGCATTGTGATTGCCCTCAGGGGGGCCGGGTGGGTGTGGCCAGGGTGGGTGCAGCCTACTGGGTGGGTGTGGATGGAGTGGGTGTGGCCTGCTGGGTGGGTGTGGCCAGCTCTACATCGTTCGCGTCAAGGGTGCCTGTGGGGGCCTGGGCAGGAGTGGGATAGATCGGAGGGTCTCTGGCAGAAGGGGGTGGGACCAGGGCAAGTGCCAAGGCATGGTCCAATGGAGGAGCCTCACTGTTCCTCTCAGGCCATGCAGGGAGGGGGCTTCTGGAGCTAAGACTGAATGTGTTTCAGCATAGATGGCCACCACAGAATTGTACATTGGCTCCTTGCTGGCTGCCAAGGCAGAGGGGGCCGTTCCCTCACTGTTTCCAGGATGGCTTCGCGGGCCACATGAAACCACTTCACAGGCCACATCTGGCCCCTGGGCCTTGTGTTTGACATGTCTGAACTAGACGTACCCAATTCCTCCAACCGTCCTTCCTACGGTTTAGCCTCCAGCCCCCTCGTCATCTTTGTTGCTCTTTTCTGAACTCTTCCAAGAGTCTCAACATCTTTTTCATATTGTGGTGACCAAAACTGGATGCAATATTCCAGGGCAAGGTCTGACCGCCCTTGAATGCCGTTGAGCTAGTTTTTCCCAGCAAATCTGCCAGTCTCAGAAGATTCCTGTATTACAGGCAGAGAACAATAAAGTAGCTAGTTTGAACTCTAGGCACGTGGGTCTAGTTATTTGTGCCTGACAGGCGGCAGGTAGAAGAATGATACAGAAATCTAGGCAGTACTCTGGGAGGGCTATTATCTCCTACTTGTAAGGGGACAAAGGAACAGATGGGATGATAACCCTCAGCTGACGACCTGAAGTCATTTATTTGTAGGAAATAATGTTGCTTATATACCCGAAGTTATCATTTCACATCTCTTTCCTGAGCCTAATGTTCTGTCGCCGGCTTGAAACCATTTGGCATTTTACAAAAACAAGCAATTCTGTGATCCAGGATAGAAAAAAAAAAGAAATTTCCTCTGGGGCAGCTGAAGGGGGGAAGGGAGTGTCAGTGGGAGACTAATGAACAAATGAACAGAAAATCGCCATTGGGGGAAAATGAAGAATTGCCATCCGCTCTTCTTGATTCTGCATTTTGTCACCTTCTGAGCCATTTGGAATGACAAAATATGAAGATTGGTTGACAACACTTTCGAGGTGCAGTGACCTTGAAATAGGGGAAAGGAAAAATAGAATAGAACAGAACAGAACAGAATAGAGCTGGAAGGGACCTTGGAGGTCTTCTAGTCCAGCCCCCTGCTCAAGGAGGAGAACCTATACCATCCCAGACAGGTGAATGTCCAGTCTCTTCTCAAAAATCTCCAGTGATGGAGTGCCCACGATTTCTTGAAGGCAACTTCTGTTCCACTGGTTGATTGTCCTCACTGTCAGGAAGTTTCTCCTTAATTCCAGGTTGCTTGTCTCCTTGATCAGTTTCCAACCATTGTTTCTCGTCCTTCCCTCTGGTGCTTTGTTGAATAACGTGTACCCCCTCTTCTTTGTGGCAACCCCTCAGATACTGGAAGGCTGCTATCATATCTCCCCTATTTCTTCTTTTCCTTAGACTAGCCAAACCCAACTCCTGCAGCCGTTCTTGGTATGTTTTAGTCTTCAGGTCTTTGATCATTCTCTGATTTTTTTCTCAAACTCTCAACATCTTTTTTGTGATATGGTGACCAAAATCGGCTACAGTATTCCAGTTGTGGCCTCACTGGGATTTTATAAAGTGGTACTAATACTATACGCACAAAAGTGCGTATAGTCCAGGCCACGGTTTTCCCAGTTGCAATGTATGGCTGTGAAAGTTGGGCCATAAGAAAGGCTGAGCGCCAAAGAATTGAGGCCTTTGAACTATGGTGCTGGAGAAGACTCCTGCGAGTCCCCTGGACTGCAAGGCGTTCAAACCGGTCAGTCCTAGAAGAGATCAACCCCGACTGCTCTTTAGAAGGCCAGATCCTGAAGTTGAAACTCAAATATTTTGGCCACCTAATGAGAAGGAAGGACTCACTGGAGAAGGGCCTAATGCTGGGAAAGATTGAGGGCAATAGAAGAAGGGGACGACAGAGAATGAGATGGCTGGATGGAGTCACTGAAGCAGTAGGTGTGAACTTAAATGGACTCCAGAAGATGGTAGAGGACAGGAAGACCTGGAGGAACATTGTCCATGGGGTCGCGATGGGTCAGACACGACTTCGCAATTAACAACAACAACTAATACTTCGTGTGATCTTGATTCTATGCCTCTGTTCATACAACCCAGGTTTGTATTAGCTTTTTTGGTTTCTCCTGCTTGAGCGGGGGGCTGGACGATTCTATTCTATTCTATTCTATTCTATTCTATTCTATTCTATTCTATTCTATTCTATTCTATTCTATTCTAATTTCTATTCCTATTTCATTTCAACTATTCTATTCTATTCTATTCTATTCTATTCTATTCTATTCTATTCTATTCTATTCTATTCTATTCTATTCTATTCTATTCTAAAGTTGACTTATTCTCAAAACTTTGTAGCTTGTCCAAAGCTTCCCTCAGCTAAAAGCCTGGCCAAGATGTTTGCACAGCATATTTATAGGATGCACTGTATAAATACACCAGGGCCCTCCCGGATTCACCCAAGAGTCTCAGCTAAACTTACTTTCAAACCAGTGTTTTCCGCTTCCGAATCCTTGTCCACCCCTGTGATGTAAATCCCCAGGGAGTATTCAGATCCCCCTCGAATCATCAGACCCAGCGATCGTCCTTCATCCAACACAAGGTTGACCTGCACCAAGAAGAAAAACAAAATTCCACTGAACAGGTGAGAGAGACCTAACCAGGTTGGGATGGCAAATTATTGCTTTGATTCTGCAGCCAAGCTCCTATTGCTAAAGCCCGCCGAGAAAAAAAAGCAGATATCATTTTGATTAAAATTCCGGCTAAGTACAGCTTTGGGCAGACATAGGTAGAAGCAGCTACCTCCCCTCACACTTTTGAAATGTTAGAGTAGAGCCCTTATTGACCAAACACCGCTTCGGGCTCTAAGATGAGATACTGCAAAGAATCAGATCACTTATAGAATGATCCTTTTTCTGTCTTTTAGTCTCGGGAGCAATTAACTGAGCCAGAGAGAGAGAGAGGAGAGAGGAGAGAGAGAGAGAGAGAGAGAGAGAGAGAGAGAGAGGAGAGAGAGAGAGAGAGAGGGAGAGGGAGAGAGAGAGAGGAGGAAAAAATTATACAACATTTTCAGGGAGCAGAGATCTTTTATTGCAAATCAGGAAACAGAGAAGAACGTTCATTCCATATTAATTAGGGAAATTAAGAATCAGCAAATATTCTAAAGAAGCTTGAAACCTTGATAGGTTTAATCAGATCTGGAACGCTGGGACTGGTTTCATTGTTTTGAAAAGCCCCACCAGCCGTTTGAATTATTAATGGGACAAAACAGGCATTGGGGTGGGGGGAGATGCATTTTGTACATATGAGGATTAAAGTTAAAAGCGTAGGCTGCAATAGATAACGATCATAATAGCTGCTTACAAACCAGGTTTTGGCCTTCCGCCAAGCAACTGGAAACTAAATTTTGGGGGACACATAAGTTTATAGCTGGTGGCAGCAGCTAGTTGTATGTTTATGACCTTGAAAAAGGCAAACAAAATTGATTAGCGCATTAGGGTTTAATTGGAAAGTTGAAAAACCATTTTGGCAGACGTGAGGAGGAGGAGGAGGAGGAGAAGAAGAGGAAGAAGAAGAAGAAGAAGAAGAAGAAGAAGAAGAAGAAGAAGAAGAAGAAGAAGAAGAAGAAGAAGAAGAAGAAGAAGAAGAAGAAGAAGAAGAAGAAGAAGAAGAAGAAGAAGAAGAAGAAGAAGAAGAAGAAGAAGAAGAAGCAGCAGCGTTGGCTGGTTTGGGTTTGTCATGTTGCTTGAACCCAGTCTTGATGGCTTATAAACCACGATAGTGTTGCACCCAAAAACTGATTCATTCAATAAACCATGTTAAACACATCATGGCTGGTTGAAGAGCCAGTCCTAGCATTCTGCCAGACGTGTCAGACCGCAACATTTTGGGTTATACATCCACAACAATTTGACCATGCCGATGTGAACTTGGTGGCCACAGTTCTAACGATTAACCTTACCAAGGTGCATCCTTGATCAATGCCGACGCGTCATCCAGAAACCCAGATTTAAATCTGGTTTAAGCCTGGATTTACTCGCTTCATCTCCTCAAGCCTTCCCATCTTACTTGTGTCTTGTGCGTACCTCGTTAGCCTGGTGACACCAAGGCAGAGTTGCAGGGCATCTCTGCCCGTCAAGCCAGCTGCTAGTAAGAAAGGTGCAACTGAACTGGGGCTTGGAAAGACAGCCGTGGTCAGATAAATTGGCTGGAGGAGATCCTATGATCCAAGGGCCAGCTTTGAAAGCTCAACCTTGTCTTCCCGATCATTAAAATATGTAGCAGTGGTCTGCCAGATATGACACAGAAAAGAAACGGGTGCTGGAACTGGACCAGATGAACAGATTCCAAAGATATCCTGTTTTTTATCCAAGCTTGTGGGCTGATGTGGCCTTTTGGCGGAGCGAGTGTTTCCATTAACCCTCCCCTTGAGCAATTTAGCAGTCCTGATGAAGTGAATCTGAAAATAGACAGTATAGATCTCAACGTTGGAAGGACAGAATAATTGGAGGTTACCAGCTACTCTGACCTACCACTGTTCGGCCGAGGCAATCAGCGCCGAATGCATGGAGGTGGACTCCTCTGTGTATGGATACACAGGCTTGCAATAGATTCAACATTTGTTGTAAAATATCTAGTGGCCATACAGGTTATGGAGACTTCTTTGTTTCTTTTCCACTTTCCTGGAAATCAGAATACAGAATAATAGGGTTGGAAGGAACCTTATTTCCTCGCTCGCCGAGGTGGTGGCCAAACTAAATAAACCCAGGTAATGCATCATTATGGAAGCTGGGATGAAGAATAACAGAATGACAGAATTGGAAGGGACTTTGGAGGTCTTCTACTCCAACCCCCTGCTCAAGCAGGAGATCCTATACTACTCCAGGCAAATGGTTGTCCAACCTCTTCTTAAAATCCTCCAGCGATGGAGCAACTATAACATCCGAAGGCAAAAGATTCTACTGGTTCATTGTTCTCACAGTCAGGAAATTTCCCCTTAGTTCCAGGTTGCTTCTCTCCTTGATGTGTTTCCATCCTTTGCTTCTTGTCCTGTCCTCAGGTGTGTTGGAGAATAGGTGGACCCCTTTTCTGTAGAACCAGAAATACAGTGTTGGCTATTTAGATTTCATCTTCATAATGAAAAATTCCTGTCACTAGGTTTTGTGCAGCATCCAGATGGTCAACCTATAGAAGCTGTGGGTCTTCACCTTCATGGGTAGAGAAGACCTCCAGTGGAACCTTCCAATGAACCAGTGGAACCGCTTGCCTTTAGATGTTACAGTTGCTCCATCACTGGAGGATTTTAAGAAGAGGTTGGACAACCATTTGCCTGGAATGGTATAGGGTCTCCTGGTTGAGCAGGGGGTTGGACTAGAAGACCTTCAAGGTCCCTTCCAACTCTGTCATTCTGTTATTCTTCATCCCAATTTCCATAATGAGGCATCACCTGGGTTTATTTAGTTTGGCCACCACATTGGCGAGTGAGGAAAAAGGTCCCTTCCAACCCTATTATTCTATCTTCTATCTGGAGGCTTTTAAGAACAGACCAGAAAGCCATGTCTGATGGGTGTTTAATTGGTTTTCTTTCAAGTTTGAATTAACTGATTCTTGTGGCCCTTTCCGTTTTTTTATTATTCTATGCCTGCTCTTTGAAAATTCATCAGAAGATCTCTTGTTCTTCCCAAGATGCTCTAGCTTGATCAAAGGAAGTAGAAAGGAAAAATAAAAGATGGGGACAGAGAACATTTGGGGGATCTGACAGCTGTTGTCCAAACTCTTTTGAGAGAGAAGAGAGATGGATTTATACTGGAGCCCTAGGATGAAAGAAAAGTCAGAACTGCTTAGAGACCAGGATGACGTGTAGAAACCAAAATCAGAAGCCAAGGATAATTTTAGGCTTGGCATGAGGATCAGAAGGGAAGGGGTGTGTGTGTGTGTGAGAGAGAAAAACCAGGAACAAGAGGAGACAATAACTGTAGGGAAAACAATCGGTGGAGAGTGTCCTTCTCTTGAAAGGACAACTGCAAAAAGGGCATCAATTCTTGGCTTTATTAGTTTGTTTGCAAATTCGTTCCAGTTGTCTTGCTGAGTCACGCTCTTGCTGATGCTGTCAAATCTCTCTCTCTCACACACACACACCACACACACACACACACACACACACACACACACACACACACACACACACACGAACACAAACACACACAGAGAGAGCACAATCTTTGGTTTGGAACACGACAAACGCAAGCTTTCATGCTGAGTCTTGGCAATAAAGGAAAGGAAAAAAAAACAAAATGAAAGGCAACTTTTTTTCTCCCCCCCCCCCTCCTGCTCTGAATGCTGATGGAACGTATGCGTTTAGTTTTGCATAATTATGCAAATGGCCTTTATTTGAGGCTTGCAAATAAGAGCTGGTTTTCTTTGTCTTTTTCTTTGCTTTGTCCTCTGAGGGCCAGTAATGTGAGCTAAATTGTTGATTTCAGAGGAACCTGTTTCAAACTTAATTTTCACCGGCCCTAATCAATGCCGGTTCAAGCCCTCACTGGTGCAGCTTGTCCTCTCTTTCAACGGATCCTAATGACTGTTCAGATTTGTTTCTACCGTTCTGATTAGTTTCTGTTTTGATTAGTTTCTACAGTCTTAATTTATTTCTACAGTCCTGATTTGTTTCTACAGTTCAGATTTGTTTCTACAGTTACTAAGACTAAGAATGGCAGCAGGAATTGGGTATGTCGTTTAGCGAAGAGAAGGACGAGGGGGGGGGACATGACAGCAGTCTTCCAATATTTGAGGGGCTTCCATAGAGAAGAGGGGGGTCAAGCTATTCTCCAAAGCATCTGAAGGCAGGACAAGAAGCAACGGATGGAAACTCATCAAGGAGAGAAGCAACTTGGAACTAAGGAGAAACTTCCAGACAGTTAGAACAATTAACCAGTGGAACAATTTGCCTTCAGAAGTTGTGGGAGCTCCAACACTGGAGGTTTTTAAGAAGAGACTAGACAACCATGAACAACTTCTTCTTCCTCCTCCTCCTCCTCCTCCTCCTCCTCCTCCTCCTCCTCCTCCTCCTCCTCCTCCTCCTCCTCCTCCTCCTCCTCCTCCTCTTCTTCTTCTTCTTCTTCTTCTTCTTCTTCTTCTTCTTCTTCTTCTTCTTCTTCTTCTTCTTCTTCTTCTTCTTCTTCTTCTTCTTCTTCTTCCTCCCCTTCCCCTTCCCCTTCCCCTCCTCCTCTTCCTACTCCTCTGCCCAGAAAAAAAAAATGTTTTGTAATTTGCCTGGCTAAGAATAAACCTCACATTTTTAACCCAGAAGATTGCAATGTCCGTTTCTAATTCTGGGAATGAGAGCTGTCACTTGGATGTTTTTTTGCATTTTATGCTAACGAAAGAAAAGGACCTTGGATGTCATTCCTGAACAACCTTTTCAGGTGCAATTAAGGTCTTGGGAACCTATTTAAATAAGCAAAGTCTCTTAAAATGAACCAGTAATGAGTCAGTCCTTGCCCTCTTCCAGAGAGCGTTGATGAAAAATGCCCTCTCTGAGGCAAACTCAATTCAGTTGGTCAAAGATGTCATGCCCGCCCTTGAGTTAAGGTAAGACAAGCTATTTCTGTAGAGCAGTTTTCACGTTGGGATCCTACTTCCTTTTTTCAAAGCTAGAGAGACACGGAGGGAGATGGAGGGAGGAGGCACAGCTTCCTGCTGTTGAAAGTATAGCTGGGCCTGGAAAACCAACTGTCTTTCCTTCTCCAAAGTAGAAGGGGAACAGCTCGTTCCTCTCAAAAGAACAGTTCTGGTTTCGGAGCTATTGTACATCCACTTAGAAGGCCAGCGGGATGAGGTGGGATCTAGAAGAACGTAGCTCAAGTGACTAACTTGATTCTCAGTGCTTCACAGCCCTCTCTAAGCAGTTTACAGAGTCAGCATTTTGCCCCCAACAATCTGGGTTCTCATTTTACCGACCTCGGAAGGACAGAAGGCTGAGTCAACCTGAGTCAATTAAACTGATGTTCTGAATCGGTTGGCAACTAGGAGCCGGCTTGGGGCGGGTTCACACATTCCTCATCCTCCAGTGCGCTAAACATTGAGAAGGGCAATTAGGAAAACAGAGCTTCTAGTCCTCACCTTTTTCTCATCCCCTTCCTGAAGAAGTTGAAGGTGGCTCCTTTTCTCATCCTCCTTGCCCAAAGGGCTGCTCTGGTGCTGGATCAGGCCGACCGGGGGAGAGACACTCCGGCCTTGGGGGTCCACCCAGGTGTAAATGTGGTTGGTTCTGTAGCCGCCAGGGATGCGTCCTGCCGAATGGACGGTCAGGTTGAGTTTTTTGGAGCCCTTGAGCACCTGGGGGTGGGGTGGGGGTGTCAAAGAGAACGTTTATATCAGTAGGTGAGAGTAAGCAGGAGAAAATAGGCCACTTAATTAAAAAAAAAACATTTCACAGCTCCAATATGTTTGCCGCCAGTGTTAAGGAAGTGTGAATCTCAAAAACAACCCCCCCCCAAAAAACCCTTGTTATTTGCAACCCCTGGGCAATTTTGGTGAATACTGAAGGAATCTTCTGGAGCTGTTGGTAGATGTCCTGTAAGAGTTTTTATCTGATTTGTCTAAATTGCAGAGGCCATGGGTCCTTGTCTTTTTAAAGCAAGATTGACATATGAAAGAAAGAAAGAAAGAAAGAAAGAAAGAAAGAAAGAAAGAAAGAAAGAAAGAAGAGAAGGAAGGAAGGAAGGAAAGGAAGGAAGGAAGGAAGAAAAAAAGGAAGGAAGGAAGGAAGGAAGGAAGGAAAGAAGGAAGGAAGGAAGGAAGGTGAAGGAACAGAGTAAGAAAGAAAAGAAGGGAGAGAGAAAAAAAGACAGAGAGAAAGAAATGATAGTGAGAGACAAGAAAGAAAGAAGAGAAAAAGAGAAAAGAGAAAGAAAGGAAGATAGTGAGGGAGTGAGGGAGAGCGTAAGAAAATAGGGTAGAGTAGAGCAGAGTAGAGTAGAATATCTTTATTGTCATTGTGTATCTCACAATGAAATTAAGTACTCACAACAAAATTAAGTTTAATTTAATTTAATTAATTAATTTAATTAAGCTTCTGCTTGAGCAGGGAGTTGGACTAGAAGACCTCCAAGGTCCCTTCCCAACACTGTTGAACTGCGGGATCTAATAAATCTAATAAATAAATAAATCTCAGTAGCAAGGTCTCTTTCATCAGAATCATGCCCCCGAAAAGCAAGAAATCCTTTTTGTGTGTGTTTTTTTTTACATAATATAATTGTTGTCTTATTTGGTTTGGTAACTGCTGGCTCTCACAGCTTCGTACCACCAAATGTTGTCATTTTCAAACATGGCTCGAAATTACCCATCTGATTGACCAGGAGAATCTCTTTCCCCTGCAACACAGAAAGAAAGTGCCAGGCTGTTTTTTTTTTATTTTGAACCACAAAATGCACCACCAGCAAAAGAGCAGCCAGAGTTTTGTCCTTAGACAAGTAATATGGTAATTAGAGATAATGTCTAAATTAGAGGCCGGATTCCAACAGGCCTTAGATTTATAATAAGCAAGCGAAGTCTCACCTGGTTAATTTGACGCCCATTTGTTTTAACCGAATGGGCTATAAATTCAACTGTCCTCACGTTTTATTGTAGATAAAAGTTTGATTTTTCTCTGCTCAAGGGTCCAGATAAGGTGGTTGTCAGGTCGGAGAGCCTTTAGAATTTAGGTGGATCAAAGATAACAGAGATGAGTGTTCGCTTGAGCAGGGATGAATAATCTGATATATTCCATATGTGATGCAGTGTTCTGCAAACTACGGATAGAAGGGAATATTTGCAGCTCAAGGTTGAACTGTGGGGTCTTTGGTGCTGTCTGAACTTGATGGTTTTCTTGCAGATGTTTCATTATCCAACTAGGTAGCATCATCAGTGCTAGAAGAAAGTGGAGTTATCTTGTTTTTATATAGTTGAGAACCCACCAAGAACAGTCGTCCTCCTCCTCCCACACCCCACTCCCTTGAATTACTGATGATGTTACCTAGTTGGATATTGAAATGTCTGCAAGAAAACCACCAAGCTCAAAAACACCAAGGACGCCACTGTCGTCTTCCTCCTCCTCCTCCTCCTCCTCCCCTCCGCAAACTCCACTGTCTTCTAACACTGATGATGTTACCTAGTTGGGTACTGAAATGTCTGCAAGAAAACCACCAAGCTCAGAAAGCACCAAGGTTCCTACAGTCCTCCTCCTCCTCCTCCTCCTCCTCCTCCTCTTCCTCTCCCTCTCCCTCCTCTCTCTCTGTGTCTCTCTCTCCAAACATCTCTTGTAGCACTGATGATGTTACCTAGTTTGGTATTGAAATGTCTGCAAGAAAACCACCAAGCTCAGAAAACACCAAGGTTCCCACAGTCCTCCTCCTCCTCCTCTTCCTGTCCCTCCTCTCTCTCTCTCTCTGTATGTGTGTCTCTCTCTCTGTCTCTCTCTCTCCAAACATCTCTTGTAGCACTGATGATGTTACCTAGTTGGGTATTGAAATGTCTGCAAGACAACCACCAAGCTCAGAGAGCATCGAAGACCCCACAGTCCTCCTCCTCCACCACCTCCATCTCCTCCATCTCCTCCATCTCCTCCTCCTCCTCCTCCTCCAGTGCCTTCTAACACTGATGATGCTACCTAGTTGTGTAATGAAAGGTCTGCAAGAAAACCACCCAGCTCAAAGAGCACCCAGGACCCCACCATTGCTCGTGTTCATTGAACGTGATAAGGATGGGAGACTAGAAGAAGCTGAACAGAGTTTTCCACACAGGTTCGGATCTGCGTTCAACCCCTGAACCTGTTAAACGTCACCCATCGTTTCTCTTTTTCTAACCTCCACAAATCCCAGATTTAGAGAACCCTGAGGTCTTGAGCCTGTTGCAGAAAGAACTGAGTATACATGGAAGGTCATTTCCCTTAGATTGTGTTAAAAAACCAGTCGCACGTTGGCTGCGGTCCCATTGACAGCAGTGCTACCCTGGTTTTTTTTACTCCCAATAGGATCGCCCAAGCCTATCGAAGTCCTCCAGGCCTTTTCCTCTGCCCAAAACTCATTGTCATCCATCTTGCTAGGAACTTCTCATCACCTGGCTGAGCAGCCGGGAACAAGATAAATCAAAGAAAGGCTAAACGCCAGATGGATTTCATTAGTCCATCTATTTCTTCTTTTAATTATGTGTCAGCTCAGTTACCGTGTAAGTAAATGCCTGGGTTTTGTTTTGTTTTTAAAGGGACAGAGAGACAGACGAAAAAGGATCGGATCCTGAACATGATTCTTTTTTTTTTTAAAGACACACTTTGGGAAATTGTCCGGCCACATAAATACACCGTTTCCTCCCAGCTTGCCTTTTGTCATCCTCCAGAGTTAGAAAGAGACTGACAGCAAAAGGCTGGAGGCTTTATTAGCGGGCCTGGTGAGGCATTGCTGCATTTGTTGGAAACGGGGGGGCTGAGACACGAGCTGCCTTCCCTGCAGAAGTCAAACAGCATCTTTGCTAGTCGGCGCTCAGCATAAATAGCGGTCAGATCCGATCAGTTATTGTAAGACCGAGAGAAAATTGCTAGCGGTTTCCTCTTTTCAAAAGAACTGAGCACTCTCCGCGTTTCAGAATTGTCAGAAGAAATTCCAGAGAACGCAAGCAGAACAAGACTTTCAGACAAACATGGGCTCTTTACAATGAATGGAGGAAGGAAGGAAGGAAGGAAGGAAGGAAGGAAGGAAGGAAGGAAGGAAGGAAGGAAGGAAGGAAGGAAGGAAGGAAGGAACTGTCAGCACTGGCCTCCAGTTCTCAGGGGTCCTGCTCTACTGGGGTGGGGGGGGGAACATCTGAAAGTGAGAATGGTACCAATAAAGGAGAATATTTGCAGCTCTCTGAGCTTGCTTGTTTTCTTGCAGACATTGCATAACCCAACTAGGTAACCTCATCAGTGCTAGAAGGGAAGAAGGTTTGCAGGAAAGAGGAGGAGGAGGAGGAGAACTGTTGGGTCCTTGATATTCTCTGAGCTTGGTGGTTTTCTTGCAGATGTTTCATTATTAAACTAGGTAATATCATCAGTGCATGGGAGGACTATGTGGGATTGAGCCTTGGGCCTGATCCACCAGAGTTTCATCTACAGAGTATTTTTAGCTTAGCCTCAATTCGATATATTAAATGCCTAATCATATACGCCTTACTTTCTTCTAATAACAGAATAATAACAGAGGTGGAAGGGAGCTTGGAGATCTTCTAGTCCAATCGCTTGCTCAGGCAGGAAACTCTACACCATTTCACATAAATGGCTGTCCAGTCTCTTCTTAAAAACTTCCAGTGTTGGAGCATTCACCACTTCTGGAGGCAGGTGGTTCCACTGGTGAATTGTTCTCGCTGTCAGGCAGTTTCTCCTTAGTTCTAGGTTTCTTCTCTCCTTGATTAGGTTCCATCCGTTGCTTCTTGTCCTGCCTTCTGGTGCTTTGGAGAAGAACTGATCCATTTTCTTTTTTTTGTGTGTGCTTTTCAGATCTCTACCTCCTTAGGATCTTCCTGCCCGACTAATACTGTAGTTTCTTTATTCCACAAATAAATCGATAACCACGAAGCCCAGAATGGTTTCTGGGCTTGTTTGAGCGCCAGCTCTTATTCTTCCTAGCACACGGAACCAGCCGTGCTGCCCTCTTAGCAAAACAAGCAATTTAGTCCAACGAACCCCGTGTAGCTTCCCTACGGCCTGACATTGATCCGGTTGTGTAATGAATATTGATCTGCACCACTTCTTCGTGCTTACATTCCTCAGGAAGAAAAGAAATCTGCTTTGTTCCATCAACAAACCCACCGAGCGTTGGTTGGAGAAAGCAGGTTGAACACCCTAGCGCACAGGTCCCCAATCTTTGGGTCACCAGGGACCGGTTCCGTGGAGAGAGATTTTTCCACGGACCGGAGGGTGCGTGGTTTTGCGTGCTGCCTGCATCCTGCAGATGGGGCTTTGCTTGTTTGTGCAGACCAGTTGCTGGCATGCCACGGACCAGTACCGGTCCACGGCCCAGATGCTTCTTCAACTCTAACTGGATGGTGGGGAAGGATTTATACTCCTTGCAGACAGCCGGTCATTGTGGACTCTCTAAAACAGTGGTTCTCCACCTTTTTAATGCTGCGACCCCCAACCGGTCGTAAGTCGATGACTACTTAACTGGTGCAGCACTGTTTGCAGAATGGGACTTTTGGCGGGCTCAGCAGGGCAGAGACAGCCTGGACAATTCCTATTGGCTTTTGAAAGCCAATAGAATTAGACTCTATTCAAGAGAGTCTATTCTATTGGCTTTCAAAAGCCAATAGAATAAAAGGGAGTAGCACAGCTAAGGAAAAGGGGGAAAAAATGGCGGACTGCATTGTTTGGCGACCCCCGTGAAATGGTCGTTTGACCCCAAATGAGGTCCCGACCCACAGGTTGAGAACCACTGCTCTAAAAGAAGGCAAATGACCAGCGGTCTGCAAGGAGTACAAATCCTGCCATCTCCCCACCGTCCAGTCTGAACTGAAGAAGCTTCTGGGATGAGAAGCAAAATGTCTTCGAAGGAAAAAACAAGAACGTCCAGTTGCCTCGTGGAAAAAGCAGCTTTGGGATGAAAATACACCTTTTCAGCTATTAGGGCTCAGTTGTGTAGCCTCAAACAGTTGCCAGTTCAGGAGGCTGCCAGGACAAAGGGCACTCCTGTTGTTGGGACTGAGGATTGTGGTAATGAGATGTCCCGGAAGGAATTGCTAATGATGTCGACACAAGGCACGAAGGTCAACTTTGAAGGCCTTGGCCTCTCCGAAATGGTTTTTCCCAGGCTGCACACATGGGGAAAGTATATAATTAAGTTATAAAAGACCAATGGGGATGTGACCAGGGAGGAGCAGAGCGAAGGATCAAAGGAGAAACCGCAGAGAGGAGAAAAGGAGGATCGGAAGCAGGGACTTTGAAAGCAGCTCTTGCTGAATCTGACATCCTCGACTTACATCCTCAAAGTCACAACGGCAGGGACACAAGGGACTTACGACCGTTTTTCACCCTTACGATCTGTTCTATTCTATTCTATTCTATTCTATTCTATTCTATTCTATTCTATTCTATTCTATTCTATTCTATTCTTCTATCGTATCGTATTGTATTGTATTCTCTATCTTCTATTCTATTCTATTCCTATTCTATTCCTATTCTATTCTATTCTATTCTATATTCTACTCTACTCTACTCTACTCTACTCTACTCTACTCTACTCTACTCTACTCTTCTCTACTCTACTCTACTCTATTCTATTCTATAGTCTATTCCATTCCATTCATTTCTATTTCTATAGAAATTTGCAGAACCTGACTTGCAAGATGGTCTTCCAGTCTCTGGACGGATCCTGGAAGTCAGCAGGATCATCCCTAGCATTGATCTGGAATTCTTCTTCCAACAGGCTGACGGCAGCTGGTGGATTTTGCCAAAGGTCACTTCATCCCTCAGCCAAAGGAACATTACAATAATTGCAGGGAGATTTGATTTTGAAAAGAGAGAGAGAGAGAGAGAGAGAGGGTGGGAGGGAGGGAGGGAGAGAGAGAGAGAGGGAGGGAGGGAGGGAAGGAGGGAGAGAGAGAGGGAGGGAGGGAGGGAGGGAGGGAGGGAGGGAGAGAGAGAGAGATGTTGACTTGGCGGAACCAGCCTAGGAGAAGAACGTTCCAAAAGAACATTGCTGAACAAACGTCCTTTGAGAAGAAAGACGACAGAAATAACAGCCAAAACAGCTCCAAGCGGTGAAGAGCCCATGGTGCCAATCTCTTCATGTGCGCTTGCAGCAAAGGATGCAAAACAACCGGCAAAATTAATTAGAGAGACAACGACTGAAGGTTCTTCTTCAAATACTTTTTACTTGTGTTTTTTTTCTAGAGGCAGTTGTCTTCTCCGAAATCTCTCTTTAGTAACAGAATAACTAGGAAAGGACTGTGGGTCACCCTCTTTCTGCAAATGGCAAAAACCTTGGCATTTGGGGAGAAGAAGACGGGATCTTGGCCAGCAGTATGGAAGGGATGAAGAGGGGTAGTAGACTTTTGCCAGTCAAAGCAGAAGTATCTGCGTGGCCCTTGGTGCTCTCTGAGCTTGGTGGTTTTCTTGCAGATGTTTCATTACCAAAGTTGGTAACATCATCAATGCCAGAAGGGAGCACTGATTCCTCTTATTAGCACCACTCCTTCTTTTATTGATGATGTTACCTAGCTGGGTAATGAAACGTCTGCAAGAAAACCACCAAGCACAGAGAGCACAGGGAAACCTATAGCCACCCTCTTCCTCCTCTTCCTCTTCCTCCTCCTCTTCCTCCTCCTCCTTTCCAGAAATTCTTCTAGCACTGATGATGTTCCCTAGTTGGTAATGAAACATCTGCAAAAAACCCACCAAGCTCAGCACCAAGGACCCCACATTCATTCATTCATTCATTCATTCATTCATTCATTCATTCTCTCCTCCTCCTCCTCCTCCTCCTCCTCCTCCTCCCCCCCCTCCCCCTCCTCCTCCTCCTCCTCCTCCTCCTCTTCCCTGCAACCCTCACCCCCTTCTAGCACTGATGACATTACCTAGTTGGGTCATGAAACGTCTGCAAGAAGACCACCCAAGCACAGAGAGCACCAAGAAACCCACAGTTCAACCCTGAGCTATAAATATTCTCTTTTAACAGAACTAGTTTTCTCTTGAGGTTCATTCTTTGGAGTCCTTCATGCGCTATTATGCACGACATGTTTACATCACATACTTGAAGCCCCTCTCTCCAATCGCTCATTTGCCTTCCTTGCCATTAGCTGATTGATCCAAGCTGATCGATAGCCTGTCTCTTTGTTCTGATGGGTGCTCAAGGCAGCCAGCAGCCTTTCAAACAAAGGCAGAATAGAAAAGGTTTGTCAGGGAGACTAAAATCAAGAATCAATACTTAGCCAAGGAGCCGCACTTTTAGAAACACGGAGAGAAGGAAGAGAGTCTGCCAGGCAACTCCCAAAGGAGACTTTTAATAGCTCGGGACCAAAGTTATAATCATAACAACAGAATAGCAGAGTTGGAAGGGACCTTGGAGGTCTTCTAGTCCAACCCGCCGCTCAAGCAGGAGAACCTATACCATCGCAGACAAACGATTGTCCAATCTCTTCTTTAAAACCTCCAGTGATGGAGCGCCCACAATTTCTGGAGGCAAGCCCTTCCACAGGAAGGAAGGAAGGAAGGAAGGAAGGAAGGAAGGAAGGAAGGAAGGAAGGAAGGAAGGAAGGAAGGAAGGAAGGAAGGAAGGAATAGAGAACAGAACAGAATAAAATAGAATAGAATAGAGCTGGAAGGGACCATGGAGGTCTTCTAGTCCAGCCCCCCACTCAAGCAGGAGAACTTATACCATTTCAGACAAATGGCTGTCCAGTCTCTTCTTAAAAATCTCCAGTGATGGAGTGCCCACGATTTCTGGAGGCAAGTTGTTCCACTGGTTAATTATCCTCACTGTCAGGAAGTTTCTCCTTAATTCCAGGTTGCTTCTCTCCATGATCAGTTTCTATCCATTGTTTCCTGCCTTGTCTTCTGGTGCTTTGGAGAATAATTTGGCTCAGCCCCTCAAATTTCTGGGGGTGAACCTCCACACTGGAAGAGCAAATTCAGAACAGCCCTCCTGCTATTCTTAATAACTAGCCAGCTCTATAATAAGAGAGGCAGGTCCCATGGAGAACCAGCTCTGAAAGTGTTTTAGGCTTTTAAAGGTCACCACCAAGTCCTCCCATTCGCCACTATTGCAAATCGTCAATTGAGCCTGGGAAGTCACTGGCAACCAGGAATGGATTTTTTTTTTTTACAATTCAGGCATCGTATAATCCCTGTACACTCCGTAGTTAAGTGCTTAGCGGTTACATTTTGCTCAGCTGCAACTGCTGGGAACTTTTTCAAGGATAACCCCATGCAGGGCCCTTTTTTTTTTTTTTTAAATCAGCCGTTCACTTCATTTGCTTGAATAAATGCCCCGAGCTGTCATTCTTAGCATTGTTAAAAATGGCAAAAGGATTTAACCTGGTGGCAGACCAGAGACTCCATTCAAAGAAAGTTCCAGATTTAATTTGCAGCCTCGTCCATGCAGGCTCCGAGGACCTGCTAAGCCGTCGTCAGGTTTTAAGTGATGGGGAAATGAGCCGTAAAAAAAGCAAAAGTACATTTTTATTTTTATGGTGTTTGTTTGTTTTTTTGCTGATGGAAAGCAAAGCGATCTGGATAGTTTTTTTTTTTTAAGACTTGGGAATGGTGACCTCAAGATGTTTATCCACCCCACTGTCAGGATGAACGAAGGGAGGCTGCCTCCCCCTTTTAAAAAAAATTGTTTTGGCTACTTTCATTAAAAGAGGCATTCATCACATTGATTGGAGAGCAGAGTTAAACCGGCGTTCAGAATATATAAGCAGAAGCCTCCAGGTACAGCAAGTGTGAAATACAACTTTAATACCTTGCAGCAGTAATTTTCCACCACCCCTGGGCTAGAATACATGGGTGGTCGATGAGAAAAGCACACCGTGTTACAGATGTTGACAATGTCAAAGTCAACGAAGCCTAAAGGTCTCCATCCAACCTGTGGACCAGAGCTGCCCAACCTTGGAGACTTTTAAGACTTGTGGACTGCAACTCCCAGAATTCCACAGCCAACCTGAAATTTGAAGTCCACAGATCTTGAAGCTGCCAAGGATGGATAGAGATGTTTTCTTTTTCCAATGATGAGATCTTGACCAATGACTTCGTCTTACAATGGAGCCTCATCCAAGGCAACCCTCTTCTTATCTCAATCATTATTGAGACACGGGAGAGTTGCCTAAGAGATTGAGATAGCTTCCTCGCCCTTGGTTGGCGCCTTTTCCAATTTGATAGTTTCCAACTATCCAAGAAATCCCGATTTTTCTTTAGGAGGCTTATAAAAACACAAGAAACTTTTATGGGTCTTTGAGTACTGCAAAAAAGCATCCTAGCCTATCAAGAAACTGCTAAGAACACTCCTGTAAACACTGACAGGGCAAGCCACTAGTATATAAACAGAGAGCAAACCCCACTCCCTACTACCACTGATGGTGTTACCTGGTTGGGTAATGCAACATCTGGAAAGGATACAACAAAGATCAGAGAGAACCAAGGACTCCATAGTCCTCTTCCTCCTCCTCTTCTTCCTTCTTCTTCTTCCTTCTTCACCTCCTCCCTCCTCCATCTTCTCCTCCTCTTCCAACTTCCCCTTCTCTTCCATGTCTATCTTCTCCTCTTCCACTTCCTCCACCTCCACTTCCTTCTCCTCTCCTCTCCACAACCCCATTCCCTTCTAGCACTGATGATGCCACCAAGTTGGGTCATGAAACATCTGCAAGAAAACCACCAAGCTCAGAGAGCATCAAGGACCCCAACAATAACACCATGGGATGCTTGATTATAACGCTTCTGATTGGAAGTTTCTGGGTGCAACAGTATCGTGATTTATAAGCCATCAAGACTGGGTTCAAGCAACATGACAAACCCAAACCAGCCAACGCTGCTGCTGCTTCTTCCTCTTCTTCCTCTTCCTCTTCCTCTTCCTCTTCTTCTTCTTCTTCTTCTTCTTCTTCTTCTTCTTCTTCTTCTTCTTCTTCTTCTTCTTCTTCTTCTTCTTCTTCTTCTCCTTCTCCTTCTCCTTCTCCTTCTCCTTATGCTTTCAAAGAAAAGCCTCCAAAACTGGTTTGGGTCAATGTCCTTGATCCACCTTGATGCTGCGTCATGGCCTTCCTCCCCCTTGGCAATATTATTCCTTGACGCTAGTTCTTTGACATAGTTCTCTAGCTAATCCCAGCCAATCAGAGGCCACAGAATAAATGTGATGATTTTGCAGTGCTATGCGACCAACCAGAGTTGGGAAAGTATCAGGGAGGGAAAACATAGCAGATGGAGACTGTAGGATAATCATTCTTGGACCGTATTTCTCTTGGGTCTGATTTAGTAAGCATGTTTGTCCACTTCTGGAGCATCCTTTTAACAAACGGCTGATTCGGGGAGGAAGGTTTTTGAAACGGCCTGTATGTCTTCTAGAAAAGCTATCTCGGCAAGCCCTCAAGCTGCCTGTTTTGGTTAAGCTTCAGGTTTAAACACCCGGGTCTTTTTTTTTTTTTTTTAGGGCATCTGGATACCCTAAACATGAACAAGGAAACTCAGATAAAGCAAGCAATGCAAAGTCCCTCACGGAATTCCTCTGGAGCGAAGATCTGGCATTCTAGTCTCACGTGCAATCGTGCGATGGTGTAGATTTATGCTGGAAGACTTGAGCAAATGACTCTCCAGTGGCATGGGGGAAGCTTATTCCAAAGGATGGAAGAAGGTCCTGTCGCCTAAACAGGGAGATTAGAGTAGATAGATAGATAGATAGATAGATAGATAGATAGATAGATAGATAGATAGATAGATAGATAGATAGATAGATAGATAGATAGATAGATAGATAGATAGACGGAATGGGTAGAGAGATGGATGGATGGATGGATGGATGGATGGATGGATGGATGGATGGATGGATGATTGATACATACGATAGATACAATAGAGATAGATAGATAGATAGATAGATAGATAGATAGAGATGGATGGATAAGATAGATAGATAGATAGATAGACGGACAGAGAAATAAAGAATGGGTATAGAGATGGATGGATGGATAGATAGATACATACAATAGATACAACAGAGATAGATAGATAGGTAGATAGATAGATAGATAGATAGATAGATAGATAGATAGATAGATAGATGATAGATACATACTATAGATACAATAGAGATAGATAGATAGATGGATAGACAGACAGACAGACAGACAGAAGGGATAGAGAGATGGATGGATGGATGGATGATAGACAGACAGACAGACAGACAGATGGCAGGCAGAGAAAGAGACAGACAAAGGAGAATGGATCCCTTAAAAATATGCACCCTATAAGTAATTCTGCAATTGCGGTGCAAAAAATCCAGAATGCAGCAGTGACAGTATTCTATAGCAAAGTGCTTAAGCATGTTGGATTTTTGCTCTATTATTATTTTTTTAAAGCTATATTTGGTCTATTCTATCTGCAAAGGATGCCTTCAAGTGTGTTGCAACACTTCTTGAAATTTCAGAGGTTTGGAAATCAGGGCAGGAAGCCCAACAAGGGTCAACCCTGATCAAAGCTGACGTTTAAGAACTGTGGTATCTTCATTAAGAGGGAAGCAGACTTGTGCATGCAAATGAATCCCCTTGATAGAGATGTAGTAAATTTGCATAATTAATGCTAATAAATCCAGCTCTCCTTGAGGAAGATGTTGATTTTTTTTTTAAATGGCAGAATAAATGCCTTCCTGGGAATATAGATAATAGATCATTTATAGAAAGATAGATAAATATAAATAGAACAATTAATCAGTGGGACAACCTGCCTCCAGAAGTTGTAGGTGCTCCATCACTGGAGATTTTCAAGAAGAGACTGGACAGCCATTTGTCCAGAATGGTATAGAGTTTCCTGCTTGAGCAGGGGGTTGGACTAGATGACCTCCAAGGTCCTTTCCAACTCTGCTATTCTGATATTCTTCATCCCAGCTAATGATGCATCACCTGGGCTTATTTAGTTTGGCCACCACCTTGGCGAGCAAGGAAAATCTTATTTGAGCCTTACTGGATGCAAAAGAAAATTAGAAAAAGGACTTTAAAAAAAAAACACTTAGCAGAAGTAGAATTAGCTTGATATTGACTTCGAGAAATCGGATTAAATAAGGAGCTAGAACGGAGCTCTTTCGAAGATTTGCCGAACAAGACAGATGATTTCTCCTCGTTTAAGAATATAAGAACCAGCGGATCTGATCTCCGCAGCCCATAACAAGACAGCCTTTAACCTCAAGAGATCATCCCATATTAATTGGGATGTCAAGAGCCAATCAATGGGGCTGGGTGGTGAACTGTGTTTCTTCCAACAAGCCACCATTGACCGAGTTGGTTCAACATGGTGGAGTACAATTCATGGTTTATGAACGACAAAGGCTGGGCTTGTGCAAAATGCCAAACCCAACAAACCATGTAAAGGTTTCCTTAAATATGTGAACTCAACTATGGAGTAGAGCAAGAGTCTTCCAACTTGGCCCTTTTATGACTTGTGGACTTCAACGCCCAGAATTCCTCAGCTAGGCATGCCTGGCTGAGGAATTCTGGGAGTTGAAGTCCACAAGTCATATAAAGGCCAGGTTTGAAGACCCCTGGAGTTGAGGCGGGATGGAATGACCCCCAAGTACACCTGTTTATCTGAAGAAAGATATATTTGGCTCCTTTCTAAGTCCTCTGTTGAACATCTTCTCAAGTTCTGCCGTTATAACAGCGAGAAAAACCTTCTCTTTATGCGCTGCGTAATTTTATAGACCGTTACGATATTTTATCTCCCTCTTTAAAGAAGCTGTCCATTTTTTAATATTTTTTTTTAATGCCCCTGTTTTAACAAGACTGGGAAGAAATTAGATTAAAACTGAGGACTTTTATGGCTTCTTTTCAAGGACAATTTCTGAATTGTGCAGCTTATTCTAACATTTACATCTGTTTCTTCCACGGGGAGCTCTAATAATGTCTCACTGGACAGATGGATAGATAGATAGATAGATAGATAGATAGATAGATAGATAGATAGATAGATAGATAGATAGATAGAGCAATTATTTTACTCTGTTTTATGGATTTCAAAAATAAACTATCAGGGTTCTCTTCAGAAAATAGTATTTTAAAAAGATGAAAAAAGGAATCAATTTGACATCACCTTTTTCAGTTCAATTGATTGACATTAAAGAGAAGGAAGGACGACATGAAGGAAGGAGGGAGAGATGAGAGGAGGAAGAGACGGAGGGAGGAAGGGAAGGAAGGAAGGAGATGGAATAAAAATGAAGGAAGGAAGAAAGGAAGGAAGGAAGGAAGGAAGGAAGGAGAAATATTTGCAACCTTCACGTGAGATGGGATTTAGCTACAGTAAATGGCAATTTTAGATAATCTTTGATCTTGTAAACCAGATATGGACCTGATTAATACTGGAGATCACCAGAAAGACCTATGGCTATAGGCCAAGTTGAGAAGTAAGAAAAAAAAGAGAGAGAACATTCTGAAAAAAAAGAAGATAAATCAATTTTACTCATTGCAAAGAAAATTACTAGGGGCCATGCTTCCTAATTCACCAGGATTTGAACTCACTTCAAAGATATCTATACTTTCCATCGATTAACAAGGACAAGAAACTTTTGATGAGACAAAAACCATCTGTCCGAAATCCTCGTTCTACCCCGGAAAGGTCTCACATGCCACAGAAATTTGAACGAAAAGTCAGGAAATTTTTAATAACAACTTCACCCCCTCTCCCCCCCCCAAAAAAAAAGAAAGAAAGAAAAAATAGCCCCCGAGCCGATTTAATTACTTAGCAAGAATTGGATGAAAGAACATATGCTCTGCGTTTTACCGATCGTGCTTGCCAAATATTTTACATAAACGTTAATTGGCGAAAATCCCATGCCACAGAGGAAAAAAGCAAATGTAATTAGGGCTAGGTTAGCACCGAGTAAAGTTGGGGCCTGGAAATGTGAGAACAAATTACTCAATATTATCCTGAGAAATGCGTTCGTGCCTCTTTCCATCATACACGGCAATCCATCACTCTTTTTTTTTTCTCTTTTCTCTCTTGCTGGTGGGGAAGGAGATTTTAATACCAGCGTTGCTGCCAAATGCGAGTTTCTCCCTAGTAAACATCCTGTTCTGTCTCTTGAGATAACCCAAATTGCTTTGCTCACCCAGAATTAATACTTCTATCAGTTCTCTACATCTTCCCGAGGAAGGAATCGCTCACTTTGCTTCGCACGTTCGAAAGCAATTTGCTGGAGCAACCAGCTGCGCCGGGTACAGTATGGACACTCCTTGACTTACACCAGTTTGCTTAGTGACCATTTGAGGTCACAATGGCACTAAAAAAAGAGACAGATAAGATAAGATAAGATAAGGTAAGATAACCTTTATTGTCATTTTTATACTGTGGGCACAATGGCACACATCAAAAATGAAATTTAGTTGCCCGCTCTCAAAGTGAAACACATGCATGACATACACCTAAACATACTATGAACAACATATGTATAGACCCACATCCCTACATATACGTAGCAAATAAATATTAAATACTGTCCATCTTGAATATATAACGGAAGGAGGAAGCTTGAGAGTTCGCAAGGTTAATGCTGTATGGAATGAAACTCTGGCTGAATCTGGATGTTCTGCTTCGGATAACACAAAGCCTCCTCCCAGAAGGTAACAAGGAAAACAGGTCATGGAGAAGATGTGTAGTGTCCCAGACAATCTTACGGACCCTGCTCAAGCAGCACTTCTGTGCTATGTCCTGGATGGGAGGGAGGGAACTGCCAATGATTTTTTTCGGCCATTCTCACCACTCTCTGCACCGCCTTCCTGTCTGAAGCAAGGATGCCTCCAAACCAGACTGTGATGCTGTATGACAGGATGCTCTTGATCGTCCCCCTATAGAAAGTGGTCAGGACAGGAGAAGGAAGATGTGCTTTTCTCATGCGGCGCAGAAAGTGCAGGCGCTGCTGTGCCTGCTCCACCAGTTTCTCACTGTTGAGCGACCAAGTCAGCCTACTCGTTAGCTGCACAACCAAGAATTTGATTCTGGTAACCATCTCCACAGGTGAATCATTAATGCACAGAGAAGTGTGGCTGTGTCTGCCTTTTCTGAAATCAACAATGATCTCTTTGGTTTTTCCAGTATTTAAAATTAGGCTGTTTTCCTTACACCAGTTCACCAACCCTTCAACCTCCTTGCAGTAAGCTTCCACCTTGTTACCCTTGCAGCATCTCCATGATCATGAGATCCAAATTTAGATGCTTGGCAATTGGTTCATATTTACGACGGTTGCAGTGTCCCGGGATCACATGATCCCCTTTTGCAACTGAGGCGAGAAAGGTTGTAAAATGGAGCAAAACTCACTTAATCAAACAACATAAATTTTGGGCTCCACTGTGGTCATCAACAGAGGACTACCTTGTGTTATAAAGTTGGGTCAACAGTGGAGAATTCTGATTTCTTTCAATGTAGATTTTTTTTCTTTTCTTTCCTTCCTTGCAATTTTGATCTGGACACGGTGGTCTGCAGAACGAACTGCTTCCTCTCTACCAGTGAAGAGAGGCAGGTGGGCAGAGGGTTGGACTAGAAGACCTTTGGTGTCCCTTTCACTCCTCTGATTTTGTGATTTGTTGACCTCTGCATTTCTTCCTCAAAGCTTTGCATTTTGACAGAACCACCCAAAATTTGACACCCCCGCTGAAGTCGGCTGGTTTGACTGACCTACCAAAATTGATCAGATTCAACACAACATACTGCATTCTCTCTGCCACACACACACAAAAACACATCCTATATGTGTATGTTCCTCACCACGCCTAGCTTGCTCAGTTGTAATGGGTGAAAAAGTCTCTTGGTTGCTGTTTTTTGGAAGGAAAATTTAATAATCTTTAATTTGAGATCTGCTCTCTGGACTCCAGGCTGTCTTCCTAGATTGATGAGTAGGTTCAAGTGAAAAGCAAAACTTAGGAGGGTGAGACTTAGAAGATGCCCAAAACACTTGGTTAGTCTTAATTTTGGAGAGTCTTGCAGAAGAGGTCAACAGTATTAAGTATCTGGGGGTGCTAACTAACAATCTGAATTGGTCTAGATCAGCGGTTCTCAACGTTTGTGTGACGGCGACCCCCGTCACACAAACGTTATGCGCATGCGCGGCGCGGCGCGCATGGGGGCGGGGCCCCCATGCGCGGTGCGCATGCGCGGTGGCACCCCCGGAGGCGCACCGCCGCCCCCACGCACGGCGCGCATGCGCGGTGGCGCCCCCCGGAGGCGCACCGCCGCCCCCACGCGCGGCGCGCATGCGCGGTGGCACCCTCCGGAGGCGCGCCGCCGCCCCCACACGCAGCGCGCGTGCGCGGCACCACCCCCCCGGAGGCGCGGCGCGCCCCCGGAGGGGACAAAATGGCGGGTCGCCGCGTTTGGCGACCCCACAAAAGAGGTCGATCGACCCCAAATGGGGTCGCGACCCACAGGTTGAGAACCGCTGGTCTAGATTCTGCGCAGCAGCACTGGGGATTCATCAGAAACATAAATAAGATACATATTTTTAGATCTTTTTAATAAACCTTTTTAAATTAATTTTATTATATGCATTCTTACTCATCATTAGATCATACTCAGTGCATTTTTATATATGTATGTACGTAAATAGTATACATTGGAGGTGGTGACGCTTTTGAGAGCTGGATGCAATGAAATTTCATTTTAATGTATGCCGATTAGTGTACATTTAAAGTGACAATAAAGTTATTCAAAGTTTGTGATAGTTTTGCAAGAATTGATATGGGTTCTGTCCCGTGGATTTGAGGACCCAGAAAAGGATGACCCCGTCAAGGATGCTGGATTAACATGGCCTTTATACAAAAAGACGTTTCAAAGGTGTAACTTTGAATACATGTTTGCAATCCCCGGCAACATGCAAAATGCAAATCCGAAGAAGTGTGAAGAAGCATTTGCTGGAACAAATCTACGAGCATCAGAAATGAAAACTGACTGTGCAGTTTTCTGGGTCGGTAAATCTAAGCTCCACATAACATGTGAAGAGATCTTAATGGGTGGGTAAGATGGTTTTCGTTCAGCTTCTTTTTACATCTTACCTTTCAGCTCTCTCCATCTTCCCCCAAACCTATGCTTGCCAGCTTTTTTTACTATTAATGATTAAATTAAAATTATCTGCTCTATTCTGTTTGGGTACAACAGTTCCTAATAGTCTGAGTTTCACCCAGACCACTGACTAACACAATTTTAGATTTGTTCCTGAGTCACATCTGATAGAGACATCAAACTTTTCCATTGAGGAAAGTGCCCTAAAAAAAAAATAAACAGCAAACACACTGCTCAAATTTATGTTCCAACACCCAAGCAACACTGATCTGGGAAAATAAACTTTACCACAAAGAAAGGGGAAAACAGCAGAAATATACTATTTGGAATGTGAATGTTAGTGGCTGGGGTATCTTGAAAGTATATATATATATATTAAAGCCAATCCCACCTGTCCTTAAATTAGCTTCAATATCTTTCATTCAGGTCCCTAGCACTGAATTCTCTCAGGCAAGCCAACTTCCAAACAGGACACCATGATTCTTAGCCAATGTTTAGTCAACTAAGCCCACTCCTAACCAATGCTTAGAAACGTCAGGTGAAATCTAACTCACTTGCTAGACAATCAAGGAGAATCTTTGTAGCTCAGGGTTGAAATGAGGGGGTCCTTGGTGTTCTTCGAGCTTGGTTCCTTTCTTGCAGACGTTTCATCCCCCAAAGTAGGGAACATCCTCAGTGCTAATAGCTGATAATGTTTCCTAGTTTGGGAAAGGAAACATCTGCAAGGAAACAACCAAGCTCAGAGAGCACCAAGGATTCCTTACTTGGTGGACACTTGGTTGGAGAAAGCAGATCTAACACCTTGGGAGATCTGGCGCATTCCATACTTGTTGGCCATCTCATTCTGGAGGGTTCTGGGACCTGGAATGGGATAAATTTTGGCCGAGCTCTCCTTGGTCTTAACCACTACGTTTTCTCTGCCACTCCGCTTCGGTTAAGACAGGGGTTCTCAACCTTGGCAACTTTAAGACTTGTGGACTTCAACTCCCAGAATTCCTCAGTCATCAAAGCTCGCTGAGGAATTCTGGCAGTTGAAGTCCACAAGTCTTAAAGTTGCCAAGGTTGAGAACCCCTGGGTTAAGAGGACACTTCAAATTGGGGGGGGGGAAACAATACTTAGAACCGAGGCCAACAAAACATGGCAAGTTGGATTGGCATGCATCGGCACAGGGGGAGGTTGATGTTGGCGGCTTTGGGCCGGCCCTCTCCTCACCTTGACAGCATCCGCATGGGTCACCTTGTCCAGCGGCTTGTCGTTGACCTTCAGGATCCGGTCTCCCACCCGAAGGCCCTCTTTGTCGGCCAAGGAGCCCGGCTCCACCAGGGAGACGTAGATGCCAACGCCGTGCTCGGAGCCTCCTCGGATGCTGAAGCCCAAGCCTTCCTGAGCTTTTTGCCTTTTGAAGGTCACCTGCCTGACCTCTGCTCCAAGGTCCTCCAAGCCAGCAATGGGCTCAGCGGGAGCTGTCCCGTCCGCGGTGGTGCTGAATTCTTGCCGGAGCCTGCCGGAGGCCAAGGAGGGAGGCCACAAACGGGCAGCCGGGATGGGAGAGGGAAAGCGGGAGGAAGAGGAGGAGGAAGAGGAGGAGGCAGCGGCGGGCGAAGGGAGGACTCGGGAAGACCCGGCGCCCTCGTACCCTCCTGCCCCAGCGCTGGGCAAGAAGTTCGCCTTTAAGTAAAGCCCCTCCGAGGTGTACTGGTCGAAGAGGAGCTGGTCCGAGCGAGGGATGACCAGGCGCAGCATAGGCAGCAGCTGCCTCTTCTCCGGGCCGTCCAGCAGGACTTTGAGCGTCTGCACCAAGTCGTAGACATTCCTCCGGCAGTGGTAGACGTTAAGGCAATGGATGAATTGCTCGCGCTCGCCTTCGCTCAGCAGCTGGTTGAGCGCCCCGTGCAGCTTCCGCACGTTGGCCGACAGCAGGCGGATGCCGGGTCCGGGGGGCCCGCTCCTGAACCCGGCCTGTCCCGCAGCCCCTTTGCCCGCTCCGTCGAAGGAAGGCGAGGAAGAGGCGCTGGAGGCGCGCGAACCCACCGACAGACGGTCCAAGTCTGTGCTCATCGCCTCCGGCCAGAGAAAGAAAGAAAGAGAGAGAGAGAGAGACGGATCCTGGGCGGCCGCTGGGGAGCCGGGCATCGGAAGACAGCCGGACGGCGGGCCGTTCACTTGGGGGGCTCCCTTCTCCTCGCCCCCCTTAGCCCGAAGGGCGGAGGAGCCATCGGGGAAGCAGAGCGGCCGGAGCAGCGAAAGGAGACGGCGGGGTAGGGCGGCGGAGGGGCAGGCGCGCTCCGGGGGAAAGGCGTAGGCGAGCTGGCTCCTGGCCGGCGTCGCTTCTTCCCCTGCGGCGGGGAAAGTCTCGGCTTGCCCTTCGCAAGAAGAGGGGGGGAGAGAAAGGGCGGGAGGGAGAGAGAGAGAAAAAAGAAGAGAGAGGGGGAGAGAAAGAGAGTGGGAGGGAGGGAGGGCGGAAGAGAGGGAGGGAGAGAGGGGAAGGGAGGGAGAGAGAAAAAAGGAAAGAGAAAGAGGGGAGGGCGGAAGAGAGAAAAAAGGAGAGAGAGCGAGAAAGAGGGAGAGGGAGGGAGGGAGGAAGGAAGGAAGGAAGGGGAGAGAGAGAGAGAGAGAAAGAGAGAGAGAGAGAGAGAGAGAGAGAGAGAGAGAGAGAGAGAGAGAGAGAGAGAGAGAGAGAGAGAGATCAGAGCTGGGGGTGGCTCAGGCCGGCGTGGAGGATGGGATCCATGGCCGAGTTCTCCGCGGCCAGCTCGCCTGTCTGCCTTCCGCGGAGCGCCTGCATCTTCACCACGTTCACAGCTCCCCGACGCCACCTGCTTGGCGCACAACTCCGCTTCCCCCGAAGAGCAGCAACAACCACACCAGGTCTCCCCACGGGCTTCTGTGCAAAGGGTTGCCTTGCCCGTTTCCCCCTGTTGAAATGCTCTTGATCACAACCGGCGCCTCGCCCGAGCTTGCTGGAATCGCCTCTTTCCGCCGACGGGACTCCTCGCTCTCCCCACCACGCCGGCCCAGACTTTCCCCAACTGTTGAGCGCCCCTTAGCCCCGCCGAGCAGCCAGGCTGGAGGGAGCAACCTCTTTGGCAAGCACCTGCTCAGGAAGTGACGCGCCTCCCGGTTGCCAAGAGACGGGATGATACAGTCCGGGCTGGGCAGAGGTGAAGGTGCAGCCCAGCCGACTTCAGCCAGGATGCTACTTGAGGACCAGGACGTGGTTTCTCCTCTCCTGGAGGAGAGAACTGATGTTGTCGCCTAGTTTGGGTCAGGAAACGCCTGCAAGAAAATCACCAAGCTCAGAGAAGCACCAAGGACCCCACAGTGCTCCTCCTCCTCCTCTCTGCAAACCCCATCTACCTTAAGGCCAAGATTCTCCTCCTCTTTGAGGAAGCCCTCTGTGCATGCTCTCTGCTACTCATGAACCAAAGCAGAGCACCCGGCTCTTTCAACATTTTAATTTTAATTATTTGACTATTTTAATTAAGGAGGAAAAGCAGCCGATCTCCAACCGTTAAGCAAAAAGCTCCAGATTAAGCTAAAATGCCTTCCCTTGCCAAATGCGTTAGGGACACATCAAAAGAATGGCTTTCCTTAAAAGAAGGGTTAATTGTATGCAAAGGCGGCTAATCTCCTTGAAGGCTTGCTTCATGCTGCTTAGCCAGGGCTGCTTAATTACCCCTCCCAATATAAATTTATTTATGGCTCTCTCTCTCTCTCTCCCCCCCCTTTTTCTCTTCTCTCTCTCCTCTTTCTCTCGTCTCCCTCTCCTCTGTCTCTCCTCTCTCCTTTCTCTCTTTTCTCTCTCCCTCTCCTCTCTCCTTCTCTTCTCTCTCTCTCCTCCCTATCTTTCTCTTGTCTTTTTCTCCTCCCTCTCCCTCTCTCTCTCTCTCTCTGTGTCTTCCCCCCCTCCTCCGTCAATCAACATTTGCCTATCCCAGGTCTAAGCATCTGGCTGAGTATGCAATGGAGTCACAACATTTGGACCCCCATTGACATTGACACAACCCCTATAAGTCAATTGCAAAAGGCGGTTTTACTTGGAATGGCTTACATCCTGCAACCAGACCTTGAACATAATCAAGGAACAACGTCTGCCTGTCTGAGGTCTTTGGAAAGGACTGGATAGATCAGGGGTGTCAAACTCGCAATGTCACGTGACGTGTCGCGACTTTTTTTTTTTTCATTGCTGGCAACGGGTTGGGGGCGGTTTCGCTAGGATGCATCCGGCCCACGGGCCGGCAGTTTGACACCCCTGGGACAGATGGACGAAACTGCCAAATCCAGTCTAAACATTGGGTTGGCTTGTACAAACAACCATCATCATAATTTATTAAATTTGTATGCTGCCTGATTCCCAGCCACTCTGGGTGGTTAACTACCAAAACATAGAACACAGAACATCATCCGAGTTGGAAGGGACCTTGGAGGTCTTCTAGTCCAACCCCCTGCTCATGCAGTCGACCCTATACAATTTCAGACAAATGGTTGTCCGGTCATTTCTGGAAAACCTCCAGTGATGGGGCAACCACAACATCTGAAGGCTAGTCATTCCACTGATCAATTGTTCTCACTGTCGTGAAATTTCTCCTTAGTTCTAAGTTGCATCTCTCCTTGGTGAGTTTGGCCATGTCTAGTTTCTGAGCCCAGATGGCTATCTCATAAATCATGAATGATATTCTGGATTATGAATGGTTCATCTGTTCTTCACTTGATTCTTCCCCATATCCATTTCCCTTACGTTGTCCTTTTCTGTGTTAGAGGGTGCTCGCCATCTGTTTCTCCATTTCCTCGTTCTTCATACACTTTTTTAACGGTGATATTCTGGTGGTCTTTTTCCCTTCCCCTTTATTCAAAAACACAGAGAGATTTTCCCCCCTCCCTCCCAAAAAAATAAATGGAATGACTCACGACATAAACCCTCCCCGAGTCTTTTCCGAAAACTTAGAATGAAATGGAAATGAATTATTTCACCATCACACAAAAAAAGTCCAATAAAATTACATGTAATTCATCACCGTGGATCCTTTTTTTAAAAAAAGAAGAAAAATGCAAAAGCACTGCTTCTAGAATGAGCCAGAATGAAAAAAGAGAAGGAGAGAGACTAAGGTATGAAAACATCAGATAGGGAAAAGGGTTTAAAATACCTCTGTTCCAAAAGGAAATGAAAAGAATTTGATTATGTTTTTTTAAAAAAAAAAGAAAGAAAAAAACGATACGTAAGACCCCATCGAATGAAAGAGCCGTTGGCTGATTATAGGACTGATAAACCTCCTGAATAATTCCTTTTTAATTTTTTTTATTAACTTAAGGACTTTTAAGCTGTTTCTTTAGAAGCAACGCTCACAAAAGGAACCTTTCCAAACCATTTTGAGTTTTTTGCATTTACAAAGAAGAGAATGAAGATAGTTCTTGCCATGGACTCCCAACGTTATTTATTTATTTTAAAAAAAGAAAAGACTTGCTATGAATAAAAAAAGCAGATTTTAAAGGCTTTTTAAAATAATGAAGCCCTGGAATTCCTAGGAAAATTCCGTGAGTGCTTTAAAGTATGACCCGTCTTTCAGCCCGCCCATCTGCTGTGGTTGGATGGTTCTCTGGATCAATCTCTGAGATTCATTCCATATTTGAGACCTCAGACAACCTTCCATAATAACAAGGTAGGGTTGGCAATGGGTCTCTTTCATGCTCCCAAACCAGGAAGATGATTGAGCCAACCAGCTCATTCTATGTTGTTATGTTAGCCCTTAAAAAGAAAGCAACATCAAATAAGGGAGTTAAATGTACGTGTCTACGTGTCTGTCTTGATGGTTTTCACCCGTATGTGCTCAGGTTAGGGGGAGGAACATCCCAGCCCATGAATGACATCTATCCATTACAGGAATCAGTTCAAGGGGAGGAGTGCCTGGCTTTCAAGAGAGACCTCTACACCTCCGAGGCCCCACGGACAAAAAACTGGGTACTACTTTTGCCAGCCCAACCCATTCCACCTTCAGAAGATCCAAAGCATCAAAGCAGATTAGAGGGTGAGACTAGAACAACAAAGATGGCGTTCCGGCATCGGAGAGACTACCACAAAGAAGAGAGAGTCAACTTAGTCTTCTCCAAAGTACCAGAGGGCAAGACGAGAAGGAATGGATGGAAATTAACCAAGGAGAGAAGCAACCTGGAATTAAGGAGAAATTTCCGAACCAGATGAATGGCTTGCCTCCAGAAGGTGTGGGTGCTCCATCACTAGAGTTTTCAAGAAGAGTTTAAATAACTCATTACTCTCCTAATCAAGGAGAGAGGCAACCTAGAATTAAGGAGAACATTCCTAACGTTGGGAATAGCCAACCTTTGGAATGGCTCGCCTCCAGAAGTTGTGGTTGCTCCATCACTGGAGGCTTTTAAGAAGAGACTGGACAGCCGTTTGTCCAAAATGGTAGAGGGTTTCCTACTTGAGCAGGGGGTTGGACTAGATGACCTCCTAGGTCCCTTCCAACTCTGACGATGTTCTATCTAAGTTCCATGTTCTATCTATGTTTTGCCTAAGTTCTTGTGTCCATTTGTGTGTCCTGAAAAAAACCCAGAGCATAAGGAGACCTTCACAGTGTAATAGTGAACATTTGTGACAAGACTCTCTAGGCTACATTCACTAAGATCTGAAGAACACACAAGTCCTAAAAACCTTGAGGCTTTATCCTTTGCATTCACACAACGCTTTTTGAGCCACACCAACCCTGGATGCAACTATTAAGCAATGACTTGATTCACGGAGGAGGGGGGGCTTTCTCCGTTCTATGAGGAACAGCTGCTGCCTTTCGAAATAGAGATTTATTTATTTATTTTACTTTTTCTTCTTCAAAGGAATTCTAAATGCCAATTCACCACTGAACAAAAAGTGAAAGGTGCTTACGACTGACCTCCTAATCGAGAGTGATTCTGTTTGGCACCAGAAGCAGGAGAAAAACCAACAAAGATGGAACAATGGATTAAAGTGGTGTTTTTATTGAGGGGGGGGGGAAGCCTAAAAGCACTGGAGATGGGCTATTAAGAATTGGGGAGAAACAAGCAAAATCAATGTGAACAAAAGCACCTGTTTTTCAAGAGCTGGAGAACAAGAGGTGAAAAATGAACGAAAGATTATTTCCATTTTCCTTGTATGCGAGATTCGAGCTTTTTTCCCAGCTGGGGATGATGGCAGATGTTAATCTTGGCCAAAGGTGAGGGAAATGCCTGTGTGATTAGAATATAGAAAAATAGAATAACAAAGTTGGAAGGGACCGTGGAGGTCATCTCGTCCAGCTCCCTGCATGAGCAAAAGAGTCTCTACCATTTCAGACAAATCATTGTTCAATCTCTTCTGGAAAACCTCCACCGATGGAGCATTCACCGCTTCTGGTGGCAAGCCGTTCCACTGATGGACTGTTCTCACCGTTAGGAAATTTCTCCTTAGTTCTAGGTTGCTCCTCTCCTTGATTATATCTGATGGACTATTATATTCGATTATTGATTTTATTTCACACAAAAGGGAGGTCTTGATTTTAAAGCTGAGAAAGTAGAGTTCTACCAATTACGATTTTTCTTCAGAGGTTGTGGGTGCTCCATCACTGGAGGTTTTCAAGAAGCGTTTAAATAACTATTTGCTCTCCTAATCAAGGAGAGAGGCAATCTGGAATTAAGGAGAAAAATTCCTAATGGTAAAAACAGCCAATCTCTGGAACCACTTGCCTCCAAAAGATGTGGGTGGTCCATCACTGGAGGCTTATGAGAAGGGACTGGACAGTTACTCGTCCAGTGGTGGTGAACTTATGGCACAGGTGGCGGCACTCAGAGCCCTCTCTGTGGGCATGCCCACCGTCGCCCTAGTCCTAGTCCTTTGGCTGGGTTTTATAAAACCTTTTTGCTTTAGGCCCCCGCCGCCGTGTGCAAAAAATAAAAATAAAAATGGTTCAATCAATCAGTCAATTTCAACTTCTCGCGGGAAAAAAAAAAGATCTTGCAAAGTTGGAATTGATTGATTGAACTTTTTAGTCCCACCCAGTCTGCTGTTACCACCGCAGCCATGCCCACCCGATGGGCCACACCCACCCAATGGACATACCCACCCAATGGGCCATGCCCACCCAATGGGCCACGCCCACCCGGCACCCGACGATGCATAAGTGGGTTTTAGGTTGCAGTTTGGGCACTCGGTTTCTAAAAGGTTCGCCATCACTGGTATAGACTCTCCTGATCGTGAGGAGGGCTGGATTGGATGATCTCCAAGGTCTCTTCCAACTCTTGCTATTCTATGTTATTGTTCTATTTGTACAGAACGCTGTAGGGTGTTCTGCTTGAGCAGGAGGTTGGACTAGAAGACCTCCATGGTCTCTTCCCACTCTGCTGTTCTGTAATTCTTTGTTGGCTGTGAACCTGGGTAGATAGCTGAATTCCATGGGCCCACATGCTCATTACTCTCACACTTAATTCGATTTTGATGCATTTGGGTACATATTTCTGCAGACTTACGCCTTATGTTTGCACTGCTGCCCCTCGTGCTTGGCTTTTGCAAAACCCGAGTATACTTCATCCATTGTTTTCGGCATTTTTAATCGATTTTTCCTTCCTGCATCACCCTCATTGTTCTCCTCCTCCTCCTCATCTCATCCAGCCGTTCTGGGGAAAAAAACCCACAGAACTGCATTTATTTCTATACGATATTAATTCTATAAATTGAGAAGCGTAATTATGTTCCTGCGCATCGGTCCAAAAAACGCGCACTTAAACAGGGCGGTGTTCAAGCGTGACCCGAATTAATTTCTCCCCTGTTGCTAATGAAACTTTTCCAAGGTTGAGAGGGAGAAAGAGAAGCAACCAAGGAAACAAAAACAACCCCCTCACACCAAAACCCAATTATTATTATTATTTTCCCCTTTTTTCCATCCGTTTGAGAGCAGCAGCGACGGTTGAAAGAAATTGCAAAAGAGACTTCGGGCACATCAATCGTCTCGTTAGGCTGATGAGGAGCAAGGAGATTCTCCTCTTCTGATATGTTTGACAGCTGGGGAGGTATCTCCACTCTGCAGCTAAGAAAGGCTGGACCCATTGCAGATCAAATGAGGCCTCTGGTCCCTGTTAAAATGTCTTTTGCTTGAGACAGATGGAGGGAGAAGTTTTTTGAGGATTTTGCTCACCTGCATGGTGTGCCTTCCGGCCTGGTGGGCAGCGAGACTGGATCGTTTTTTGGGGAGAGGGAAAGGTGAGGTGCTATCCTTGCCTGCCCCTTGTCCAAATGAGCAGGAGAAGAGAACAAACAAGAGAAAGTGGTGCAGGCTGTCATTTCCATCAACCTGTGCGATGCATTTTGCTAGCTGGGAGCATCGCCTCGGTTGAGTCGGAAGGCTTTTCTTTCCCTCTAGTTTTCAGGTTGTCCTCCGGAAAGCTTTTCTATCTCCTCTTTGTTGTTAAAGGAGGCAGGGATTCAGCAAAGCTGTTTTTCAAAGGGCAGCGGATTGGGGGAGGGGAGAATGGAGTTTCTCCTGGGATAAGACACCACCAGGAAATCCAACAGCCGGGAGTTGGAAAAGCATCGGAGAAGAAAACAATGGCGCTAGCAATAGCACTTAGACTTACTGATAGATAGGTAGGTAGGTAGGTAGGGATAGATAGATAGATAGACAGACAGACAGACAGACAGACAGACAGACAGACAGACAGACAGACAGACAGACAGACAGACAGATAGATAGATAGATAGATAGATAGATAGATAGATAGATAGATAGACAGATGGGTGGGTAAGAGAGAGATAGATATATATATATTGGAGATAAATAGATAGATCGGTAGGAAGGTAAGTAGGTAGAGAGAGAGATAGATGATAGAGAGATATATATTGCAGATAGATAGATAGACAGACAGATAGACAGACAGATAGATGTAGGTAGGTAGGTAGGTAAATAGACAGATAGATAGACAGATAGATAGATAGATAGATAGATAGATAGATAGATAGATAGATAGATAGATAGATAGATAGATAGATAGATAGATAGCAATAGACTTATCCACTGCTTCACAGTGCTTTATAGTTCTCTTTAAGCGGTTTAGAGAGTCAGCATTTTGGCCCCAACAACCTGAGTCCTCATTTTATCAACCTCAGAAGGACAGAAGGCTGAGTCAACCTTAAGCCGGTGAGAATCGAACTGCTGGCAGTTGGCAGAATTAGCCTGCAATACAGCATTAAGCCACCGATGCCCTCACTCTTTTTCTTGTTTGTTCTCTTCTCCTCCTTGCTTGGACAAAGAGAAGACAAGGATAACATCTCACCTTTCCCTCTCCAAAAAACCCGATCCAATCTTTGTGTCCGCCATGCCGGAAAGAGCATGGGGCAGGTGAGCAGAATCCTCCAATCACCCCTGGTCCTGTACTCACCAGCTCAGCGAGTTATGGGGTTTTGAGTCTGAGCAACATCTGAGGGCTCCATCATTTGGTCGCTTTCCCTGCTGCAGAGAAGTTGAAATCAGACGCTGGCTGAGGTCTGGGGTCACCACGGTTAATGTCTCCCCAGGCGTTTACAATCCCATCTATTGCCATTCATTATCTAACCACTGGCCGGGCCCCGGGGCATGCTGTGTTACAGTTTAAATCCTGTTAGCTCCTCAGTGACTCCAATTACGTTTTCAAATATTTATTCATCATTCTGCCCAGCAGGAGATCTCTAGACAAAGGCAAGGAGGAGCATCCGAAGATACTCAGAGGACAGGAAGAAGGAAACATACATTGAACATTAGCCTTCTTCTGTCTCCCTTTGTGCAAGTGCGATGCAGAGGAAGCTCAACTGGACACATCTGTATTGGGGATTACTGGGATTGGGCTGAAAAGGGACATTTTGTGCCTCTCTCATGTCGAGGTTCCATTGTGACATTGTTTCTCCAGCTTCCCCCAATTCTATAGCACCCCCAAAAAGACACCAGACACCATTCTCTCTCTCTCTCTCTCTCTCTCTCTCTCTCTCTCTCTCTCTCTCTCTCTCTCTCTCTCTTCTATGAAGAATCGCTGCGGAATTTGGGTTTGGCTAAAGAAAACAAGAAATAGGGCTAACATTCCAGTATTTGAGGGGCTGTCACAAAGAGGGCAAAGGACCAGAAGGCAGGACAAGAAACAGTGGTTGGAAATTAATCGAGGAGAAAAGCAACCTGGAATTAAGGACAAACTTCCTAACGGTGAGGACAATTAAGCAGTGCCTCCAGAAGTTGTGGGCGCTCCCTCACTTGAAGTTCTTAAGAAGAGATTAGACAGGCAGTTATCTGAAATAGGTTCTCCTGCTTGAGCAGGGGGCTGGACTAGAAGACCTCCAAGGTCCCTTCCATCTCTATTCGGTCCTAAAATTCTAAACCCCTTGGGACCTGGACGCAAACGTTCGTTCTTCTCCTTCAGATCAAAAGCCATCGATTTTCCATCCAACAAAAAAGAACACCCAGTAAGAAAAGGCAGCACAAGTTGCCGGGCTCAGCCAGATATTTGTTGGTTTTAAATCCGCAGACTTGAATCTTAACAAAGTGGAGTGGGAAACAGCTTGACTGTAAAAAAGAAAAAGAAACAGCCGAAACAAAAGCTCTGACATACGTGATTCTCAACTCCGCTTCCTTCGCTTTGAGTGTTTTTTGTTCTCCCCCCCCCCACCAACCCAGTGTAGCTGGAAGTAGAATGAATTATTTTTGCAGAGGTTGAATTAGAAAGCATCAGGTTTCCTTCACAGCTCTGTAGCCCTTCTGACAGACCTTGATAGCTTTTCTTCCATGCTGGGTGAAGCTCACCTCGCTGATTTGGTGGTGCCTAGAAGTGTGCAAGATTTCATCTGCGCATGCCTGTTTTTATAGTTCGAGACGAAGGCTAGGAAAGAACGCACAAACGTTCGGCTTTCGGTTCCCTCTTGGTAATAAAAAAAATCTCCTTAGAAGTTGCCATTGGCAGAGAGGAATAAATATTTATAGCCCTTCACTTTTCACTTAACTGGGATTGACTTGGCTTCTCTTGTTAACCTTGATTGTTCTGGCAGCTCTGCCTTGTAAGGCTTAATCAGGAGAGCTGCTTTATCAGAATTTCAGTCTCCCTAACCCTGGCTTTTTCTCCTAATCAACAGTAAAAAAAACAACATGACCCCCATCATTTGCTACCACCAGGTCATTCCAGCCAGAGGCGAAACAAAATCAGATATTGGCCCAGATGCTTCTGATTCAGAATAGAGCTGGAAAGGACCTGGGAGGTCTTCTAGTCCAGCCCCCTGTGTGATTTTGATTCTATTCCTGTTGTTTATACAACCCAGGATTGTATCAGCTTTTTTGGCTGCTGCCGCACACGGCTGGCTCGTGTTTAAGTGATCGTCCACTGGGACTCCAAGATCCCTCTTGTAGTTACTGTTTTTGAGCCAAATTCCGCCTTATCTTTACTTGTACCTTTGTTTTTTCCTGCCCAAGTGTAAGACTTTGTTCTTCTCCACGTTAAATTTTGTTTTGTTGGATAAGGCCCATTGTTCAGGTCTGTCAAAATCCTTTCAGATTTGGGATCTGAACCTAAACCAGCTTCTTAAACCTCCAGCTGCTTTCATCCAGAGCCTTTTGCGTCATACCTTGGGAGACCCAGCTATCTCATCATTAGCAATTTTACATTGAGTCCTCTGGAAACATTCCCGTGCGGGCAGGAGCTGTGGCTGCCAATTGGCTCCTGAAAAAGCCACTCTGTGTGTGCATGTGTGTGTGTGTATAAGATTTCCCCTCCCCTTAACTCAAAAGCTTGTTGACTGCCATTCAAGCCCACCACAGTGGCAAAGTCCAAATGTTTTCAGCTTGGCTCCACCATCATTCCTAAAGAGGGTATCAAGGGACACGGACCCCAGCGTGCCAAGAAATGTTTTTTTTTTTTTAGCATTTGCCCAGTCACAGGAGGTGCACTTAAAAGCTACACAAATGGTGTTTTTCTCTGCCAACTGCAGCATTAGCTCCTGGGGTTGACAAGCTGGAAGATTAATATGGTGGGAGAGGTGAAAAGGAGAGAGGGCAGCTTTGCTTCCGGGGATGGCAGCAGAAAGAGCCAAGTTTAAGCCAGAGCGCGGATGGTTTTAATGGATGCTAATTTTACCTGGAGACGTTTTCCATGACTCAGCCGGACCCAGAATTGGCGCCAGAGGCCAGGCGTGGCAACAGAGGGCCACAGCCTCCTCCATCTGGATTGTGAACTGGAACAGATGTGAGGCCAGCTGTTCCTTCATCCCACCTGAGCCTTGCTCTGCTCCTGGGCGCTCCCAAATGGGCTCATGTCAGCTTTTGAAAGCGCAATTCTTTGCAGGCAGCCCATTCCCAAAGAGCCGGTCACAGAGTCCATCAAAAGAAGACCTTCCGCCCTAGCCGGGATAGGAGAGGTGGGATGCAGCCCCCGCCACAGGCAGCCCCCGACAACAACAGTCTACTTAGTGACTGTTCGAAGTTACAACGGCACTGAAATAAAGCGACTTATGACCATTTGTAGCATCTCCGTGATCACAAGATGCTTGGCCACTGAGTCACCTTTATGATGGTCACAGCGTCAAAAAAGTCATGATATGTCACGACACGTCACACGGCTTGGTGAGTTTGACACCCCTGGTGTAGACAGGCAAATATGCAAGATAGATAGATAGATAGATAGATAGATAGATAGATAGATAGATAGATAGATAGATAGATAGATAGATAGATTGATAATAAAAATAATGAAAGATAGATATAGTGATAGATAATAATAGCAATAATAAAAATAATAATGAAAGATAATGATAATAGATAAAAATAATAGATAATACATAATAATAATAGTGATAGATAATAATAATGAAAGATAATGAAAGAATAATAATAAGAGAGAGAGAGAGAGAGAGAGAGAGAGAGAGAGATGGATGTTAATACTATGCTTTTGCTCCTTCCGTTATTCTGTTATAGGTATGAATGGGAGGTGGTTCTATAAAAGCTATAAAAAATTGCAGCACTCAACGGTGCTGACCTCTGCTGTCTAGTCTGGGTCTCCAGCTGATCTCCAGATCTCCAGCCACCAAACAGAATCAGCTTCCTCTCTTGGCTTCAGCTCCTGATTTTTGCGCTCTGTCAAAATTGATTCCCATTTGCTTTCATCTCAATGTCATTGGCCTTCGGGAGAAACATTTCCAAAGGGAGTATTGATTCGTTCAAAACCAGCTGATTGCTGGCAAGCAGAAACTGGGGGGGGGGAACAAAACAAGCAAAAGATTTCTGCAGGGAGGAGGAGGAGGAGGAGGAGAAGGAGGAGGGGGAGACAGAGGCTGGAGGCGGATTTCATTTAATCGCCCTTGCCTGATTGATTTTCCTGAATGCATTTCGAATAAGGCAGGGAGAGGGGAGGGAGGCCTTTGGGAAGAGAAATGGAGTTGCACAACTCCTGACAACATCAGGGAAGCTTTCTTAGCCCCAAAGAGGAGCAGGTTCACGAGTGCTTTCCAGGGTCAGAGCTTCCCAGCCCTGTCTATCTTCTAGTCACTAGGAGTTCAGCGCAACTAGGAAGAATGCGATCGATTCGTTGGTTGGTTATTTGCCATAAAGCGTTTTTTTTTAAATTCCTAGTGACCACATAGATAGATGATAGGTGGATGGATGAAAGGAAGGAAGGAGAGAAGGAAGGAAGGAAGGAGAGAAGGAAGGAAGGAAGGAGAGAAGGAGATGGGAAGGAAGGGAGGGAGAGAACAGAAGGAAAGAGGAAGAGAGGGAGGAAGAAAGGAAGGAAGGTAGGTGAGGAGATGGGAAGGAAGGAAGGAAGGAAGGGTGGGAACAGAAGGAAAGAGGGAGTGAGGGAGGGAAGGAAGGAGATGGGAATGAGAGGAAGGAAGGGATGGAGGGAGGGAGGGAATGGAAGGAAAGAGGGAGGGAGGGAAGGAAGGAAGGAGGAAGGGAGGGAGGTGAGGAGATGGGAACGGAAGGAAAGGGAGGGAGGGAGGAAGGAAAAGAGGAGATGGGAAGGAAGGAAGGAAGGAAGGAAGGGAGGGAGGAAGAAAGGGAGGGAGGGAGGAAGGGAGGGAGGAAGATAGGAAGGAAGGAAGGAAGGAAGGAAGGAAGGAAGGAAGGAAGGAAGGAAGGAAGGAAGGGAGGGAAGGAAGGGAGGGAGGAAGATAGGAAGGAAGGAAGGAAGGAAGGGAGGGAGGGAGGGAAGGAAGGAAGGAAGGAAGGGAGGGAGGGAGGGAGGGAAGGAAGGAAGGAAGGAAGGAAGGGTGGGAACAGAAGGAAAGAGGGAGGGAGGGAGGGAAGGAAGGAAGGAAGGAGATGGGAATGAGAGGAAGGAAGGAAGGGATGGAGGGAGGGAAGGAAGGAAGGAGGAAGGAAGGAAGGAAGGAAGGAAGGAAGGGAGGGAAGGAAGGGAGGGAGGAAGATAGGAAGGAAAGAAGGAAGGAAGGAAGGGAGGGAGGGAAGGAAGGAAGGAAGGGAGGGAGGGAAGGAAGGAAGGAAGGAAGGAAGGAAGGGTGGGAACAGAAGGAAAGAGGGAGGGAGGGAGGGAAGGAAGGAAGGAAGGAGATGGGAATGAGAGGAAGGAAGGAAGGGATGGAGGGAGGGAGGGAAGGAAGGAAGGAGGAAGGAAGGGCTTATTACACCACTCATAGAGACCTGGCTTAGAGCAACCAACCATTCTTCCCTTCTATGTCATCTTTTTACTCTTGCCCATGTTTTTTCACCTTCCTCTCCCTGCCAGCTCCTCTTCCTTAGGCTCTGCTCTACACACTCGTTTCATTCTGCTTTTGACAATAGCGGGGAAACGTCTCCAAATCAATCCAAACACTGAAACATGACACGAAGAACCGACTTCTCATTCATATTGTATCCTGCTCACTGGTTTGAAAACTATCTGGGCCCGAATCAAAGAGCTGGTTTTGTAACCTAGAAAGCATGGGAGGGTTAGAAAAATCGCCTCTTTTCCAATATTCTTACCCAAAGGTTCAAGTTGTCCTGTTCTCCGGGCCTGGCCCGGGACAATAAAGTTATTTTCAACTGTTGATACATCACCGCAATATCTCCTCCCCTAAAGAGATCAATTTCCCCACTGCAGACATCTGCCTGACAATTTCTGCGTTTCTGCGGGCTTTTAAAACCCTCAATGAATTTGTGTTGCCATGGTGTGCTTTCAAGTGCATTTGATGCGGTGGGATTATTTTAGATCTCTTGTTTGGTCTGAAGCAAGAAGAAGCAAGAGAGAGGAAAGTAGAGAGAGAGAGGAGAGAGAGAGAGGAAAGGAGAGGAGAAAGAGAGAGAGAGAGGAGAGGGAGAGAGAGAGGAAAGAAGAGGAGAGGACAGACAGAGAGAGGAGAGAGAGGAAAGGAGAGAGAGAGGAAAGGAGAGAAGCGAGAGGAGAGAGAGAGAGGAGAGAGAGGAGAGGAGAAAGAGAGAGAGGAGAGAGAGGAGAGAGAGAGAGAGAGGAAAGGAGAGGAGAAAGAGAGAGAGAGAAGAGAGGAGAGAGAGAGAGGAGAGAGAAAGGAGAGAAGAGAAAGAGAGAGAGGAGAGAGAGAGGAAGAGAGAGGAGAGAGAGAGAGGAGAGGAGAGGAAAGGAGAGAGGAGAGAGAGAGAGAGAGAGAGGAGAGGGAGAGGAGAGAGGGAGAGAGAGAGGAAAGAAGAGGAGAGGACAGAGAGAGAGAGGAGAGAGAGGAAAGGAGAGAGAGAGGAAAGGAGAGAAGCGAGAGGAGAGAGAGGAGAGAGAGGAGAGGAGAAAGTGAGAGAGGAGAGAGAGGAGAGAGAGAGAGAGGAAAGGAGAGGAGAAAGAGAGAGAGAGAAGAGAGGAGAGAGAGAGAGGAGAAAGGAGAGAAGAGAAAGAGAGAGAGGAGAGAGAGAGGAAGAGAGAGGAGAGAGAGAGAGGAGAGGAGAGGAAAGGAGAGAGGAGAGAGAGAGAGAGGAGAGGGAGAGGAGAGAGGGAGAGAGAGAGGAAAGAAGAGGAGAGGACAGAGAGAGAGAGGAGAGAGAGGAAAGGAGAGAGAGAGGAAAGGAGAGAAGCGAGAGGAGAGAGAGGAGAGAGAGGAGAGGAGAAAGTGAGAGAGGAGAGAGAGGAGAGAGAGAGAGAGAGAGGAAAGGAGAGGAGAAAGAGAGAGAGAGAAGAGAGGAGAGAGAGAGAGGAGAAAGGAGAGAAGAGAAAGAGAGAGGAGAGAGAGAGGAAGAGAGAGGAGAGAGAGAGAGGAGAGGAGAGGAAAGGAGAGAGGAGAGAGAGAGAGAGGAGAGGGAGAGGAGAGAGGGAGAGAGAGAGGAAAGAAGAGGAGAGGACAGAGAGAGAGAGGAGAGAGAGGAAAGGAGAGAGAGAGGAAAGGAGAGAAGCGAGAGGAGAGAGAGAGAGGAGAGAGAGGAGAGGAGAAAGTGAGAGAGGAGAGAGAGGAGAGAGAGAGAGAGAGAGGAAAGGAGAGGAGAAAGAGAGAGAGAGAAGAGAGGAGAGAGAGAGAGGAGAGAGAAAGGAGAGAAGAGAAAGAGAGAGAGGAGAGAGAGAGGAAGAGAGAGGAGAGAGAAAGAGGAGAGGAGAGGAAAGGAGAGAGGAGAGAGAGAGAGAGGAGAGGGAGAGGAGAGAGGGAGAGAGAGAGGAAAGAAGAGGAGAGGACAGAGAGAGAGAGAGGAGAGAGAGGAAAGGAGAGGAAAGGAGAGAAGCGAGAGGAGAGAGAGAGAGGAGAGAGAGGAGAGGAGAGAGAGAGAGGAGAGAGAGGAGAGGAGAGAGAGAGAGGAGAGAGAGAGAGAGGAAAGGAGAGGAGAAAGAGAGAGAGAGAAGAGAGGAGAGAGAGAGAGGAGAGAGAAAGGAGAGAAGAGAAAGAGAGAGAGAGGAGAGAGAGAGGAAGAGAGAGGAGAGAGAGAGAGGAGAGGAAAGGAGAGAGGAGAGAGAGAGAGAGAGAGAGGAGAGGGAGAGGAGAGAGGGAGAGAGAGAGGAAAGAAGAGGAGAGGACAGAGAGAGAGAGGAGAGAGAGGAAAGGAGAGAGAGAGGAAAGGAGAGAAGTGAGAGGAGAGAGAGAGAGAGAGGAGAGGAGAAAGAGAGAGAGGAGAGAGAGGAGAGAGAGAGAGAGGAAAGGAGAGGAGAGAGAGAGAGAGAAGAGAGGAGAGAGAGAGAGGAGAGAGAAAGGAGAGAAGAGAAAGAGAGAGAGGAGAGAGAGAGGAAGAGAGAGGAGAGAGAGAGAGGAGAGGAGAGGAAAGGAGAGAGGAGAGAGAGAGAGAGAGAGAGAGAGAGGAGAGAGAGGGGAGAGGAGAAAGACGCACACACAGAGAGAGAGAGACAGAGAGAGAGAGAAGAGAGGAGAGAGACCCAGAGAGAGATTTCCTGAGGGGACATTCTTCAACTATATCGTGTTTTAGTGAGATACCTTTTTGTACGAGGGCTGTCAAAACAGCAGTTCTTCCTCTTGTCTGCCAAGGTCGTTCTCGCAGACCAGAGCATGGTTAGAGCATGTCACCTTGGAAGAAAAACAGGGATGTAAAACTAATTTTTAAAGCCTTTTAAAAAGGCTGGAAATTCTGCAACTTGTTTCCCCCCCCCCCCCGGGAGGGTAATTTTTCCCTCGGGCTTTATCATTCATAAATAAGTGAAGAGGAATGTAAAACAAGCAAACAAATGAAGGGACTTTGAGGTGGTGTTTGTCTCAGTCTGCTGGGAACTGGCGATGACTAAACTGCGATGAGATATTTTCTCCAACTAAGGAAAAAGTCTTGAGCTGCCTGAGCTGGAAAGAAATATGTTTGTACAAGGACCATCTCTCTCTCTCTATTTCACAGAACACTGGAATTGTGAAAGGCAGGGAATAAAGGCATCCTAATCTTTCTTTCCTGATGATTTATTTTCTTTTTGTTGAAAAAGAGGGACAAGCTAATCTGGGAAATTAAGACACCCCCCCCCCTTCCATGAGCTCAAGAAAATGTCCCGGTCCTCAGATCTGCTTCCTGGGGATATCTTACAATTCCTTAAATAAAAGAAGTCGACACAACAGACTGTGATTTACCTTTACTAGATAGATCATGGTACGGTCCTTGGAGCTCTCTGAGCTTGGTGGTTTCCTTGCAGATGTTTCATTACCCTACTAGGTAACATTATCAGTGTTGCAAGGGAGGAGGATTTAAGGAGAGGAGGAGGAAGCGGAGGAGGAAGGTCCTCAGTGTTCTCTGAGCTTGGTTGTTTTCTTGCAAATATTTCATTACCCAGCTAGGTAACATCATCAGTGCTAGAAGGAATTTGCAAGAAAACCACCAAGCTCAGAGAACACCAAGGACTCCACAGCTGCTCCCCCCCTCCTCCTCCTCCTCCTCCTCGCCACAAACTCAACCATCTTCCAGCACTGATGATATTCCCTAGTTGGGTAATAAAATGTCTACAAGAAAACCACCAAGTTCAGAGAGCACCAAGGACCCCACAATAATCCTCCTCTTCCTCTTCTTCCTCCTCCTCCCAGCCAACCCCACTCCCTTCTAGCACTGATGATGTTACCTAGTTGGGTAATGAAATGTCTGCAAGAGAACCACCAAGCTCAGAGAGCACCCAGGACCCCACAGTCCTCCTCCTCCCGCAAATCCCACAGCCTTCTAGCACTGATGATGTTACCTGGTTGGGTAATGAAACGTTTGCAAGGAAACCAACAAGCTCAGAGAATCTCTGAGATTCTCTCATTTCAACCCTGATCTACAGCTATTCCCTTCTGTAAATATATTGGCTGAGTTCATGCCAACACTCTAAAATACAAGCAACATCTGAATTCAACCCCTTGCTGGTAGACCACAAACAAGCAAACTGCAGAGTTTTCCAGATGAACATTAGGTAAGCAATATATTTTTAAAGCCTTTTGTGTGTGTGGGAGAGGTGTTAAACCGCTGTCTTGGGGGACCTAATTAGGAGCATAAAGGAAGTAAGAGCTTTACTCATTTTCCTCACTTCCACATTGCCGGAAAGAGTAGTGTCATTCACATCCAGTCGTTTGTTACTTAGCGCAGAAATGGAATTTTGTCTGCTCGGCTTGGTTGGGGGATTTGAATTGTGCCCAGAAGGAACAATGATTTAGTAAGCCATCTTTTCGCATTTAAGACACCACGTGGCTGGGTGCTTCCGAGAAAGGCAGAGATGGAAACAGGCGCACGATGCTCCTTGAATGGAGACTTCAATTTATGGAACCTTTTTAAAGAATCCTTCAGGCCAAACTCACATCCCTCCCTGCAAATTAGAGCTATTCACATAGCAATTTTTGGCTCAAACAAAAGAATAAAATTGAATAATCGTGTCATCTGTTTGGGAGGTTTTTGTTTAACCTGATCGAGGCCCTGAACGGAGAATTTTAAAGATCAATATTCAATTGAAGCCAGAATGTTTCCTTTTTTAGGATTAATGGATAAATACTGAGAAAAAAAAGCCGTGAAAGATGATTTCAATATTATAAGTACAATGGGGAGATTACTTTACGCAGATGGGAAAGATTTTGACAGAGCCCACTATGGAAGAATGGTGGGTGAAATTGACGAAACTTGAAACTGGCTTCTTTGATTAAAGACATTGTCTACATTTATTGGGGACTGGAAACCTCTTGTGGACTTTTTGGGTAAAAATAAAAAAAAATGGAATTTGTGATTTATGGTTTAGATGATTAGACAAGACAGATCTAGAAAGAAGAGTAACATGATGTAACTTCAGAAAGAGAGGTTGACATATATTTGAACTTATAACTGCAGTGAAAAATATTGGAACCCTTTTCTTTCTTTCTTTCTTTCTTTCTTTCTTTTCTTTCCTTCTTTCTTTCTTTCTTTCCTTCTTTCTTTCTTTCTTTCTCCCTCCTTCTCTCTTTTTCCTTCTTTCTTTCTCCCTCCTTTTCTCTCTTTTTCCTTCTTTCCTTCCTTCCTTCCTCCCTCCCTCCCTTCCTTCCTTCCCTCCCTTTTCTTTAACTGTTTTCTTTCCTTGCACTTTTTACTTTCCCTTTGATTTTTTTCTTCCTTACTTTATATTAGTTTCAGGGTTTTTTTTAATCTTGTTTCAGTTTTAATAAAAAATTATAAAAAGCAAATTGATTGAATCTCAACAGATGGCACCACTGACCCAATCCAGCTGATCTTGGAAAGCAAAGCAGAATCAAACCTAGTTAGGGCTTGGAAAGGAGACCACAAGGAGAACTGAAGCTAGGTGGGAAATAAAAACAAGAGATCACAGAATGTCCATACTCCGGCAAAGAGAATTTAATGGATGTCCATCAGGCTACCAGAGTAGATTCAATCTGGATCGGTCACCGGGATCAGAGGTTGAATCTTCCAGACTTTTGACTCGTGCTGGATCCCATTCTCAGGGAACTTCTCCGGAACAGGATGTCTCTCACATCCTGGTGACAGAGAAGACTCCAGAACGAGTCTCAAAGTTCAGAAGACTAAACCTCTGGTCCCGGTGATTGATCCAGATTGGATCCTGCAACTTTATCCCGGGACACACGCATAATTGCCTTCATTGTACCAGCCTAGAGCTTCCTCTGAAGACACGGCGACCCAATTTAATTGAAACAATTGCAAATCAAATGAAGTGGATTTTGCCCTGGTCCCTGCTTGCTGGGATGCACGTTTGGATGAATCGAAGACGGGAAGACCAAAAAATTTAGGATGCTCCTTCTCGATGTATCTTCCAAACACTTCCCTTTTCTCAAACACATTTTCCTTCTCGTTGATCCAGGAAACCTTTTCCCAAGACCTTCTTTGAACCACCTTTGTCTGTGGTTCAGCAGCATTTTATTTCTGGATGGCCGCCGAGTTGCTATGGTTATCTCAGGAGGAACCAGAGTGAATCCTACAGAAAGGTGATTTTTGTGCCACTCGGCTCCAGCTACACCCTCCCCACTTCATCCCAGGTGTCACTCCACGTTTGGTCTCCTTCAACATTCTCTGCTCCAAAACATCTAAGTTTTGGCTCCCAAGGGCTTGAAGGCCCCCCAGGGCAGTGAACCCTAATTACAGCCTTGGGAAGCGTAGATGACATCTCACCCAACCATCTGAATCCAAACGAAATGTAACCCATTGGGAGTGAAGAGACAGAGATGAAACTCAGTCTGGGCTTCGGTTCTGCTTGAAGATGCGTTTCACAAAACGACAACGGAAAATGCAGATGGCGTGTTGGGATGTACAGTTGTTTTCCATTCTTGGCGTGCAAAATGGGAAGTTGGGCTTCTGATGGAGGAGGGGAAGGAAGCTCTGTCCTCTTCTGCCCATATACAGAGAGACAGAAAATGGTGGCAAAACACATCTCCTCCTCCTCCTCTTCCTCCTCCTCTCCTTCTTTCCTGCTCATTATCTACCTTCTTCTCCCCTCATCTAGCTACTCCTTCTTGTTCTTTCCTGCTCATTATCTATCTCCATCTCCTCCTCCTCCTTCTTTCTTTCCTGCTCATTATTCATCTTTTCCTTCTCCTTTTCTGCACATTATCTTCTTCTCCCTTCATCCATTTGTTCTTTCCTGCTCATTATCTATCTATCTATCTATCTATCTATCTATCTATCTATCTATCTATCTATCTATCTATCTATCTATCTATCTATCTCCTCCTCCTCCCTCTCCTTCTCCTTTCCTGCTCATTATCTATCTTCTCCTTCTGTTTCTCCTTCTCCTGCTGGCTCCAATGTTCTTCCAGCAATGCCTGGAACCAAATGCTATGTGCGAAATCCTCCCCAGTAATCTGATTAGCAAGGCGATCACGCTTGGCTCTGGCTGTAAATAGGGTCATTTGTTATAAGCCGTTTTTCTTTGCAGAGCTTGCAGCTGCTAAGAATCTTTACCTTAAAACATCGGGGGGGGGGTGTTGTGGATCACAGGGTGCAGCCCCCGAGTTTTGTGCTTCACGGGCCGCTTATAAACTTCAGCAGAAAATTACCCTTATGCCAAGTGTTCTGGTCTTTGGTCATTCTGAAGCAGACAGTTTGCAGATTTTTCCTTCTCCTACAGTAGCTGGGCTGATGCTGCTAGAATACGCCTTGCTTGCTTTTCACTTAACACAGCATTTACACAGCCATTAATGTGTAAGTGAGGTTTATAGCTAAAGCATGTTAATACAGCTTCAATCACAGTGGAAATTTACAGGATTTAGCCCTTCCTTCCTCCCTCCCTTCCTCCCTCTTTCTCTTTCTTTTTGTTTCTTTCTTTTCTTTCTTTTTCTTTCTCCTTCCTTCCTTCCTTCCTTCCTCTTTCTTTCTTTTTTTCTTTTTCTTTCTTTCTTTTTCTTTCCCGGCAGGCAGAATTTCAACTGAGGAAGCTTCAACATTCCTGGGGATAGGTTTCATAATAAAGACCACAAAAGCACAATATGGCTGCTATGCCTGCAGTTTTAATTGTTCAATATTTTAAAATTCAATAATAGATAAAACAAATTTCTTGGGGAAGGACAACCCTTCTCAGTTTGAGATTCATTTAGCAAAGTCTTCTTTTCCTTATAAGTTCTAAGTAAGGGACACCAAAGACCAGGCCAATTCCACAATAATAATAATAATAATAATAATAATAATAATAATAATAATAATAATAACAACAACAACAACAACAGCAGCAGCAGCAGCAACATAATAAAAAACTAATTATAACAACAGCAACAACGTAATAAAAAACTTTTAAACATTTTTCCCACCTTATTTTATACTCTACTTTTAAAAGTGTGTGTGTGTTTGTGTGGCCAGAGCAGAAACTAAACAAATCAACTTTTGTATTTGATTTCAATAAACAAAACTTCCTTTTGAAAACAAACAACGCGACTTCTTCTCAGCCAAGGAAATCGCGCCTGCGCAGTGAAACTTTTCAAGCCAAACCTTGAGGCGATGGGGAAAAAAAAAAGAGCGGGGCACGTGACGGAAAAACCATAGAGTTCAACGACGGGGCTTGAAAGGAAGCGCAGAAAAAACCCCTGGCTCCCTTTGAAACGCTTCTCCCAGTCTTTCAAAACCCAAGGGGGAAGACACGTGTACTTACTCGGGCTGCTTCTCACGTGGGAAGGACAGTTCCCACCCGCTCTAGAGCGGCACCCGCCAGCCCTCAAACAAAACTTCCGTTATGTCCGCCAATGAAACGACGGGATGACCGGAAGCGGTGGGGTTTGGCGCGGCAAAGAGGCTTTTGGAATCCTCTTTCGGGGCCGCAGGGCAAAATTTCTCCTCAGGATCGCCGCCGTCATGGCCAGCCAGTCTCAGGGCATCCAGCAGCTGCTTCAGGCCGAGAAACGCGCCGCCGAGAAGGTGGCCGAGGCCCGCAAGCGTGAGTGGCCGGCCTGGCTGCGGAGGGAACAAGCGGGGCTCTTTCCGAGGGGCTGGGACTACACCTCCCAACGCCCCTGGCCCTCAAGGGAGGGAGTCACCTCAGGCCTTTTTAGGCCTGCTTGTATGGGAACGGTAGTCCCGAGGGAATGGGCCTCGGCCCGCCACCCATCATCCCCACCCATTAGGGGAAGGGGAAGCTTGGAACCACTACATATCCCATCACCCTGCGTGGCAATGGCCAGCCGTAGCCTCAATAGAGGCCTTGCACGGCCTGCTTAATCCATTCTGTCCAAATGCTCTCCAGGATGATGGGGTGGGTTGGTTGGTTGGTTGGACTACACCTCCCATCGTCTCCAGCCCACAAGGGAGAGGCTTGGTTTACTACAGCCTTTCCAGCCCAGACTGCAAGGGAGCGGTAGTCCAGAAAGATTAGGTCCCATGCCTCATTATTCCCAGCTTTTCGGAAAAGGGAAGGCCTGGAGTCACCACATGTCCCATCATCCTGCATGGGAATGGCTGCTCCTAGCCTCCCCAGGGACCTTACACTGCCTGTTTCGTCCATTCAGAGGTTTTTGCTCCCATTTCCTTTGCATGGTGGTGAGGGTGGTACTGGGGGTGTCTGTGGTTAGACTACATCACCTATGCTCCCCAGCATACAAGACCCATAGGCTACTTTAAAACCGAATCCAAATAAGGGTCGGTGCCTTTTCCTTGCCTGCTTTTCATTCATGCCTTTTCCTTGCCTGCTTTTTATGGGTCTGGGGTTTTAATTTGGTTGTTGTGTTTGCTATTGATTTGTGCACTTGGCTCATCAGTTGTGCTATTTAGTGACTTTTAATTAGGGGAGCTGCCCAGAATTCCAGATGAGAGACGGTCGGCTCTACAAATTGAATCAATGAACGAATGGATGGATGGATTTCTGGATCAGAGCAATTCTATTATTTCTGATTTTGAGGGGGTATAAATAAATAATGGAGCGATAAGAAGAATTTGCCCTAAACTGACTTTTCCTAAGGGGGGGGGGGGGAAACAGGCTAGGGGTTCAGAAGCATTGACTCATCCTAGAGATTGCCTGTCTAGTTTGTTTATTTATTAACTATCTCAAGGGCTGTGATTCTGGGCAGCTTATAATTAAAAACAACATACAGTAAACAAAAATATACTGTTTCATTAAAAAATAAAAAAAAACAGTCAACAAAATTATAGGTAACGTTACCACAAAGCTAAAAATAATCATAATCGAGAAATGAGCTCACTAAAGCATGTCCTTCCTTTCTCGTTTTTCTAGGTTTAATTCTCCTGTTTGAAAGCTTTTAAAAACTGCTTTCATTGGGGAAGTTTTCCTAAGGTGATTTTTGCTGTAGCTGTAAGCTTCCCGTGTAGTTTTTCCTCCGAAGGTCAAGCTGCAAACCCCTTAATGCTGTTGAACCTCGCAGAATTTGATGGCCAGCATATCCTGAGAAAAATGTATTATGATACATGGAATATTGTGATCAAAACCAAATCTTTGAAACATCTCCCCAAGCCTATTCCCTAGCAGAGAGCTTGGTTTGCATTATTCATTATGAAGGGAAGCTTCAATCCAAGGAAAGGAGACAAATCAGGAATCTGAAATACATCCTTCCTTCCTCTGAGAATAATTGTTGCATTTGGTTGCATAACTTACTTGTGTAAAACCAATTTTAGTTTGCAGGCTTCCTGTGGTCTGCATAATGTTAGTTGCATACTGATAGCCCCCCAAGGTCTGACAGTGCATTATTTTAACTTGATTAAAACTGAATTGTGATGGTTAGGGAATGTTGGTGTATTGTTAAATACCTTGCCGGGAATTCAGCTTAGCTAAAACCGCTGGTTTTTAAATTGTATTTTCAGTCTCTCCACGTTTGCGTGAATCTTTAATATAGCAGTCTCTAGAACCTTCAACTGGCAAGAATCCAAGAAAGGAACTTAGTCAGGCCAAGAGCAGTGGAGTCATATCATGTGCTGGAAAAATTGTATTACTAGGAAAATAATTCTGACTAATGTGCATGTTCGTAAGTCTTTAGTTAAGAAACTGACTAGAGCCAACTCTGAATGTTCAAAAACTGATTGTCTCCACATATCAGGCTTGTGGTTTCCGGTTCTGTGGGCTAAATTTTCTGGAAAAGACGAACTTTACGCATTTGGACCTGATTCCAATTAGTATCGTGGAATTGGTTATCTGGCCTGGAAGTAATCTCCTGTCTTTGGGGATTTATCCCATGTAATACAGATAATGCTTGATACATAACCACAATTGAGCCCCAAATGTATGTTGTTTAAGCAAGACACTTGTTAAGTGAGTTTTGCCACATTTTGCGACCTGCCTTGCCACCGTTGTTAAATGAACCATGGCAGTTGTTAACGTAGTAACACGGTGGTTTTCCTTGGCAACTGATGTGTTCCTCAGCTTGTAAATTATACATTTTAAGGGTGGTTTTATATATATATATATAAAAGCTGCCTGGGTTTGTTGCTGTGTCCACCTAACACACGAAAGGAAGAGCTTTGTGAGATATTTTTAGGCTTTTAGATTACTTCCAGAATACGACGTTACCGCCTGAAATTAATCTCAGAAAAGCCTCTTTTCTGTTTTCACAATCTGAACGTTTTGCTGCTGTTTTTTTTTTCTCAAAACCAGGGAAGAATCGGCGACTGAAGCAGGCTAAAGAAGAAGCTCAGGCCGAGATTGAACAGTATCGCTTGCAGAGGGAGAAGGACTTCAAAGCCAAAGAAGCCGCAGTGTGTTAAGTTCTATGCTGGTTAATCTCTCTCTGTCTTGCTGTCTGTTTGTATATTAGAATGGAAATTCAGTTGGGGGTGCAAAATGCTTTGTAGTGGCTTTACCCCCCTTTGCCCCTTTGACGCTCAGCCCTTCTCTCTTGCTAATACAGGTAGTCCTCAACTTACAGCAGTTTGTTAGTGACCACCCAAAGTTACAACATCATCGAAAAATGACTGCTTTTCACAGTTACGACCTTTGCAGCATTCCCCCATGGTCATGTGATCAAAATTCGGACACTTGGCAGCGGACTCATACTTATGACGGTCACGTGATCCCCTTTTGGGACCTTCTGGCAAGCAAAGTCAGTGGGGGAAGTCAGATTAATCAACAACCAGCAGTGTGCTGGAGCTGCCAAAAAAGCCAACACAGTGCTAGCTGCATTAACAGAGGGATAGATTCAAGATCACGTGAAGTATTAATATCACTTGACAAGGCCTTGGTAAGGCCACACTTGGAATACGGCCTCCCGTTTTGGTCACCGCGATGTAAAAAAGATGTTGAGACTCTAGAAAGAGTACAGAGAAGAGCAACTTAGGGGACTGGAGGCTAAAACATATAAGGAACGGTTGCTGGAATTGGGTATGTCTAGTTTAATGAAGAGAAGGACGAGGGGGGGACAGGATAGCAGTGTTCCAATATCTCAGGGGCTGCCCCAAAGAAGAGGGCGTCAAGCTATTTTCCAAGGTGCCTGAAGGCAGGACAAGAAGCAATGGATGGAAACTAACCAAGGAGAGAAGCAACCTAGAACTAAGGAGAAACTTCCTGACAGTGAGAACAATTAACCAGTGGAACAACCTGCCTCCAAAAGCGGTAAATGCTCCAACACTGGAAGTTTTTAAGAAGAAATTGGACAGCCATTTGTCCGAAATGGTATAGGGTTACCTGCCTGAGCAGGGGGTTGGACTTGATGACCTCCAAGGTCCCTTCCAACTTTATTATTATTATTATTATTGCTAATTTACCAACTGTAGCGATTTCCTTAAGAACGGTGGCAAGAAGGGTTGTAACCTGGGGCAAAATTTATACCAATGTCTCACTTAACAGCAGAAAGTTTGGGCTCCATTGTGGTAGTAAGTTGAGGACTATCTGTAATTTCTCTGTTTTGGGTTTCGCCCAAAAAACATCTGTTTTTTTGTGGTTTTTCCCCCTTTTGAAAGGACAAGCGTTCAGTCTAGGACTCTTAAGCACTAAATTGGCTTCCGCAGTTTGGGGGAATAGTCCTCACATGACTCTGGGTTGTTAAAAAAGAAACAAAACCCAGATTTTTTGTTTGTTTGTTTGTGTGTGTTTGTTTTTGGCTTGCTTAAGCCCTGCTAGAAGCATTGAAGGTCCTTGGGGAAATGCAAAACTTAACTGGACGAGCTGATCTTAAATGGGTGCCTTCATTTTTCTTTTGTCCCCATTTATCACAGGCACTCGGTTCCCACGGCAGTTCCACCACCGAGGTGGAACAGGGAACCCAGGAGAAGATGGCCGTTCTTCAGGAGAACTTCCAAAAGAATCAGGAGGAAGTGCTGAACAGCTTGCTGAATTTGATCTTTGACATCAAACCTGAAATCCATGCGAACTATCGGCTCAACGGATAGGAGAATCTTTTTTGTCCTTCAGGAAGTATTCAGCAATACTGGCTTTAGCTGCACCCCTTTTATAAAGGTGCATCACTTATTCCCAAGAGGTGTAGATTATCTCTTTCTCTTTTTTCTCCTCTTTTTTTCATTCCCCCTTTTATAGCATTTTTGAAGTTTCTATGTAGGCTGGTTCTGTGTTCCCCAAAGTGCATTATATCATAGAAGTGTAGTGTAGAAGGTTGATGTTGGATAAATCATACTGAGTATTAAAGGATTGCTTTGAACCCGAGAAGTATTTAAAAGCCAGGAAAGATAAGTGTCGTGCTACTTTTCTGTATCCTCCCTTAAATTGCAAACTGTACGAATTAGGTACTCTGATAGAAAAATAAAACCCGTTCCTTGTCTTCACTCAGAGTAAAAAAACAAAACAAAAAAGGAATTTTGAATAGTATTTGGATTGTATCTAAAAATGTTGAAATGAGTGTTATTGTCAGAATCCAATTATATTTCATCTTTAATCATCAAATATAGAAAACCCCAATTCTGCCTTCTCTGGATTCTGCCATAAGAGGGAGAGAAGGGGGAGAACAAAGGGGCTTTATGGCCCTCACTTCCTTCAGTATACTTCTAAGGAATTGAATGTGTTTATTGCAACATCAAACAGAGACTTTGAATGTAACTAGCATCAAAGAACCTTACCATGACAAAAGAGAGCTATTTACCTTTCATGTAGTTTATCTGAAGTCTCCATACAGACGAAAGAAAGGAGCAAGGGGGTGGAATTGTGATGCCTGAAACTATCACTGGAAGGGGGGGTGATTGGGTGGGACTGCTGGGGAACCCCTTAAAACCTTGAATGGGAGAGCTTGGACCCCAAGTCCTGTCTAGCACGCCTGCAACCACTTCTTCTTAATAAAGGATTCCTGTTGGAAGAATTATTCCAAGAGTTCTGTCTTCTTAAGATGCAAAGTGGGGTGGGTCCTTACATTAGACAGGACTTGCAAAACTAATCCACCTGGAAGGGAGACCCTTGCCGGGGGATTTTGCAAAAATTTACCATGTCAGACAATGGAGCAAGAGAGGGGGAAAACTCCCTGGAAAGAGAGCCGATGACCCAGTTGGAACCTTGCCAGATGTTGGGATCCGAGAAGTCAGATTCCTCGGGAGAAGAAGTGGTGGAGACACGGGACCACAAGCCTCGCTGGTCAATGGGCGTTGGAAAGAAAAGTGAGTGGGGAAAGGAATCAAGAAAGGTGACCCTGAGACGGGGGACCAAGCAACCAGAATGGAAGCAGGAGATGGAGAAATCCCTGCACGCAAGTGAAGAGGGAGGAAGCTGGGCACCGTACTCAGACTGGATCCTAGAGAAAGCTATTGACCTGATGAAGAGAACTCTCAGCTCCCTAGGAGAGGAGAATCCTGAGCCCTACGGCCGCCCCAGCTCCTGGAGCCGCAAAGGGAGAGACACCGAGGGGGACGTGGAACTTGCAACCCCAGGGACATCTACTGATCCAATAGCCCCCACCTCCTACCGGACCACAGATGGCAATCTGGACGGAAGACACTACCACCAACAACGGAGACACCGATCCATTCCAAGACGTCCGCCGTTGGAGGTGAAATTCAAAGGGGAGCCAACACGCTTGGGGTTTTTCCTAACCCAAGTCCTCAGCTACATGGAGGAATACGGGCAGGACATTCCCAGCGACAAAGCCCGCATCCGGATCGTGCAGTCTGCCCTGGATCAGCGGTTCTCAACGTTTGTGTGACGGCGACCCCCGTCACACAAACGTTATGCGCATGCGTGGCGCGCATGGGGGCAGGGCCCCCGCGCACGGCACGCACGCGCGCTGTCGCCCCCGCGCGCGACGCGCATGGGGGCGGGGCCCCCGTGCGCGACGCGCATGTGCGGCGGTGCTCCCCACGCGTGGCGCACATGCACGGCGCCACCCCCTGGAGGCGCGGCGCCGCCCCCACGCGCGGCGCGCATACGTGGCGTCGCTCCCCGGAGGCGCAGCGCGCCCCCGGAGGGGACAAAATGGCGGATCGCCGCCTTTGGCGACCCCGGAAAAGAGGTCGGTCAACCCCAAATGGGGTCGCGACCCATAGGTTGAGAACCGCTGCCCTGGATGGACCGGCTGCAGATTGGGTGGTGAACTTGCATGACTCCAATGCCCCAGAACTCAGTAACTTCAACCGTCTCATGTCCTCTTTGAGAAGACGATTTGAAAACCCCCTGGCTGATCGCAAAGCCCGTGAAAGGATAAAAACGATGAGGCAAGGCAAACGCCCAGTGGCTGAGTATACACAAGAATTCCGGGCCATTGCCAGCAAACTGAATTGGCCAGAAGACATCCTCCTTAGCCATTTCAAAGACGGACTAAATTATGATCTATATGACGCTTGCCTGCCCCGAGGGGACCCACACCGACTTGAGGAATGGTACGTCTTGGCAGAGGAAGCAGAGATCGACATATTGAAGAGGCACCGCCGAGGAAAACAATGGAGCCGCCCCCCGCCTGAGCTGACACACCAACCGGTGAAATCATTGGATACAGCCAAGAAGCAAATGGGGTGTTTCAAGTGCGGAAGAGAAGGGCATCGAGCTGTAGAATGCCGCTCAAAGGCCCCCCAGCACAACCCAGACAGATCCCCAATCAACAAACCCGGAAAGTCTTCAGCTAAGCCAAAAGAAACGGCCATGAGAATGATGGAAATTGCAGAACCCCCCACTTCTGCTCACCAAGGGGAAAGAACTCCAGCCTACACCACAGGGCCGGTGGATGCCTCAGATGACAGCTCGGAGGGCGAACCCCTGGTAAGTGGATGTATCACACCCATCTTCAAAACAGTGACTATATTAATTCCCCCCATGCCCGAAGCTGTGAAGGTGAAAGCCTTAATAGACTCTGGCTGCACCCGCTGCCTCATTAGCCCAACACTAGTGGGGAATCTGGGCATCCCATCCAGGAGACTGGAACAACCAATGTCATTTGGCCAGCTAGATGGATCCATAGCAGGGGGGGGGGGGTGCCAGCTACCCTAGCCACTCTGCCAATACACCTCTCCCTGGGCAACCATGAAGAGGACATAACGTTTGTGGTGACCCCAGGTATGGAATGCCCAATGATTCTAGGGATGGAATGGTTGAAAAAATGGAACTCCTGGGTAAATTGGAGGACGACAAATCAAATTCCCGAAGGGGGACCCTATGGACTTAAAACCCCAAGGGAGGCTACCAGAATCAAGAATAGAAAAAGCATCCATAGGAGAGGAAAAAAGATTAACAGAAATACCAGAGGAATATCGGGACCTTGCTGAAGTCTTCAGTGAGGAGAGGGCGAATGAGCTCCCCCCCACCGACCCACAGACTGTACCATTGAATTCAAGCCTGGGGCAAAACTCCCGAAGCCCAGATTATACTCCATGAGCCCAAAGGAGAAGGAGGAAATGGAAAGATTTATTAAAAAAAACCTAGAGAGAGGTTTCATTGAGCCAGCCAAGCCTAAAGTGGCTGCCCCGGTCCTTTTTAGAGAGAAGAAGGATGGCTCTTTACGTTTATGCGTGGATTATAGGGCCCTGAATACAATCAGTGAAAGCAACCTATACCCGCTGCCCCTCATGAAAAACATGCTGTCACACCTATCGAAAGGGAAAAATTTTTCTAAACTAGACCTAAGGGAAGCTTACTATCGCGTGAGAATTAAGGAAGGGGACGAATGGAAAACTGCATTTAACTGCCCCATGGGGTGCTATCAATTCAAAGTCTTGCCATTTGGATTACAAGGGGGCCCTGCAGTCTTTATGCAATTAATCAATGAGGTTCTAAGGGAGCACCTGTTTAAGGGGGTCCTTGTTTACTTGGACGACATTCTTATCTTTACTGAAACAAAAGAAGAACACGTCAAACTTGTCAGAGCGGTTTTAAAGAAGCTGCGAGCCGCTCACCTATATGCTAAACTCTCAAAATGCGAATTCCACCAGAAAGGATAGACTACCTAGGCTATCGCATATCCCCACAGGGCATTGAAATAGACCCAGAGAAGGTCAAAGCAGTATTAGATTGGGCGCCACCCCGCACAAGAAAGCAACTACAAAGTTTCCTGGGCTTTGCAAACTTTTACCGCCAATTCATCCCCTCCTTTGCCCTTCACTAACATGCCCCTCACTAACTTGCTAAAAATGAAGGGAGCATCCTCAGTAAAACCTAGCCAGCCACTAACATGGACAATGGAGTGCCAAGCAGCGTTTGAGAGACTAAAGAGACTTTTTTCTGCCGAACCAGTACTAAGGCACCCAGACATGGACAAGCCCTTCGTAATACAGGTAGATGCAAGTGATGTGGCAGTGGGGGCTGTGCTATTACAAGAAAATGATGATGCAGTATTGCAACCCTGTGCATATACATCCAAGAAACTCACGGAAACAGAACAGCGCTGGCCCGTATGGGAGAAGGAGGCTTATGGGATACGTTGGGCATTACTCACGTGGCGACAGTTCCTGGAAGGCAACAAAATCCCCTTCCAGGTGTGGACTGATCACAAAAATTTAGAAGCCCTGAAAACTTCCAGGAAACTCAATCCCAAACAAGCCCACTAGTCCCAGCATTTTCACCAGTTCCAATTTAAGCTCAAACATTTACCAGGAAGAAAGAACTTCCTGGCAGATGCACTATCTCGCATGCCTCAATATAACAGCGCACGAACCACAGACTCTAGACCAATAATGGCAGAGTCACAACTGGCAGCACCAGTAACCACAAGAACCCAAGCCAAATTAAAACCACAACTGGACAGCCAAACTGGAATTGAATTCAGAAAAAGTTTGGAAACAGATGAATGGTTCCAGAAAAACAAAAATGTGTGCACAATGAGAGACGGGTTGCCTTGGGTAGGGGAAAAGTTATATATACCAACAACCCAAAGAATCACGTTCATGCAGCTTTGCCATGACAAAAAATCAGCAGGCCATCAATAAAAAAGGACATAGAAAGTTATGTTGCCAGCTGCCCAACCTGTGCATCAGCAAAGAGGTTGCAAGGGAAATCGCCAGGGCTATTACAACCAGTGGCAAGTCCCTCAGCCTATCTGTATCTATCTACCTACCTACCTACCTATCTGTGTCTATCTACCTACCTACCTATTTGTATCTATCTACCTACCTACCTATCTGTATCTATCTATCTACCTACCTACCTATCTTTGTCTATCAATCTACCTACCTACCTATCTCTATCTATCTACCTACCTACCTATCTCTACCTACCTACCTACCTACCTATCTGTATCTATCTACCTACCTACCTACCTATCTGTATCTATCTACCTACCTACCTACCTATCTGTATCTATCTACCTACCTACCTACCTATCTGTATCTATCTATCTACCTACCTATCTGTATCTATCTCTCTACCTACCTATCTGTATCTATCAATCTACCTACCTACCTATCTCTATCTATTTACCTACCTACCTATCTCTATCTACCTACCTACCTACCTACCTACCTATCTGTATCTATCTATCTACCTACCTACCTACCTATCTCTATCTATCTACCTACCTACCTACCTATCTATATCTATCTATCTACCTACCTATCTGTATCTATCTCTCTACCTACCTATCTGTATCTATCAATCTACCTACCTACCTCTCTATCTACCTACCTACCTACCTATCTCTATCTATCTACCTACCTACCTACCTATCTCTATCTACCTACCTACCTACCTATCTCTATCTATCTACCTACCTACCTACCTATCTGTATCTATCTACCTACCTACCTATCTGTATCTATCTATCTACCTACCTACCTATCTGTATCTATCAATCTACCTACCTACCTATCTCTATCTATCTACCTACCTACCTATCTGTATCTACCTACCTACCTATCTACCTATCTGTATCTACCTACCTACCTACCTACCTATCTGTATCTATCTACCTACCTACCTACCTATCTGTATCTATCTATCTATCTATCTACCTACCTACCTATCTGTATTTATCTATCTACCTACCTACCTATCTGTATCTATCTATCTTCCTACCTATCTGTATCTATCAATCTACCTACCTACCTATCTCTATCTATTTACCTACCTACCTATATCTACCTACCTACCTATCTGTATCTATCTATCTACCTACCTACCTACCTATCTGTATCTATCTACCTACCTACCTACCTATCTGTATCTATCTATCTATCTATCTATCTATCTATCTATCTATCTATCTATCTATCTATCTATCTATCTATCTATCTATCTACTTACCTACCTATCTGTATCTATCTACCTACCTACCTATCTGTATCTATCTATCTACCTACCTACCTATATGTATCTATCTACTTACCTACCTACCTGTATCTATCTATCTATCTATCTATCTACCTACCTACCTACCTATCTGTATCTATCTACCTAACTACCTACCTATCTGTGTCTATCTACCTACCTACCTACCTATCTGTATCTACCTACCTACCTACCTACCTACCTATCTGTATCTAACTATCTATCTACCTACCTACCTATCTGTTTTTATCTACCTACCTACCTATCTGTATCTATCTATCTTCCTACTATCTGTATCTATCAATCTACCTACCTACCTATCTCTATCTATCTATTTACCTACCTACCTATCTCTATCTACCTACCTACCTACCTACCTATCTGTATCTATCTACCTACCTACCTACCTACCTATCTGTATCTATCTACCTACCTACCTACCTACCTATCTGTATCTATCTATCTACCTACCTACCTATCTGTATTTATCTATCTATCTTCCTACCTATCTGTATCTATCAATCTACCTACCTACCTATCTCTATCTATCAATCTACCTACCTACCTATCTCTATCTATCTATCTACCTACCTACCTACCTATCTGTATCTATCTACCTACCTACCTACCTATCTGTATCTATCTACCTACCTACCTATCTGTATTTATCTACCTACTTACCTATGTGTACCTATCTATCTACCTACCTATCTCTATCTATCAGTTTACCTACCTACCTATCTCTATCTATTTACCTACCTACCTATCTCTATCTATCTACCTACCTACCTATCTGTATCTATCAATCTACCTACCTACCTATCTCTATCTATCTATCTACCTACCTACCTATCTCTATCTATCTACCTACCTACCTACCTACCTATCTGTATCTATCTATCTACATACCTACCTACCTATCTGTATCTATCTATCTACCTACCTACCTACCTTTCTGTATCTATCTAAATACCTATCTACCTATGTGTATCTATCTACCTACCTACCTATCTGTATTTATCTACCTACCTACCTATCTGTATCTATCTACCTACCTACCTATCTGTATTTATCTATCTATCTACCTACCTACCTATCTGTATCTATCTATCTAACTAGCTACCTATCTGTATCTATCAATCTACCTACCTACCTATCTCTATCAATCTACCTACCTATCTCTTTCTATCTATCTATCTATCTATATATCTATCTATCTATCTATCTATCTATCTATCTATCTATCTATCTATCTATCTATCTATCTACCTATCTATCTATCTATCTATCTATCTATCTATCTACCTACCTACCTACCTATCTGTATCTATCTACCTACCTACCTACCTATCTGTATCTATCTATCTACCTACCTACCTACCTATCTGTATTTATCTACCTACTTACCTATCTGTATCTATCTACCTAGCTACCTATCTGTATCTATCAATCTACCTACCTACCTATCTCTATCTATCTATCTACCTACCTACCTATCTCTATCTATCTACCTACCTACCTATCTGTATCTATCTATCTACCTATCTCTATCTATCTATCTACCTACCTACCTCTCTCTATCTATCTACCTACCTACCTACCTATCTGTATCTATCTATCTACCTACCTACCTACCTATCTGTATCTATCTATCTACCTACCTACCTATCTGTATCTATCTACCAACCTACCTACCTATCTCTATCTACCTACCTACCTGTCTGTATTTATCTATCTACCTAACTACCTATCTGTATTTATCTATCTACCTACCTACCTATCTGTATTTATCTACCTACTTACCTATCTGTACCTATCTACCTACCTACCTATCTGTATCTATCAGTCTACCTACCTACCTATCTCTATCTATTTACCTACCTACCTATCTCTATCTATCTATCTACCTACCTACCTATCTGTATCTATCAATCTACCTACCTACCTATCTCTATCTATCTACCTACCTACCTACCTATCTGTATCTATCTACATACCTACCTACCTATCTGTATCTATCTATCTACCTACCTACCTACCTACCTTTCTGTATCTATCTAAATACCTATCTACCTATGTGTATCTATCTATCTACCTACCTACCTATCTGTATTTATCTACCTACCTACCTATCTGTATCTATCTACCTATCTACCTATCTGTATTTATCTACCTACCTACCTACCTACCTATCTGTATCTATCTATCTAACTAGCTACCTATCTGTATCTATCAATCTACCTACCTACCTATCTCTATCTATCAATCTACCTACCTACCTATCTCTTTCTATCTATCTATCTATCTATCTATCTATCTATCTATCTATCTATCTATCTATCTACCTACCTACCTATCTGTATCTATCTACCTACCTACCTACCTATCTGTATCTATCTATCTACCTACCTACCTACCTATTTGTATTTATCTACCTACTTACCTATCTGTATCTATCTACCTAGATACCTATCTGTATCTCTCAATCTACCTACCTACCTATCTCTATCTATCTATCTACCTACCTACCTATCTCTTTCTACCTACCTACCTACCTATCTGTATCTATCTATCTATCTATCTACCTACCTACCTATCTGTATCTATCTATCTACCTACCTACCTTTCTGTATCTATCCAACTACCTACCTACCTATCTGTATTTATTTACCTACCTACCTATCTGTATCTATCTATCTACCTACCTACCTATCTGTATTTATCTACCTACCTACCTACCTATCTGTATTTATCTACCTACTTACCTATCTGTCCCTATCTATCAACCTACCTATCTGTATCTATCAGTCTACCTACCTACCTATCTCTATCTATTTACCTACCTACCTATCTCTATCTATCTACCTACCTACCTATCTGTATCTATCAATCTACCTACCTACCTATCTCTATCTATCTACCTACCTACCTATCTCTATCTATCTACCTACCTACCTACTTATCTGTATCTATCTATCTACATACCTACCTACCTATCTGTATCTATCTACCTACCTACCTACCTACCTATCTGTATCTATCTACCTACCTACCTATCTCTATCTATCTACCTACCTACCTATGTGTATCTATCAATCTACCTACCTACCTATCTGTATCTATCTATCTACCTATCTCTATCTATCTATCTACCTGCCTACCTCTATCTATCTACCTACCTACCTACCTACCTATCTGTATCTATCTATCTACCTACCTACCTACCTATCTGTATCTATCTATCTACCTACCTACCTACCTATCTGTATCTATCTACCAACCTACCTACCTATCTCTATCTATCTACCTACCTACCTGTCTGTATCTATCTATCTACCTACCTACCTATCTGTATTTATCTATCTACCTAACTACCTATCTGTATCTATCTATCTACCTAGCTACCTATCTGTATCTATCAATCTACCTACCTACCTACCTATCTGTATCTATCAATCTACCTACCTACCTATCTCTATCTATCTACCTACCTACCTATCTCTATCTATCTACCTACCTACCTACCTATCTGTATCTATCTATCTACCTACCTACCTACCTATCTGTATCTATCTACCTACTTACCTATCTGTACCTATCTATCTACCTACCTATCTGTATCTATCAGTCTACCTACCTACCTATCTCTATCTATTTACCTACCTACCTATCTCTATCTATCTATCTACCTACCTACCTATCTGTATCTATCAATCTACCTACCTACCTATCTCTATCTATCTATCTACCTACCTACCTATCTCTATCTATCTACCTACCTACCTACCTACCTACCTACCTATCTGTATATATCTATCTACATACCTACCTACCTATCTGTATCTATCTATCTACCTACCTACCTACCTTTCTGTATCTATCTAAATACCTATCTACCTATGTGTATCTATCTATCTACCTACCTACCTATCTGTATTTATCTACCTACCTACCTATCTGTATCTATCTACCTACCTACCTATCTGTATTTATCTATCTACCTACCTACCTATCTGTATCTATCTATCTAACTAGCTACCTATCTGTATCTATCAATCTACCTACCTACCTATCTCTATCTATCAATCTACCTACCTACCTATCTCTTTCTATCTATCTATCTATCTATCTATCTATCTATCTATCTATCTATCTATCTATCTATCTATCTACCTACCTATCTGTATCTATCTACCTACCTACCTATCTGTATCTATCTATCTACCTACCTACCTACCTATCTGTATTTATCTACCTACTTACCTATCTGTATCTATCTACCTAGCTACCTATCTGTATCTATCAATCTACCTACCTACCTATCTCTATCTATCTATCTACCTACCTACCTATCTCTATCTATCTACCTACCTACCTATCTGTATCTATCTATCTATCTACCTACCTACCTACCTATCTGTATCTATCTATCTACCTACCTACCTACCTTTCTGTATCTATCTAACTACCTACCTACCTATCTGTATTTATTTACCTACCTACCTATCTGTATCTATCTATCTACCTACCTACCTATCTGTATTTATCTACCTACCTACCTACCTATCTGTATTTATCTACCTACCTACCTATCTGTATCTATCTATCTACCTACCTATCTGTATCTATCAATCTACCTACCTACCTATCTCTATCTATCTATCTATCTACCTACCTATCTCTATCTATCTACCTACCTACCTATCTGTATCTATCTATCTATCTACCTACCTACCTACCTTTCTGTATCTATCTAACTACCTACCTACCTATCTGTATCTATCAATCTACCTACCTACCTACCTATCTGTATTTATTTACCTACCTACCTATCTGTATCTATCTATCTACCTAGCTACCAATCTGTATCTATCAATCTACCTACCTACCTATCTGTATCTATCAATCTACCTACCTACCTATCTGTATTTATTTACCTACCTACCTATCTGTATCTATCTATCTACCTACCTACCTATCTGTATTTATCTACCTACCTACCTACCTATCTGTATTTATCTACCTACCTACCTATCTGTATCTATCTATCTACCTACCTATCTGTATCTATAAATCTACCTACCTACCTATCTCTATCTATCTATCTATCTATCTACCTACCTACCTATCTCTATCTACCTACCTACCTACCTACCTATCTGTATCTATCTATCTACCTAACTACCTATCTGTATCTATCAATCTACCTACCTACCTATCTCTATCTATCTATCTACCTACCTACCTATCTCTATCTACCTACCTACCTACCTACCTACCTATCTGTATCTATCTATCTACCTACCTACCTATCTGTATCTATCTATCTACCTACCTACCTATCTGTATCTATCTATCTACCTACCTACCTATCTGTATCTATAAATCTACCTACCTATCTCTATCTATCTACCTACCTACCTACATATCTGTATCTATCTATCTACCTACCTACCTACCTATCTATCTATCTACCTACCTACCTATCTCTATCTATCTACCTACCTACCTACCTATCTGTATCTATCGACCTACCTACCTACCTACCTATCTGTATCTATCTATCTACCTACCTACCTATCTCTATCTACCTACCTACCTACCTATCTGTATCTATCTATCTACCTACATACCTATCTGTATCTATCAATCTACCTACCTATCTCTATCTATCTACCTACCTACCTACCTACCTATCTGTATCTATCTATCTACCTACCTACCTACCTATCTGTATCTATCTGTCTACCTACCTACCTATCTGTATTTATCTATCTACCTACCTACCTATCTGTATCTATCTATCTACCTAGCTACCTATCTGTATCTATCAATCTACCTACCTACCTATCTCTATCTATCTATTTACCTACCTATCTAAATCTATCTATCTACCTACCTACCTATCTGTATCTATCAATCTACCAACCTACCTATCTGTATCTATCAATCTACCTACCTACCTATCTCTATCTATCTACCTACCTACCTACCTACATATTTGTATCTATCTACCTACCTACCTACCTACCTATCTGTATCTATCTATCTACCTACCTACCTACCTATCTGTATCTATCTATCTACCTAACTACCTATCTGTATCTATCAATCTACCTACCTACCTATCTGTATCTATCAATCTACCTACCTACCTATCTCTATCTATCTATCTATCTAACTACCTACCTATTTCTATCTATCTATCTACCTACCTACCTACCTACCTATCTCTATCTACCTACCTACCTACCTACCTACCTATCTGTATCTATCTATCTACCTACCTACCTATCTGTATCTATCAATCTACCTACCTATCTATCTATCTACCTACCTACCTATCTCTATCTATCTACCTACCTACCTATCTGTATCTATCTATCTATCTACCTACCTACCTACCTATCTGTATCTATCTATCTACCTACCTACCTACCTTTCTGTATCTATCTAACTACCTACCTACCTATCTGTATTTATTTACCTACCTACCTATCTGTATCTATCTATCTACCTACCTACCTATCTGTATTTATCTACCTACCTACCTACCTATCTGTATTTATCTACCTACCTACCTATCTGTATCTATCTATCTACCTACCTATCTGTATCTATCAATCTACCTACCTACCTATCTCTATCTATCTATCTATCTACCTACCTATCTCTATCTATCTACCTACCTACCTATCTGTATCTATCTATCTATCTATCTACCTACATACCTACCTTTCTGTATCTATCTAACTACCTACCTACCTATCTGTATCTATCAATCTACCTACCTACCTACCTATCTGTATTTATTTACCTACCTACCTATCTGTATCTATCTATCTACCTAGCTACCAATCTGTATCTATCAATCTACCTACCTACCTATCTGTATCTATCAATCTACCTACCTACCTATCTGTATTTATTTACCTACCTACCTATCTGTATCTATCTATCTACCTACCTACCTATCTGTATCTATCAATCTACCTACCTACCTATCTCTATCTATCTATCTACCTACCTACCTATCTGTATCTATCAATCTACCTACCTACCTATCTCTATCTATCTATCTACCTACCTACCTATCTCTATCTATCTACCTACCTACCTACCTACCTACCTATCTGTATATATCTATCTACATACCTACCTACCTATCTGTATCTATCTATCTACCTACCTACCTACCTTTCTGTATCTATCTAAATACCTATCTACCTATGTGTATCTATCTATCTACCTACCTACCTATCTGTATTTATCTACCTACCTACCTATCTGTATCTATCTACCTACCTACCTATCTGTATTTATCTATCTACCTACCTACCTATCTGTATCTATCTATCTAACTAGCTACCTATCTGTATCTATCAATCTACCTACCTACCTATCTCTATCTATCAATCTACCTACCTACCTATCTCTTTCTATCTATCTATCTATCTATCTATCTATCTATCTATCTACCTACCTATCTGTATCTATCTACCTACCTACCTATCTGTATCTATCTATCTACCTACCTACCTACCTATCTGTATTTATCTACCTACTTACCTATCTGTATCTATCTACCTAGCTACCTATCTGTATCTATCAATCTACCTACCTACCTATCTCTATCTATCTATCTACCTACCTACCTATCTCTATCTATCTACCTACCTACCTATCTGTATCTATCTATCTACCTACCTACCTACCTACCTATCTGTATCTATCTATCTACCTACCTACCTACCTTTCTGTATCTATCTAACTACCTACCTACCTATCTGTATTTATTTACCTACCTACCTATCTGTATCTATCTATCTACCTACCTACCTATCTGTATTTATCTACCTACCTACCTACCTATCTGTATTTATCTACCTACCTACCTATCTGTATCTATCTATCTACCTACCTATCTGTATCTATCAATCTACCTACCTACCTATCTCTATCTATCTATCTATCTATCTACCTACCTATCTCTATCTATCTACCTACCTACCTATCTGTATCTATCTATCTATCTACCTACCTACCTACCTTTCTGTATCTATCTAACTACCTACCTACCTATCTGTATCTATCAATCTACCTACCTACCTACCTATCTGTATTTATTTACCTACCTACCTATCTGTATCTATCTATCTACCTAGCTACCAATCTGTATCTATCAATCTACCTACCTACCTATCTGTATCTATCAATCTACCTACCTACCTATCTGTATTTATTTACCTACCTACCTATCTGTATCTATCTATCTACCTACCTACCTATCTGTATTTATCTACCTACCTACCTACCTATCTGTATTTATCTACCTACCTACCTATCTGTATCTATCTATCTACCTACCTATCTGTATCTATAAATCTACCTACCTACCTATCTCTATCTATCTATCTATCTATCTATCTACCTACCTACCTATCTCTATCTACCTACCTACCTACCTACCTATCTGTATCTATCTATCTACCTAACTACCTATCTGTATCTATCAATCTACCTACCTACCTATCTCTATCTATCTATCTACCTACCTACCTATCTCTATCTACCTACCTACCTACCTACCTACCTATCTGTATCTATCTATCTACCTACCTACCTATCTGTATCTATCTATCTACCTACCTACCTACCTATCTGTATCTATCTATCTACCTACCTACCTATCTGTATCTATAAATCTACCTACCTATCTCTATCTATCTACCTACCTACCTACATATCTGTATCTATCTATCTACCTACCTACCTACCTATCTATCTATCTACCTACCTACCTATCTCTATCTATCTACCTACCTACCTACCTATCTGTATCTATCGACCTACCTACCTACCTACCTACCTATCTGTATCTATCTATCTACCTACCTACCTATCTCTATCTACCTACCTACCTACCTATCTGTATCTATCTATCTACCTACATACCTATCTGTATCTATCAATCTACCTACCTATCTCTATCTATCTACCTACCTACCTACCTACCTATCTGTATCTATCTATCTACCTACCTACCTACCTATCTGTATCTATCTGTCTACCTACCTACCTATCTGTATTTATCTATCTACCTACCTACCTATCTGTATCTATCTATCTACCTAGCTACCTATCTGTATCTATCAATCTACCTACCTACCTATCTCTATCTATCTATTTACCTACCTATCTAAATCTATCTATCTACCTACCTACCTATCTGTATCTATCAATCTACCAACCTACCTATCTGTATCTATCAATCTACCTACCTACCTATCTCTATCTATCTACCTACCTACCTACCTACATATTTGTATCTATCTACCTACCTACCTACCTACCTATCTGTATCTATCTATCTACCTACCTACCTACCTATCTGTATCTATCTATCTACCTAACTACCTATCTGTATCTATCAATCTACCTACCTACCTATCTGTATCTATCAATCTACCTACCTACCTATCTCTATCTATCTATCTATCTAACTACCTACCTATTTCTATCTATCTATCTACCTACCTACCTACCTACCTATCTCTATCTACCTACCTACCTACCTACCTATCTGTATCTATCTATATACCTACCTACCTATCTGTATCTATCAATCTACCTACCTATCTATCTATCTACCTACCTACCTATCTCTATCTATCTACCTACCTACCTATCTGTATCTATCTATCTATCTACCTACCTACCTACCTATCTGTATCTATCTATCTACCTACCTACCTACCTTTCTGTATCTATCTAACTACCTACCTACCTATCTGTATTTATTTACCTACCTACCTATCTGTATCTATCTATCTACCTACCTACCTATCTGTATTTATCTACCTACCTACCAACCTATCTGTATTTATCTACCTACCTACCTATCTGTATCTATCTATCTACCTACCTATCTGTATCTATCAATCTACCTACCTACCTATCTCTATCTATCTATCTATCTACCTACCTATCTCTATCTATCTACCTACCTACCTATCTGTATCTATCTATCTATCTACCTACCTACCTACCTTTCTGTATCTATCTAACTACCTACCTACCTATCTGTATCTATCAATCTACCTACCTACCTACCTATCTGTATTTATTTACCTACCTACCTATCTGTATCTATCTATCTACCTACCTACCTATCTGTATCTATAAATCTACCTACCTATCTCTATCTATCTACCTACCTACCTACATATCTGTATCTATCTATCTACCTACCTACCTACCTACCTATCTATCTACCTACCTACCTATCTGTATTTATCTACCTACCTACCTACCTATCTGTATTTATCTACCTACCTACCTATCTGTATCTATCTATCTACCTACCTATCTGTATCTATAAATCTACCTACCTACCTATCTCTATCTATCTATCTATCTATCTATCTATCTATCTATCTATCTATCTATCTACCTACCTACCTATCTCTATCTACCTACCTACCTACCTACCTATCTGTATCTATCTATCTACCTAACTACCTATCTGTATCTATCAATCTACCTACCTACCTATCTCTATCTATCTATCTACCTACCTACCTATCTCTATCTACCTACCTACCTACCTACCTACCTACCTACCTACCTATCTGTATCTATCTATCTACCTACCTACCTATCTGTATCTATCTATCTACCTACCTACCTATCTGTATCTATCTATCTACCTACCTACCTATCTGTATCTATAAATCTACCTACCTATCTCTATCTATCTACCTACCTACCTACATATCTGTATCTATCTATCTACCTACCTACCTACCTATCTATCTATCTACCTACCTACCTATCTCTATCTATCTACCTACCTACCTACCTATCTGTATCTATCGACCTACCTACCTACCTACCTACCTATCTGTATCTATCTATCTACCTACCTACCTATCTCTATCTACCTACCTACCTACCTATCTGTATCTATCTATCTACCTACATACCTATCTGTATCTATCAATCTACCTACCTATCTCTATCTATCTACCTACCTACCTACCTACCTATCTATATCTATCTATCTACCTACCTACCTACCTATCTGTATCTATCTGTCTACCTACCTACCTATCTGTATTTATCTATCTACCTACCTACCTATCTGTATCTATCTATCTACCTAGCTACCTATCTGTATCTATCAATCTACCTACCTACCTATCTCTATCTATCTATTTACCTACCTATCTAAATCTATCTATCTACCTACCTACCTATCTGTATCTATCAATCTACCAACCTACCTATCTGTATCTATCAATCTACCTACCTACCTATCTCTATCTATCTACCTACCTACCTACCTACATATTTGTATCTATCTACCTACCTACCTACCTACCTATCTGTATCTATCTATCTACCTACCTACCTACCTATCTGTATCTATCTATCTACCTAACTACCTATCTGTATCTATCAATCTACCTACCTACCTATCTGTATCTATCAATCTACCTACCTACCTATCTCTATCTATCTATCTATCTAACTACCTACCTATTTCTATCTATCTATCTACCTACCTACCTACCTACCTATCTCTATCTACCTACCTACCTACCTACCTACCTATCTGTATCTATCTATCTACCTACCTACCTATCTGTATCTATCAATCTACCTACCTATCTATCTATCTACCTACCTACCTATCTCTATCTATCTACCTATCTACCTACCTATCTGTATCTATCTACCTACCTACCTACCTACATATCTGTATCTATCTATCTACCTACCTACCTATCTGTATCTATCTACCTACCTACCTATCTGTATCTATCTACCTACCTACATATCTGTATCTATCTATCTACCTACCTACCTATCTCTATCTACCTACCTACCTACCTACCTACCTACCTATCTCTATCTATCTATCTACCTACCTACCTATCTGTATCTATCTACCTACCTACCTATCTGTATCTATCTATCTACCTACCTACATATCTGTATCTATCTATCTACCTACCTACCTATCTATCTATCTACCTACCTACCTATCTCTATCTACCTACCTACCTACCTATCTGTATCTATCTACCTACCTACCTACCTACCTATCTGTATCTATCTATCTACCTACCTACCTATCTGTATCTATCTACCTACCTACCTATCTGTATCTATCTATCTACCTACCTACCTATCTGTATCTATCTATCTACCTACCTACCTATCTCTATCTATCAATTTACCTACCTACCTATCTCTATCTATCTATCTACCTACCTACCTATCTGTATTTATCTATCTATCTACCTACCTACCTATTTCTATCTATCTATCTACCTACCTACCTACCTACCTACCTATCTCTATCTATCTATCAACCTACCTACCTATCTGTATCTATGTACCTACCTACCTACCTATTTGTGTCTATCTACCTACCTACCTACCTATCTGTATCTATCTATCTATCTACCTACCTACCTATCTGTATCTATCTATCTACCTACCTACCTACCTATCTGTATCTATCTATCTACCTACATACCTATCTGTATCTATCAATCTACCTACCTATCTCTATCTATCTACCTACCTACCTACCTATCTGTATCTATCTACCTACCTACCTACCTACCTATCTGTATCTATCTGTCTACCTACCTACCTATCTGTATTTATCTATCTACCTACCTACCTATCTGTATCTATCTATCTACCTAGCTACCTATCTGTATCTATCAATCTACCTACCTACCTATCTCTATCTATCTATTTACCTACCTACCTATCTGTATCTATCTACCTACCTACACATCTGTATCTATCTATCTACCTACCTACCTATCTGTATCTATCTATCTACCTAACTACCTATCTGTATCTATCAATCTACCTACCTACCTATCTCTATCTATCTATTTACCTACCTACCTAAATCTCTCTATCTACCTACCTACCTATCTGTATCTATCAATCTACCAACCTACCTATCTGTATCTATCAATCTACCTACCTACCTACCTATCTCTATCTATCTACCTACCTACCTACCTACATATCTGTATCTATCTACCTACCTACCTACCTACCTATCTGTATCTATCTATCTACCTACCTACCTATCTGTATCTATCAATCTCCCTACCTACCTATCTATCTATCTACCTACCTACCTATCTCTATCTATCTACCTATCTACCTACCTATCTGTATCTATCTATCTACCTACCTACCTACCTACATATCTGTATCTATCTATCTACCTACCTACCTATCTGTATCTATCTACCTACCTACCTATCTGTATCTATCTATCTACCTACCTACCTATCTGTATCTATCTATCTATCTACCTACCTACCTATCTCTATCTACCTACCTACCTACCTACCTATCTCTATCTATCTATCAACCTACCTACCTATCTGTATCTATGTACCTACCTACCTACCTATTTGTGTCTATCTACCTACCTACCTACCTATCTGTATCTATCTATCTACCTACCTACCTATCTGTATCTATCTATCTACCTACCTACCTACCTATCTGTATCTATCTATCTACCTACATACCTATCTGTATCTATCAATCTACCTACCTATCTCTATCTATCTACCTACCTACCTATCTGTATCTATCTATCTACCTACCTACCTACCTATCTGTATCTATCTGTCTACCTACCTACCTATCTGTATTTATCTATCTACCTACCTACCTATCTGTATCTATCTATCTACCTAGCTACCTATCTGTATCTATCAATCTACCTACCTACCTATCTCTATCTATCTATTTACCTACCTACCTAAATCTATCTATCTACCTACCTACCTATCTGTATCTATCAATCTACCAACCTACCATCTGTATCTATCAATCTACCTACCTACCTACCTATCTCTATCTATCTACCTACCTACCTACCTACATATCTGTATCTATCTACGTACCTACCTACCTACCTATCTGTATCTATCTATCTACCTACCTACCTACCTATCTGTATCTATCTATCTACCTAACTACCTATCTGTATCTATCAATCTACCTACCTACCTATCTGTATCTATCAATCTACCTACCTACCTATCTCTATCTATCTATCTAACTACCTACCTATCTCTATCTATCTACCTACCTACCTACCTATCTGTATCTATCTATCTACCTACCTACCTATCTGTATCTATCAATCTACCAACCTACCTATCTGTATCGATCAATCTACCTACCTACCTACCTATCTCTATCTATCTACCTACCTACCTACCTACCTATCTGTATCTATCTATCTACCTACCTACCTACCTATCTGTATCTATCTATCTACCTAACTACCTATCTGTATCTATCAATCTACCTACCTACCTATCTGTATCTATCAATCTACCTACCTACCTATCTCTATCTATCTATCTATCTAACTACCTACCTATCCCTATCTATCTACCTACCTACCTACCTATCTGTATCTATCTATCTACCTACCTACCTATCTGTATCTATCTATCTACCTACCTACCTATCTGTATCTATCAATCTACCTACCTACCTATCTATCTATCTACCTACCTACCTATCTCTATCTATCTACCTATCTACCTACCTATCTGTATCTATCTATCTACCTACCTACCTACCTACATATCTGTATCTATCTATCTACCTACCTACCTATCTGTATCTACCTACCTACCTACCTATCTGTATCTATCTATCTACCTACCTACCTATCTGTATCTATCTATCTATCTACCTACCTACCTATCTCTATCTACCTACCTACCTACCTACCTACCTATCTCTATCTATCTATCTACCTACCTACCTATCTGTATCTATCTACCTACCTACCTATCTGTATCTATCTATCTACCTACCTACATATCTGTATCTATCTATCTACCTACCTACCTACCTATCTATCTATCTACCTACCTACCTATCTCTATCTATCTACCTACCTACCTACCTATCTGTATCTATCTATCTACCTACCTACCTATCTCTATCTATCTACCTACCTACCTACCTATCTGTATCTATCTACCTACCTACCTATCTGTATCTATCTATCTACCTACCTACCTATCTGTATCTATCTATCTATCTACCTACCTACCTATCTCTATCTACCTACCTACCTACCTACCTACCTATCTCTATCTATCTATCTACCTACCTACCTATCTGTATCTATCTACCTACCTACCTATCTGTATCTATCTATCTACCTACCTACATATCTGTATCTATCTATCTATCTACCTACCTACCTATCTATCTATCTACCTACCTACCTATCTCTATCTATCTACCTACCTACCTACCTATCTGTATCTATCTACCTACCTACCTACCTATCTGTATCTATCTATCTACCTACCTACCTATCTGTATCTATCTACCTACCTACCTATCTGTATCTATCTATCTACCTACCTACCTATCTGTATCTATCTATCTATCTACCTACCTACCTATCTCTATCTATCAATTTACCTACCTACCTATCTCTATCTATCTACCTACCTACCTATCTGTATTTATCTATCTACCTACCTACCATCTGTATCTATCAATCTACCTACCTACCTACCTATCTCTATCTATCTACCTACCTACCTACCTACATATCTGTATCTATCTACGTACCTACCTACCTACCTACCTATCTGTATCTATCTATCTACCTACCTACCTACCTATCTGTATCTATCTATCTACCTAACTACCTATCTGTATCTATCAATCTACCTACCTACCTATCTGTATCTATCAATCTACCTACCTACCTATCTCTATCTATCTATCTAACTACCTACCTATCTCTATCTATCTACCTACCTACCTACCTATCTGTATCTATCTATCTACCTACCTACCTATCTGTATCTATCAATCTACCAACCTACCTATCTGTATCGATCAATCTACCTACCTACCTACCTATCTCTATCTATCTACCTACCTACCTACCTACCTACCTATCTGTATCTATCTATCTACCTACCTACCTACCTATCTGTATCTATCTATCTACCTAACTACCTATCTGTATCTATCAATCTACCTACCTACCTATCTGTATCTATCAATCTACCTACCTACCTATCTCTATCTATCTATCTATCTAACTACCTACCTATCCCTATCTATCTACCTACCTACCTACCTATCTGTATCTATCTATCTACCTACCTACCTATCTGTATCTATCTATCTACCTACCTACCTATCTGTATCTATCAATCTACCTACCTACCTATCTATCTATCTACCTACCTACCTATCTCTATCTATCTACCTATCTACCTACCTATCTGTATCTATCTATCTACCTACCTACCTACCTACATATCTGTATCTATCTATCTACCTACCTACCTATCTGTATCTATCTACCTACCTACCTATCTGTATCTATCTATCTACCTACCTACGTATCTGTATCTATCTATCTATCTACCTACCTACCTATCTCTATCTACCTACCTACCTACCTACCTACCTATCTCTATCTATCTATCTACCTACCTACCTATCTGTATCTATCTACCTACCTACCTATCTGTATCTATCTATCTACCTACCTACATATCTGTATCTATCTATCTACCTACCTACCTACCTATCTATCTATCTACCTACCTACCTATCTCTATCTATCTACCTACCTACCTATCTGTATCTATCTATCTACCTAACTACCTATCTGTATCTATCAATCTACCTACCTACCTATCTCTATCTATCTATTTACCTACCTACCTAAATCTCTCTATCTACCTACCTACCTATCTGTATCTATCAATCTACCAACCTACCTATCTGTATCTATCAATCTACCTACCTACCTACCTATCTCTATCTATCTACCTACCTACCTACCTACATATCTGTATCTATCTACCTACCTACCTACCTACCTATCTGTATCTATCTATCTACCTACCTACCTATCTGTATCTATCAATCTCCCTACCTACCTATCTATCTATCTACCTACCTACCTATCTCTATCTATCTACCTATCTACCTACCTATCTGTATCTATCTATCTACCTACCTACCTACCTACCTACATATCTGTATCTATCTATCTACCTACCTACCTATCTGTATCTATCTACCTACCTACCTATCTGTATCTATCTATCTACCTACCTACCTATCTGTATCTATCTATCTATCTACCTACCTACCTATCTCTATCTACCTACCTACCTACCTACCTACCTACCTATCTCTATCTATCTATCTACCTACCTACCTATCTGTATCTATCTACCTACCTACCTATCTGTATCTATCTATCTACCTACCTACATATCTGTATCTATCTATCTACCTACCTACCTATCTATCTATCTACCTACCTACCTATCTCTATCTATCTACCTACCTACCTACCTATCTGTATCTATCTACCTACCTACCTACCTACCTACCTATCTGTATCTATCTATCTACCTACCTACCTATCTGTATCTATCTACCTACCTACCTATCTGTATCTATCTATCTACCTACCTACCTATCTGTATCTATCTATCTATCTACCTACCTACCTATCTCTATCTATCAATTTACCTACCTACCTATCTCTATCTATCTATCTACCTACCTACCTATCTGTATTTATCTATCTACCTACCTACCTATTTCTATCTATCTATCTACCTACCTACCTACCTACCTATCTCTATCTATCTATCAACCTACCTACCTATCTGTATCTATGTACCTACCTACCTACCTATTTGTGTCTATCTACCTACCTACCTACCTATCTGTATCTATCTATCTACCTACCTACCTATCTGTATCTATCTATCTACCTACCTACCTACCTATCTGTATCTATCTATCTACCTACATACCTATCTGTATCTATCAATCTACCTACCTATCTCTATCTATCTACCTACCTACCTACCTATCTGTATCTATCTATCTACCTACCTACCTACCTATCTGTATCTATCTGTCTACCTACCTACCTATCTGTATTTATCTATCTACCTACCTACCTATCTGTATCTATCTATCTACCTAGCTACCTATCTGTATCTATCAATCTACCTACCTACCTATCTCTATCTATCTATTTACCTACCTACCTAAATCTATCTATCTACCTACCTACCTATCTGTATCTATCAATCTACCAACCTACCATCTGTATCTATCAATCTACCTACCTACCTACCTATCTCTATCTATCTACCTACCTACCTACCTACATATCTGTATCTATCTACGTACCTACCTACCTACCTATCTGTATCTATCTATCTACCTACCTACCTACCTATCTGTATCTATCTATCTACCTAACTACCTATCTGTATCTATCAATCTACCTACCTACCTATCTGTATCTATCAATCTACCTACCTACCTATCTCTATCTATCTATCTAACTACCTACCTATCTCTATCTATCTACCTACCTACCTACCTATCTGTATCTATCTATCTACCTACCTACCTATCTGTATCTATCAATCTACCAACCTACCTATCTGTATCGATCAATCTACCTACCTACCTACCTATCTCTATCTATCTACCTACCTACCTACCTACCTATCTGTATCTATCTATCTACCTACCTATCTGTATCTATCTATCTACCTACCTACCTATCTGTATCTATCAATCTACCTACCTACCTATCTATCTATCTACCTACCTACCTATCTCTATCTATCTACCTATCTACCTACCTATCTGTATCTATCAATCTACCTACCTACCTACCTATCTCTATCTATCTACCTACCTACCTACCTACATATCTGTATCTATCTACGTACCTACCTACCTACCTATCTGTATCTATCTATCTACCTACCTACCTACCTATCTGTATCTATCTATCTACCTAACTACCTATCTGTATCTATCAATCTACCTACCTACCTATCTGTATCTATCAATCTACCTACCTACCTATCTCTATGTATCTATCTAACTACCTACCTATCTCTATCTATCTACCTACCTACCTACCTATCTGTATCTATCTATCTACCTACCTACCTATCTGTATCTATCAATCTACCAACCTACCTATCTGTATCGATCAATCTACCTACCTACCTACCTATCTCTATCTATCTACCTACCTACCTACCTACCTACCTATCTGTATCTATCTATCTACCTACCTACCTACCTATCTGTATCTATCTATCTACCTAACTACCTATCTGTATCTATCAATCTACCTACCTACCTATCTGTATCTATCAATCTACCTACCTACCTATCTCTATCTATCTATCTATCTAACTACCTACCTATCCCTATCTATCTACCTACCTACCTACCTATCTGTATCTATCTATCTACCTACCTACCTATCTGTATCTATCTATCTACCTACCTACCTATCTCTATCTAGCTACCTATCTACCTACCTATCTGTATCTATCTATCTACCTACCTACCTACCTACATATCTGTATCTATCTATCTACCTACCTACCTATCTGTATCTATCTACCTACCTACCTATCTGTATCTATCTATCTACCTACCTACCTATCTGTATCTATCTATCTATCTACCTACCTACCTATCTCTATCTACCTACCTACCTACCTACCTACCTATCTCTATCTATCTATCTACCTACCTACCTATCTGTATCTATCTACCTACCTACCTATCTGTATCTATCTATCTACCTACCTACATATCTGTATCTATCTATCTACCTACCTACCTACCTATCTATCTATCTACCTACCTACCTATCTCTATCTATCTACCTACCTACCTACCTATCTGTATCTATCTATCTACCTACCTATCTATCTCTATCTATCTACCTACCTACCTACCTATCTGTATCTATCTACCTACCTACCTATCTGTATCTATCTATCTACCTACCTACCTATCTGTATCTATCTATCTATCTACCTACCTACCTATCTCTATCTACCTACCTACCTACCTACCTATCTCTATCTATCTATCTACCTACCTACCTATCTGTATCTATCTACCTACCTACCTATCTGTATCTATCTATCTACCTACCTACATATCTGTATCTATCTATCTACCTACCTACCTACCTATCTATCTATCTACCTACCTACCTATCTCTATCTATCTACCTACCTACCTACCTATCTGTATCTATCTACCTACCTACCTACCTATCTGTATCTATCTATCTACCTACCTACCTATCTGTATCTATCTACCTACCTACCTATCTGTATCTATCTATCTACCTACCTACCTATCTGTATCTATCTATCTATCTACCTACCTACCTATCTCTATCTATCAATTTACCTACCTACCTATCTCTATCTACCTACCTACCTACCTATCTGTATCTATCTATCTACCTACATACCTATCTGTATCTATCAATCTACCTACCTATCTCTATCTATCTACCTACCTACCTACCTACCTACCTATCTGTATCTATCTATCTACCTACCTACCTATTTCTATCTATCTATCTACCTACCTACCTACCTATATCTTTCTATCTATCAACCTACCTACCTATCTGTATCTATGTACCTACCTACCTACCTATTTGTGTCTATCTACCTACCTACCTACCTATCTGTATCTATCTACCTACCTACCTATCTGTATTTATCTATCTACCTACCTACCTATTTCTATCTATCTATCTACCTACCTACCTACCTACCTACCTATATCTTTCTATCTATCAACCTACCTACCTATCTGTATCTATGTACCTACCTACCTACCTATTTGTGTCTATCTACCTACCTACCTACCTATCTCTATCTATCTATCTAACTACCTACCTATCTCTATCTATCTACCTACCTACCTACCTATCTGTATCTATCTATCTACCTACCTACCTATCTGTATCTATCAATCTACCAACCTACCTATCTTTATCTATCAATCTACCTACCTACCTACCTATCTCTATCTATCTACCTACCTACCTATCTGTATCTATCTATCTACCTACCTACCTACCTATCTGTATCTATCTACCTAACTACCTATCTGTATCTATCAATCTACCTACCTACCTATCTGTATCTATCAATCTACCTACCTACCTATCTCTATCTATCTATCTATCTAACTCCCTACCTATCTCTATCTATCTACCTACCTACCTACCTATCTGTATCTATCTATCTACCTACCTACCTATCTGTATCTATCTATCTACCTACCTACCTATCTGTATGTATCAATCTACCTACCTACCTATCTATCTATCTACCTACCTACCTATCTCTATCTATCTACCTATCTACCTACCTATCTGTATCTATCTATCTACCTACCTACCTACCTACATATCTGTATCTATCTATCTACCTACCTACCTATCTGTATCTATCTACCTACCTACCTATCTGTATCTATCTATCTACCTACCTACCTATCTGTATCTATCTATCTATCTACCTACCTACCTATCTCTATCTACCTACCTACCTACCTACCTACCTACCTACCTATCTCTATCTATCTATCTACCTACCTACCTATCTGTATCTATCTACCTACCTACCTATCTGTATCTATCTATCTACCTACCTACATATCTGTATCTATCTATCTACCTATCTACCTACCTACCTATCTATCTATCTATCTACCTACCTACCTATCTCTATCTATCTACCTACCTACCTACCTATCTGTATCTATCTACCTACCTACCTACCTACCTATCTGTATCTATCTATCTACCTACCTACCTATCTGTATCTATCTACCTACCTACCTATCTGTATCTATCTATCTACCTACCTACCTATCTGTATCTATCTATCTATCTACCTACCTACCTATCTCTATCTATCAATTTACCTACCTACCTATCTCTATCTATCTATCTACCTACCTACCTATCTGTATTTATCTATCTACCTACCTACCTATTTCTATCTATCTATCTACCTACCTACCTACCTATCTCTATCTATCTATCAACCTACCTACCTATCTGTATCTATGTACCTACCTACCTACCTATTTGTGTCTATCTACCTACCTACCTACCTATCTGTATCTATCTATCTACCTACCTACCTATCTGTATCTATCTATCTACCTACCTACCTACCTATCTGTATCTATCTATCTACCTACATACCTATCTGTATCTATCAATCAACCTACCTATCTCTATCTACCTACCTACCTACCTACCTATCTGTATCTATCTGTCTACCTACCTACCTATCTGTATTTATCTATCTACCTACCTACCTATCTGTATCTATCTATCTACCTAGCTACCTATCTGTATCTATCAATCTACCTACCTACCTATCTCTATCTATCTATTTACCTACCTACCTAAATCTATCTATCTACCTACCTACCTATCTGTATCTATCAATCTACCAACCTACCTATCTGTATCTATCAATCTACCTACCTACCTACCTATCTCTATCTATCTACCTACCAACATATCTGTATCTATCTACCTACCTACCTACCTACCTATCTGTATCTATCTATCTACCTACCTACCTACCTATCTGTATCTATCTATCTACCTAACTACCTATCTGTATCTATCAATCTACCTACCTACCTATCTCTATCTATCTATCTAACTACCTACCTATCTCTATCTATCTACCTACCTACCTACCTATCTGTATCTATCTATCTACCTACCTACCTACCTATCTGTATCTATCAATCTACCAACCTACCTATCTTTATCTATCAATCTACCTACCTACCTACCTATCTCTATCTATCTACCTACCTACCTACCTATCTGTATCTATCTATCTACCTACCTACCTACCTATCTGTATCTATCTATCTACCTAACTACCTATCTGTATCTATCAATCTACCTACCTACCTATCTGTATCTATCAATCTACCTACCTACCTATATCTATCTATCTATCTAACTACCTACCTATCTCTATCTATCTACCTACCTACCTACCTATCTGTATCTATCTATCTACCTACCTACCTATCTGTATCTATCTATCTACCTACCTACCTATCTGTATCTATCAATCTACCTACCTACCTATCTATCTATCTACCTACCTACCTATCTCTATCTGTCTACCTATCTACCTACCTATCTGTATCTATCTATCTACCTACCTACCTACCTACATATCTGTATCTATCTATCTACCTACCTACCTATCTGTATCTATCTACCTACCTACCTATCTGTATCTATCTATCTACCTACCTACCTATCTGTATCTATCTATCTATCTACCTACCTACCTATCTCTATCTACCTACCTACCTACCTACCTACCTATCTCTATCTATCTATCTACCTACCTACCTATCTGTATCTATCTACCTACCTACCTATCTGTATCTATCTATCTACCTACCTACCTATCTGTATCTATCTATCTATCTACCTACCTACCTATCTCTATCTATCAATTTACCTACCTACCTATCTCTATCTATCTATCTACCTACCTACCTATCTGTATTTATCTATCTACCTACCTACCTATTTCTATCTATCTATCTACCTACCTACCTACCTACCTATATCTTTCTATCTATCAACCTACCTACCTATCTGTATCTATGTACCTACCTACCTACCTATTTGTGTCTATCTACCTACCTACCTACCTATCTGTGTCTATCTATCTACCTACCTACCTATCTGTATCTATCTGTCTACCTACCTACCTATCTGTATTTATCTATCTACCTACCTACCTATCTGTATCTATCTATCTACCTAGCTACCTATCTGTATCTATCAATCTACCTACCTACCTATCTCTATCTATCTATTTACCTACCTACCTAAATCTATCTATCTACCTACCTACCTATCTGTATCTATCAATCTACCAACCTACCTATCTGTATCTATCAATCTACCTACCTACCTACCTATCTCTATCTATCTACCTACCTACCTACCTACATATCTGTATCTATCTACCTACCTACCTACCTACCTATCTGTATCTATCTATCTACCTACCTACCTACCTATCTGTATCTATCTATCTACCTAACTACCAATCTGTATCTATCAATCTACCTACCTACCTATCTGTATCTATCAATCTACCTACCTACCTATCTCTATCTATCTATCTAACTACCTACCTACCTCTATCTATCTACCTACCTACCTACCTATCTGTATCTATCTATCTACCTACCTACCTATCTGTATCTATCAATCTACCAACCTACCTATCTGTATCTATCAATCAACCTACCTACCTACCTATCTCTATCTATCTACCTACCTACCTACCTATCTGTATCTATCTATCTACCTACCTACCTACCTATCTGTATCTATCTATCTACCTAACTACCTATCTGTATCTATCAATCTACCTACCTACCTATCTGTATCTATCAATCTACCTACCTACCTATCTCTATCTATCTATCTATCTAACTACCTACCTATCTCTATCTATCTACCTACCTACCTACCTATCTGTATCTATCTATCTACCTACCTACCTATCTGTATCTATCTATCTACCTACCTACCTATCTGTATCTATCAATCTACCTACCTACCTATCTATCTATCTACCTACCTACCTATCTCTATCTATCTACCTATCTACCTACCTATCTGTATCTATCTATCTACCTACCTACCTACCTACATATCTGTATCTATCTATCTACCTACCTACCTATCTGTATCTATCTACCTACCTACCTATCTGTATCTATCTATCTACCTACCTACCTATCTGTATCTATCTATCTATCTACCTACCTACCTATCTCTATCTACCTACCTACCTACCTATCTCTATCTATCTATCTACCTACCTACCTATCTGTATCTATCTACCTACCTACCTATCTGTATCTATCTATCTACCTACCTACATATCTGTATCTATCTATCTACCTACCTACCTACCTACCTATCTATCTATCTACCTACCTACCTATCTCTATCTATCTACCTACCTACCTACCTATCTGTATCTATCTACCTACCTACCTACCTACCTATGTGTATCTATCTATCTACCTACCTACCTATCTGTATCTATCTACCTACCTACCTATCTGTATCTATCTATCTACCTACCTACCTATCTGTATCTATCTATCTATCTACCTACCTACCTATCTCTATCTATCAATTTACCTACCTACCTATCTCTATCTATCTATCTACCTACCTACCTATCTGTATTTATCTATCTACCTACCTACCTATTTCTATCTATCTATCTACCTACCTACCTACCTACCTATATCTTTCTATCTATCAACCTACCTACATATCTGTATCTATGTACCTACCTACCTACCTATTTGTGTCTTTCTACCTACCTACCTACCTATCTGTGTCTATCTATCTACCTACCTACCTATCTGTATCTATCTATCTACCTACCTACCTACCTATCTGTATCTATCTATCTACCTACATACCTATCTGTATCTATCAATCTACCTACCTATCTCTATCTATCTACCTACCTACCTACCTACCTATCTGTATCTATCTATCTACCTACCTACCTACCTATCTGTATCTATCTGTCTACCTACCTACCTATCTGTATTTATCTATCTACCTACCTACCTATCTGTATCTATCTATCTACCTAGCTACCTATCTGTATCTATCAATCTACCTACCTACCTATCTCTATCTATCTATTTACCTACCTACCTAAATCTATCTACCTACCTACCTATCTGTATCTATCAATCTACCAACCTACCTATCTGTATCTATCAATCTACCTACCTACCTACCTATCTCTATCTATCTACCTACCTACCTACCTACATATCTGTATCTATCTACCTACCTACCTACCTACCTATCTGTATCTATCTATCTACCTACCTACCTACCTATCTGTATCTATCTATCTACCTAACTACCTATCTGTATCTATCAATCTACCTACCTACCTATCTGTATCTATCAATCTACCTACCTACCTATCTCTATCTATCTACCTACCTACCTACCTATCTGTATCTATCTATCTACCTACCTACCTATCTGTATCTATCAATCTACCAACCTACCTATCTGTATCTATCAATCTACCTACCTACCTACCTATCTCTATCTACCTACCTACCTACCTACCTATCTGTATCTATCTATCTACCTACCTACCTACCTATCTGTATCTATCTATCTACCTAACTACCTATCTGTATCTATCAATCTACCTACCTACCTATCTGTGTCTATCAATCTACCTACCTACCTATCTCTATCTATCTATCTATCTAACTACCTACCTATCTCTATCTATCTACCTACCTACCTACCTATCTGTATCTATCTATCTACCTACCTACCTATCTCTATCTATCTATTTACCTACCTACCTAAATCTATCTACCTACCTACCTATCTGTATCTATCAATCTACCAACCTACCTATCTGTATCTATCAATCTACCTACCTACCTACCTATCTCTATCTATCTACCTACCTACCTACCTACATATCTGTATCTATCTACCTACCTACAAACCTACCTACCTATCTGTATCTATCTATCTACCTACCTACCTACCTACCTATCTGTATCTATCTATCTACCTAACTACCTATCTGTATCTATCAATCTACCTACCTACCTATCTGTATCTATCAATCTACCTACCTACCTATCTCTATCTATCTATCTAACTACCTACCTATCTCTATCTATCTACCTACCTACCTACCTATCTGTATCTATCTATCTACCTACCTACCTATCTGTATCTATCAATCTACCAACCTACCTATCTGTATCTATCAATCTACCTACCTACCTACCTATCTCTATCTACCTACCTACCTACCTACCTATCTGTATCTATCTATCTACCTACCTACCTACCTATCTGTATCTATCTATCTACCTAACTACCTATCTGTATCTATCAATCTACCTACCTACCTATCTGTATCTATCAATCTACCTACCTACCTATCTCTATCTATCTACCTACCTACCTACCTATCTGTATCTATCTATCTACCTACCTACCTATCTGTATCTATCAATCTACCAACCTACCTATCTGTATCTATCAATCTACCTACCTACCTACCTATCTCTATCTACCTACCTACCTACCTACCTATCTGTATCTATCTATCTACCTACCTACCTACCTATCTGTATCTATCTATCTACCTAACTACCTATCTGTATCTATCAATCTACCTACCTACCTATCTGTGTCTATCAATCTACCTACCTACCTATCTCTATCTATCTATCTATCTAACTACCTACCTATCTCTATCTATCTACCTACCTACCTACCTATCTGTATCTATCTATCTACCTACCTACCTATCTCTATCTATCTATTTACCTACCTACCTAAATCTATCTACCTACCTACCTATCTGTATCTATCAATCTACCAACCTACCTATCTGTATCTATCAATCTACCTACCTACCTACCTATCTCTATCTATCTACCTACCTACCTACCTACATATCTGTATCTATCTACCTACCTACAAACCTACCTACCTATCTGTATCTATCTATCTACCTACCTACCTACCTACCTATCTGTATCTATCTATCTACCTAACTACCTATCTGTATCTATCAATCTACCTACCTACCTATCTGTATCTATCAATCTACCTACCTACCTATCTCTATCTATCTATCTAACTACCTACCTATCTCTATCTATCTACCTACCTACCTACCTATCTGTATCTATCTATCTACCTACCTACCTATCTGTATCTATCAATCTACCAACCTACCTATCTGTATCTATCAATCTACCTACCTACCTACCTATCTCTATCTACCTACCTACCTACCTACCTATCTGTATCTATCTATCTACCTACCTACCTACCTATCTGTATCTATCTATCTACCTAACTACCTATCTGTATCTATCAATCTACCTACCTACCTATCTGTATCTATCAATCTACCTACCTACCTATCTCTATCTATCTATCTATCTAACTACCTACCTATCTCTATCTATCTACCTACCTACCTACCTATCTGTATCTATCTACCTACCTACCTATCTGTATCTATCTATCTACCTACCTACCTATCTGTATCTATCAATCTACCTACCTACCTATCTATCTATCTACCTACCTACCTATCTCTATCTATCTACCTATCTACCTACCTATCTGTATCTATCTATCTACCTACCTACCTACCTACCTATCTGTATCTATCTACCTACCTACCTATCTGTATCTATCTACCTACCTACCTATCTGTATCTATCTATCTACCTACCTACCTATCTGTATCTATCTATCTATCTACCTACCTACCTATCTCTATCTACCTACCTACCTACCTACCTATCTCTATCTATCTATCTACCTACCTACCTATCTGTATCTATCTACCTACCTACATATCTGTATCTATCTATCTACCTACCTACCTACCTACCTATCTATCTATCTACCTACCTACCTATCTCTATCTATCTACCTACCTACCTACCTATCTGTATCTATCTACCTACCTACCTACCTACCTACCTATCTGTATCTATCTATCTACCTACCTACCTATCTGTATCTATCTACCTACCTACCTATCTGTATCTATCTATCTACCTACCTACCTATCTGTATTTATCTATCTACCTACCTACCTATTTCTATCTATCTATCTACCTACCTACCTACCTATATCTTTCTATCTATCAACCTACCTACATATCTGTATCTATGTACCTACCTACCTACCTATTTGTGTCTTTCTACCTACCTACCTACCTATCTGTGTCTATCTATCTACCTACCTACCTATCTGTATCTATCTATCTACCTACCTACCTACCTATCTGTATCTATCTATCTACCTACATACCTATCTGTATCTATCAATCTACCTACCTATCTCTATCTATCTACCTACCTACCTACCTACCTATCTGTATCTATCTATCTACCTACCTACCTACCTATCTGTATCTATCTGTCTACCTACCTACCTATCTGTATTTATCTATCTACCTACCTACCTATCTGTATCTATCTATCTACCTAGCTACCTATCTGTATCTATCAATCTACCTACCTACCTATCTCTATCTATCTATTTACCTACCTACCTAAATCTATCTACCTACCTACCTATCTGTATCTATCAATCTACCAACCTACCTATCTGTATCTATCAATCTACCTACCTACCTACCTATCTCTATCTATCTACCTACCTACCTACCTACATATCTGTATCTATCTACCTACCTACCTACCTACCTATCTGTATCTATCTATCTACCTACCTACCTACCTATCTGTATCTATCTATCTACCTAACTACCTATCTGTATCTATCAATCTACCTACCTACCTATCTGTATCTATCTATCTACCTACCTACCTATCTCTATCTATCTATCTAACTACCTACCTATCTCTATCTATCTACCTACCTACCTACCTATCTGTATCTATCTATCTACCTACCTACCTATCTGTATCTATCAATCTACCAACCTACCTATCTGTATCTATCAATCTACCTACCTACCTACCTATCTCTATCTACCTACCTACCTACCTACCTATCTGTATCTATCTATCTACCTACCTACCTACCTATCTGTATCTATCTATCTACCTAACTACCTATCTGTATCTATCAATCTACCTACCTACCTATCTGTATCTATCAATCTACCTACCTACCTATCTCTATCTATCTATCTATCTAACTACCTACCTATCTCTATCTATCTACCTACCTACCTACCTATCTGTATCTATCTATCTACCTACCTACCTATCTGTATCTATCTATCTACCTACCTACCTATCTGTATCTATCAATCTACCTACCTACCTACCTACCTATCTACCTACCTATCTGTATCTATCTATCTACCTACCTACCTACCTACATATCTGTATCTATCTATCTACCTACCTACCTATCTGTATCTATCTACCTACCTACCTATCTGTATCTATCTATCTACCTACCTACCTATCTGTATCTATCTATCTATCTACCTACCTACCTATCTCTATCTACCTACCTACCTACCTACCTACCTATCTGTATCTATCTATCTACCTACCTACCTATCTGTATCTATCTACCTACCTACCTATCTGTATCTATCTATCTACCTACCTACATATCTGTATCTATCTATCTACCTACCTACCTACCTACCTACCTATCTATCTATCTACCTACCTACCTATCTCTATCTATCTACCTACCTACCTACCTATCTGTATCTATCTACCTACCTACCTACCTACCTATCTGTATCTATCTATCTACCTACCTACCTATCTGTATCTATCTACCTACCTACCTATCTGTATCTATCTATCTACCTACCTACCTATCTGTATCTATCTATCTATCTACCTACCTACCTATCTCTATCTATCAATTTACCTACCTACCTATCTCTATCTATCTATCTACCTACCTACCTATCTGTATTTATCTATCTACCTACCTACCTATTTCTATCTATCTATCTACCTACCTACCTACCTACCTATATCTTTCTATCTATCAACCTACCTACCTATCTGTATCTATGTACCTACCTACCTACCTATTTGTGTCTATCTACCTACCTACCTACCTATCTGTGTCTATCTATCTACCTACCTACCTATCTGTATCTATTTATCTACCTACCTACCTACCTATCTGTATCTATCTATCTACCTACATACCTATCTGTATCTATCAATCTACCTACCTATCTCTATCTATCTACCTACCTACCTACCTACCTACCTATCTGTATCTATCTATCTACCTACCTACCTACCTATCTGTATCTATCTGTCTACCTACCTACCTATCTGTATTTATCTATCTACCTACCTACCTATCTGTATCTATCTATCTACCTAGCTACCTATCTGTATCTATCAATCTACCTACCTACCTATCTCTATCTATCTATTTACCTACCTACCTAAATCTATCTACCTACCTACCTATCTGTATCTATCAATCTACCAACCTACCTATCTGTATCTATCAATCTACCTACCTACCTACCTATCTCTATCTATCTACCTACCTACCTACCTACATATCTGTATCTATCTACCTACCTACCTACCTACCTATCTGTATCTATCTATCTACCTACCTACCTACCTATCTGTATCTATCTATCTACCTAACTACCTATCTGTATCTATCAATCTACCTACCTACCTATCTGTATCTATCAATCTACCTACCTACCTATCTCTATCTATCTATCTAACTACCTACCTATCTCTATCTATCTACCTACCTACCTACCTATCTGTACCTATCTATCTACCTACCTACCTATCTGTATCTATCAATCTACCAACCTACCTATCTGTATCTATCAATCTACCTACCTACCTACCTATCTCTATCTACCTACCTACCTACCTACCTATCTCTATCTATCTATCTACCTACCTACCTACCTATCTGTATCTATCTATCTACCTAACTACCTATCTGTATTTATCAATCTACCTACCTACCTATCTGTATCTATCAATCTACCTACCTACCTATCTCTATCTATCTATCTATCTAACTACCTACCTATCTCTATCTATCTACCTACCTACCTACCTATCTGTATCTATCTATCTACCTACCTACCTATCTCTATCTATCTATTTACCTACCTACCTAAATCTATCTACCTACCTACCTATCTGTATCTATCAATCTACCAACCTACCTATCTGTATCTATCAATCTACCTACCTACCTACCTATCTCTATCTATCTACCTACCTACCTACCTACATATCTGTATCTATCTACCTACCTACCTACCTACCTATCTGTATCTATCTATCTACCTACCTACCTACCTATCTGTATCTATCTATCTACCTAACTACCTATCTGTATCTATCAATCTACCTACCTACCTATCTGTATCTATCAATCTACCTACCTACCTATCTCTATCTATCTATCTAACTACCTACCTATCTCTATCTATCTACCTACCTACCTACCTATCTGTATCTATCTATCTACCTACCTACCTATCTGTATCTATCAATCTACCAACCTACCTATCTGTATCTATCAATCTACCTACCTACCTACTTATCTCTATCTACCTACCTACCTACCTACCTATCTGTACCTATCTATCTACCTACCTACCTACCTATCTGTATCTATCTATCTACCTAACTACCTATCTGTATCTATCAATCTACCTACCTACCTATCTGTATCTATCAATCTACCTACCTACCTATCTCTATCTATCTATCTATCTATCTATCTATCTAACTACCTTCCTATCTCTATCTATCTACCTACCTACCTACCTATCTGTATCTATCTATCTACCTACCTACCTATCTGTATCTATCTATCTACCTACCTACCTATCTGTATCTATCAATCTACCTACCTACCTATCTATCTATCTACCTACCTACCTATCTCTATCTATCTACCTATCTACCTACCTATCTGTATCTATCTATCTACCTACCTACCTACCTACATATCTGTATCTATCTATCTACCTACCTACCTATCTGTATCTATCTACCTACCTACCTATCTGTATCTATCTATCTACCTACCTACCTATCTGTATCTATCTATCTATCTATCTATCTACCTACCTACCTATCTCTATCTACCTACCTACCTACCTACCTACCTACCTACCTATCTCTATCTATCTATCTACCTACCTACCTATCTGTATCTATCTACCTACCTACCTATCTGTATCTATCTATCTATCTACCTACCTACCTACCTATCTATCTATCTACCTACCTACCTATCTCTATCTATCTACCTACCTACCTACCTATCTGTATCTATCTATCTACCTACCTACCTACCTACCTATCTGTATCTATCTATCTACCTACCTACCTATCTGTATCTATCTACCTACCTACCTATCTGTATCTATCTATCTACCTACCTACCTATCTGTATCTATCTATCTATCTACCTACCTACCTATCTCTATCTATCAATTTACCTACCTACCTATCTCTATCTATCTATCTACCTACCTACCTATCTGTATTTATCTATCTACCTACCTACCTATTTCTATCTATCTATCTACCTACCTACCTACCTATATCTTTCTATCTATCAACCTACCTACCTATCTGTATCTATGTACCTACCTACCTACCTATTTGTGTCTATCTACCTACCTACCTACCTATCTGTGTCTATCTATCTACCTACCTACCTATCTGTATCTATCTATCTACCTACCTACCTATCTGTATCTATCTATCTACCTACATACCTATCTGTATCTATCAATCTACCTACCTATCTCTATCTATCTACCTACCTACCTACCTACCTATCTGTATCTATCTATCTACCTACCTACCTACCTATCTGTATCTATCTGTCTACCTACCTACCTATCTGTATTTATCTATCTACCTACCTACCTATCTGTATCTATCTATCTACCTAGCTACCTATCTGTATCTATCAATCTACCTACCTACCTATCTCTATCTATCTATTTACCTACCTACCTAAATCTATCTATCTACCTACCTACCTATCTGTATCTATCAATCTACCAACCTACCTATCTGTATCTATCAATCTACCTACCTACCTACCTATCTCTATCTATCTACCTACCTACCTACCTACATATTTGTATCTATCTACCTACCTACCTACCTATCTGTATCTATCTATCTACCTACCTACCTACCTATCTGTATCTATCTATCTACCTAACTACCTATCTGTATCTATCAATCTACCTACCTACCTATCTGTATCTATCAATCTACCTACCTACCTATCTCTATCTATCTACCTATCTACCTACCTATCTGTATCTATCTACCTACCTACCTACCTACATATCTGTATCTATCTATCTACCTACCTACCTATCTGTATCTATCTACCTACCTACCTATCTGTATCTATCTATCTACCTACCTACCTATCTGTATCTATCTATCTATCTATCTACCTACCTACCTATCTCTATCTACCTACCTACCTACCTACCTACCTATCTCTATCTATCTATCTATCTATCTATCTACCTACCTATCTGTATCTATCTACCTACCTACCTATCTGTATATATCTATCTACCTACCTACATATCTGTATCTATCTATCTACCTACCTACCTATCTATCTATCTACCTACCTACCTATCTCTATCTACCTACCTACCTACCTATCTGTATCTATCTACCTACCTACCTACCTACCTACCTACCTATCTGTATCTATCTATCTACCTACCTACCTATCTGTATCTATCTACCTACCTACCTATCTGTATCTATCTATCTACCTACCTACCTATCTGTATCTATCTATCTACCTACCTACCTATCTCTATCTATCAATTTACCTACCTACCTATCTCTATCTATCTATCTACCTACCTACCTATCTGTATTTATCTATCTACCTACCTACCTATTTCTATCTATCTACCTACCTACCTACCTACCTACCTATCTCTATCTATCTATCAACCTACCTACCTATCTGTATCTATGTACCTACCTACCTACCTATTTGTGTCTATCTACCTACCTACCTACCTATCTGTATCTATCTATCTACCTACCTACCTATCTGTATCTATCTATCTACCTACCTACCTACCTATCTGTATCTATCTATCTACCTACATACCTATCTGTATCTATCAATCTACCTACCTATCTCTATCTATCTACCTACCTACCTACCTATCTGTATCTATCTATCTACCTACCTACCTACCTACCTATCTGTATCTATCTGTCTACCTACCTAACTATCTGTATTTATCTATCTACCTACCTACCTATCTGTATCTATCTATCTACCTAGCTACCTATCTGTATCTATCAATCTACCTACCTACCTATCTCTATCTATCTATTTACCTACCTACCTATCTGTATCTATCTACCTACCTACCTATCTGTATCTATCTATCTACCTACCTACCTATCTGTATCTATCTATCTACCTACCTACCTACCTATCTGTATCTATCTATCTACCTACATACCTATCTGTATCTATCAATCTACCTACCTATCTCTATCTATCTACCTACCTAGCTATCTGTATCTATCTATCTACCTAACTACCTATCTGTATCTATCAATCTACCTACCTACCTATCTCTATCTATCTATTTACCTACCTACCTAAATCTATCTATCTACCTACCTACCTATCTGTATCTATCAATCTACCAACCTACCTCTGTATCTATCAATCTACCTACGTACCTACCTATCTCTATCTATCTACCTACCTACCTACCTACATATCTGTATCTATCTACCTACCTATCTGTATCTATCTATCTACCTACCTACCTATCTGTATCTATCAATCTACCTACCTACCTATCTATCTATCTACCTACCTACCTATCTCTATCTATCTACCTATCTACCTACCTATCTGTATCTATCTATCTACCTACCTACCTACCTACATATCTGTATCTATCTATCTACCTACCTACCTATCTGTATCTATCTACCTACCTACCTATCTGTATCTATCTATCTACCTACCTACCTATCTGTATCTATCTATCTATCTACCTACCTACCTATCTCTATCTACCTACCTACCTACCTACCTATCTCTATCTATCTATCTACCTACCTACCTATCTGTATCTATCTACCTACCTACCTATCTGTATCTATCTATCTACCTACCTACATATCTGTATCTATCTATCTACCTACCTACCTATCTATCTATCTACCTACCTACCTATCTCTATCTATCTACCTACCTACCTACCTATCTGTATCTATCTACCTACCTACCTACCTACCTACCTATCTGTATCTATCTATCTACCTACCTACCTATCTGTATCTATCTACCTACCTACCTATCTGTATCTATCTATCTACCTACCTACCTATCTGTATCTATCTATCTATCTACCTACCTACCTATCTCTATCTATCAATTTACCTACCTACCTATCTCTATCTATCTATCTACCTACCTACCTATCTGTATTTATCTATCTACCTACCTACCTATTTCTATCTATCTATCTACCTACCTACCTACCTACCTATCTCTATCTATCTATCAACCTACCTACCTATCTGTATCTATGTACCTACCTACCTACCTATTTGTGTCTATCTACCTACCTACCTACCTATCTGTATCTATCTATCTACCTACCTACCTATCTGTATCTATCTATCTACCTACCTACCTACCTATCTGTATCTATCTATCTACCTACATACCTATCTGTATCTATCAATCTACCTACCTATCTCTATCTATCTACCTACCTACCTACCTATCTGTATCTATCTATCTACCTACCTACCTACCTATCTGTATCTATCTGTCTACCTACCTACCTATCTGTATTTATCTATCTACCTACCTACCTATCTGTATCTATCTATCTACCTAGCTACCTATCTGTATCTATCAATCTACCTACCTACCTATCTCTATCTATCTATTTACCTACCTACCTAAATCTATCTATCTACCTACCTACCTATCTGTATCTATCAATCTACCAACCTACCTATCTGTATCTATCAATCTACCTACCTACCTACCTATCTCTATCTATCTACCTACCTACCTACCTACATATCTGTATCTATCTACCTACCTACCTACCTACCTATCTGTATCTATCTATCTACCTACCTACCTACCTACCTGTATCTATCTATCTATCTAACTACCTATCTGTATCTATCAATCTACCTACCTACCTATCTGTATCTATCAATCTACCTACCTACCTATCTCTATCTATCTATCTACCTACCTACCTATCTCTATCTATCTACCTACCTACCTACCTATCTGTATCTATCTATCTACCTACCTACCTGTATCTATCAATCTACCAACCTACCTATCTGTATCTATCAATCTACCTACCTACCTACCTATCTCTATCTATCTACCTACCTACCTACCTATCTGTATCTACCTATCTACCTACATACCTACCTATCTGTATCTATCTATCTACCTAACTACCTATCTGTATCTATCAATCTACCTACCTACCTATCTGTATCTATCAATCTACCTACCTACCTATCTCTATCTATCTATCTATCTATCTAACTACCTACCTATCTCTATCTATCTACCTACCTACCTACCTATCTGTATCTATCTATCTACCTACCTACCTATCTGTATCTATCTATCTACCTACCTACCTATCTGTATCTATCAATCTACCTACCTACCTATCTATCTATCTACCTACCTACTTATCTCTATCTATCTACCTATCTACCTACCTATCTGTATCTATCTATCTACCTACCTACCTACCTACATATCTGTATCTATCTATCTACCTACCTACCTATCTGTATCTATCTACCTACCTACCTATCTGTATCTATCTATCTACCTACCTACCTATCTGTATCTATCTATCTATCTACCTACCTACCTATCTCTATCTACCTACCTACCTACCTACCTACCTATCTCTATCTATCTATCTACCTACCTACCTATCTGTATCTATCTACCTACCTACCTACATATCTGTATCTATCTATCTACCTACCTATCTATCTATCTACCTACCTACCTATCTCTATCTATCTACCTACCTACCTACCTATCTGTATCTATCTACCTACCTACCTACCTACCTATCTGTATCTATCTATCTACCTACCTACCTATCTGTATCTATCTACCTACCTACCTATCTGTATCTATCTATCTACCTACCTACCTATCTGTATCTATCTATCTATCTACCTACCTACCTATCTCTATCTACCTACCTACCTACCTATCTGTATCTATCTACCTACCTACCTACCTATCTGTATCTATCTAACTACCTACCTATCTGTATCTATCTATCTACCTACCTACCTATCTGTATCTATCTACCTACCTACCTACCTATCTGTATCTATCTATCTACCTACTGACATATCTGTATCTATCAATCTACCTACCTACCTATCTGTATCTATCTATCTACCTACCTACCTATCTGTATCTATCTATCTATCTTCCTACCTACCTATCTCTATCTATCTACCTACCTACCTACCTATCTGTATCTATCTATCTACCTACCTACCTATCTCTATCTATCAATCTACCTACCTACCTATCTCTATCTATCTATCTACCTACCTATCTCTATCTACCTACCTACCTACCTACCTATCTCTATCTATCTATCTACCTACCTACCTATCTGTATCTATCTATCTACCTACCTACCTATCTGTATCTATCAATCTACCTACCTATCTGTATCTATCTACCTACCTACCTACCTATCTGTATCTATCTATCTACCTAGCTACCTATCTGTATCTATCAATCTACCTACCTACCTATCTGTATCTATCAATCTACCTACCTACCTACCTATCTGTATCTATCTACCTACCTACCTATCTGTATCTATCAATCTACCTACCTACCTATCTGTATCTATCTATCTACCTACCTACCTACCTATCTGTATCTATCTATCTACCTAGCTACCTATCTGTATCTATCAATCTACCTACCTACATATCTGTATCCATCTATCTACCTACCTACCTATCTGTATCTATCAATCTACCTACCTACCTATCTCTATCTATCTATCTACCTATCTACCTATCTGTATTTATCTACCTACCTGTATCTATCTATCTACCTACCTACCTATCTGTATCTATCTATCTACCTACCTACCTATCTGTATCTATTTATCTATCTACCTACCTACCTATCTGTATCTACCTACCTACCTACCTATCTGTGTCTATCTACTTACCTACCTATCTGTATCTATCTATCTACCTACCTACCTATCTCTATCTATCAATTTACCTACCTACTTATCTCTATCTATCTATCTACCAACCTACCTATCTGTATTTATCTATCTACCTACCTACCTACCTATCTGTATCTATCTATCTACCTACCTACCTATCTGTATTTATCTATCTACCTACCTACCTATCTGTATCTATCTATCTACCTTGCTACCTATCTGTATCTATCAATCTACCTACCTACCTATTTCTATCTATCTATTTACCTATCTACCTATCTCTATCTATCTATCTACCTACCTACCTATCTGTATCTATCTACCTACCTACCTACCTATCTGTATCTATCAATCTACCTACCTACCTACCTACCTGTATCTATCTACCTACCTACCTATCTCTATCTATCTACCTACCTACCTACCTATCTGTATCTATCTACCTACCTACCTACCTATCTGCATCTATCTATCTACCTACCTACCTATCTGTATCTATCTATCTACCTACCTACCTATCTGTATCTATCAATCTACGAACCTACCTATCTGTATCTATCAATCTACCTACCTACCTATCTCTGTCTATCTATCTACGTACCTACCTATCTCTATCTATCTACCTACCTACCTACCTATCTGTATCTATCTATCTACCTACCTACCTATCTGTATCTATCTATCTACCTACCTACCTATCTGTATCTATCTATCTACCTACCTACCTACCTATCTGTATCTATCTATCTACCTAGCTACCTATCTGTATCTATCAATCTACCTACCTACATATCTGTATCCATCTATCTACCTACCTACCTATCTGTATCTATCAATCTACCTACCTACCTATCTCTATCTATCTATCTACCTATCTACCTATCTGTATTTATCTACCTACCTGTATCTATCTATCTACCTACCTACCTATCTGTATCTATCTATCTACCTACCTACCTATCTGTATCTATTTATCTACCTACCTACCTACCTATCTGTATCTACCTACCTACCTACCTATCTGTGTCTATCTACTTACCTACCTATCTGTATCTATCTATCTACCTACCTACCTATCTCTATCTATCAATTTACCTACCTACCTATCTCTATCTATCTATCTACCAACCTACCTATCTCTATCTATCTATCTACCTACCTACCTATCTGTATCTATCTACCTACCTACCTACATATCTGTATCTATCTATCTACCTACCTATCTATCTATCTACCTACCTACCTATCTCTATCTATCTACCTACCTACCTACCTATCTGTATCTATCTACCTACCTACCTACCTACCTATCTGTATCTATCTATCTACCTACCTACCTATCTGTATCTATCTACCTACCTACCTATCTGTATCTATCTATCTACCTACCTACCTATCTGTATCTATCTATCTATCTACCTACCTACCTATCTCTATCTACCTACCTACCTACCTATCTGTATCTATCTACCTACCTACCTACCTATCTGTATCTATCTAACTACCTACCTATCTGTATCTATCTATCTACCTACCTACCTATCTGTATCTATCTACCTACCTACCTACCTATCTGTATCTATCTATCTACCTACTGACATATCTGTATCTATCAATCTACCTACCTACCTATCTGTATCTATCTATCTACCTACCTACCTATCTGTATCTATCTATCTATCTTCCTACCTACCTATCTCTATCTATCTACCTACCTACCTACCTATCTGTATCTATCTATCTACCTACCTACCTATCTCTATCTATCAATCTACCTACCTACCTATCTCTATCTATCTATCTACCTACCTATCTCTATCTACCTACCTACCTACCTACCTATCTCTATCTATCTATCTACCTACCTACCTATCTGTATCTATCTATCTACCTACCTACCTATCTGTATCTATCAATCTACCTACCTATCTGTATCTATCTACCTACCTACCTATCTGTATCTATCTATCTACCTAGCTACCTATCTGTATCTATCAATCTACCTACCTACCTATCTGTATCTATCAATCTACCTACCTACCTACCTATCTGTATCTATCTACCTACCTACCTATCTGTATCTATCAATCTACCTACCTACCTATCTGTATCTATCTATCTACCTACCTACCTACCTATCTGTATCTATCTATCTACCTAGCTACCTATCTGTATCTATCAATCTACCTACCTACATATCTGTATCCATCTATCTACCTACCTACCTATCTGTATCTATCAATCTACCTACCTACCTATCTCTATCTATCTATCTACCTATCTACCTATCTGTATTTATCTACCTACCTGTATCTATCTATCTACCTACCTACCTATCTGTATCTATCTATCTACCTACCTACCTATCTGTATCTATTTATCTATCTACCTACCTACCTATCTGTATCTACCTACCTACCTACCTATCTGTGTCTATCTACTTACCTACCTATCTGTATCTATCTATCTACCTACCTACCTATCTCTATCTATCAATTTACCTACCTACTTATCTCTATCTATCTATCTACCAACCTACCTATCTGTATTTATCTATCTACCTACCTACCTACCTATCTGTATCTATCTATCTACCTACCTACCTATCTGTATTTATCTATCTACCTACCTACCTATCTGTATCTATCTATCTACCTTGCTACCTATCTGTATCTATCAATCTACCTACCTACCTATTTCTATCTATCTATTTACCTATCTACCTATCTCTATCTATCTATCTACCTACCTACCTATCTGTATCTATCTACCTACCTACCTACCTATCTGTATCTATCAATCTACCTACCTACCTACCTACCTGTATCTATCTACCTACCTACCTATCTCTATCTATCTACCTACCTACCTACCTATCTGTATCTATCTACCTACCTACCTACCTATCTGCATCTATCTATCTACCTACCTACCTATCTGTATCTATCTATCTACCTACCTACCTATCTGTATCTATCAATCTACGAACCTACCTATCTGTATCTATCAATCTACCTACCTACCTATCTCTGTCTATCTATCTACGTACCTACCTATCTCTATCTATCTACCTACCTACCTACCTATCTGTATCTATCTATCTCCCTACCTACCTATCTGTATCTATCTATCTACCTACCTACCTATCTGTATCTATCTATCTACCTACCTACCTACCTATCTGTATCTATCTATCTACCTAGCTACCTATCTGTATCTATCAATCTACCTACCTACATATCTGTATCCATCTATCTACCTACCTACCTATCTGTATCTATCAATCTACCTACCTACCTATCTCTATCTATCTATCTACCTATCTACCTATCTGTATTTATCTACCTACCTGTATCTATCTATCTACCTACCTACCTATCTGTATCTATCTATCTACCTACCTACCTATCTGTATCTATTTATCTACCTACCTACCTACCTATCTGTATCTACCTACCTACCTACCTATCTGTGTCTATCTACTTACCTACCTATCTGTATCTATCTATCTACCTACCTACCTATCTCTATCTATCAATTTACCTACCTACCTATCTCTATCTATCTATCTACCAACCTACCTATCTGTATTTATCTATCTACCTACCTACCTACCTATCTGTATCTATCTATCTACCTACCTACCTATCTGTATTTATCTATCTACCTACCTACCTATCTGTATCTATCTATCTACCTTGCTACCTATCTGTATCTATCAATCTACCTACCTACCTATTTCTATCTATCTATTTACCTATCTACCTATCTCTATCTATCTATCTACCTACCTACCTATCTGTATCTATCTACCTACCTACCTACCTATCTGTATCTATCAATCTACCTACCTACCTACCTACCTGTATCTATCTACCTACCTACCTATCTCTATCTATCTACCTACCTACCTACCTATCTGTATCTATCTACCTACCTACCTACCTATCTGCATCTATCTATCTACCTACCTACCTATCTGTATCTATCTATCTACCTACCTACCTATCTGTATCTATCAATCTACCTACCTACCTATCTGTATCTATCAATCTACCTACCTACCTATCTCTGTCTATCTATCTACGTACCTACCTATCTCTATCTATCTACCTACCTACCTACCTATCTGTATCTATCTATCTACCTACCTACCTATCTGTATCTATCTATCTACCTACCTACCTATCTGTATCTATCAATCTAACTACCTATCTCTATCTATCTACCTACCTACCTACATATCTGTATCTATCTATCTACCTACCTACCTATCTGTATCTATCTACCTACCTACCTATCTGTATCTATCAATCTACCTACCTTCCTATCTGTATCTATCTATCTACCTACCTACCTACCTACCTATCTGTATCTATCTATCTACCTAGCTACCTATCTGTATCTATCAATCTACCTACCTACCTATCTGTATCTATCAATCTACCTACCTACCTACCTACCTATCTGTATCTATCTACCTACCTACCTATCTGTATCTATCAATCTACCTACCTACCTATCTGTATCTATCAATCTACCTACCTACCTATCTCTATCTGTCTATCTACGTACCTACCTATCTCTATCTATCTACCTACCTACCTACCTATCTGTATCCATCTATCTACCTACCTACCTATCTGTATCTATCTATCTACCTACCTACCTATCTGTATCTATCAATCTACCTACCTATCTCTATCTATCTACCTACCTACCTACATATCTGTATCTATCTATCTACCTACCTACCTATCTGTATCTATCTACCTACCTACCTATCTGTATCTATCAATCTACCTACCTACCTATCTGTATCTATCTATCTACCTACCTACCTACCTATCTGTATCTATCTATCTACCTAGCTACCTATCTGTATCTATCAATCTACCTACCTACCTATCTGTATCTATCTATCTACCTACCTACCTATCTGTATCTATCAATCTACCTACCTACCTACCTACCTATCTGTATATATCTACCTACCTACCTATCTGTATCTATCAATCTACCTACCTACCTACCTATCTGTATCTATCTATCTACCTACCTACCTACCTATCTGTATCTATCTATCTACCTAGCTACCTATCTGTATCTATCAATCTACCTACCTACATATCTGTATCCATCTATCTACCTAGCTACCTATCTGTATCTATCAATCTACCTACCTACCTATCTCTATCTATCTATCTACCTATCTACCTATCTGTATTTATCTACCTACCTGTATCTATCTATCTACCAACCTACCTATCTGTATTTATCTATCTACCTACCTACCTATCTGTATCTATCTATCTACCTTGCTACCTATCTGTATCTATCAATCTACTTACCTACCTATTTCTATCTATCAATCTACCTACCTACCTATCTGTATCTATCAATCTACCTACCTACCTATCTGTATCTATCTATCTACCTACCTACCTATCTGTATCTATCTATCTACCTACCTACCTATCTGTATCTATCAATCTACCTACCTACCTACCTACCTATCTGTATATATCTACCTACCTACCTATCTGTATCTATCTATCTACCTACCTACCTATCTGTATCTATCAATCTACCTACCTATCTCTATCTATCTACCTACCTACCTACCTATCTGTATCTATCAATGTACCTACCTACCTATCTGTATCTATCTATCTACCTACCTACCTATCTGTATCTATCAATCTACCTACCTATCTGTATCTATCTATCTACCTACCTACCTATCTGTATCTATCAATCTACCTACCTACCTACCTATCTGTATCTATCTACTTACCTACCTATCTGTATCTATCTATCTACCTACCTACCTATCTCTATCTATCAATTTACCTACCTACCTATCTCTATCTATCTATCTATCTATCTATCTACCTACCTACCTATCTGTATCTATCTATATACCTACCTACCTATCTGTATCTATCAATCTACCTACCTATCTCTATCTATCTACCTACCTACCTACATATCTGTATCTATCTACCTACCTACCTATCTGTATCTATCTATCTACCTACCTATCTGTATCTATCAATCTACCTACCTACCTATCTGTATCTATCTATCTACCTACCTACCTACCTACCTATCTGTATCTATCTATCTACCTAGCTACCTATCTGTATCTATCAATCTACCTACCTACCTATCTGTATCTATCTATCTACCTACCTACCTATCTGTATCTATCAATCTACCTACCTACCTACCTACCTATCTGTATCTATCTACCTACCTACCTATCTGTATCTATCAATCTACCTACCTACCTACCTACCTATCTGTATCTATCTATCTACCTACCTACCTATCTGTATCTATCAATCTACCTACCTACCTACCTACCTATCTGTATCTATCTACCTACCTACCTATCTGTATCTATCTATCTACCTACCTACCTATCTGTATCTATCTATCTACCTACCTACCTATCTGTATCTATCAATCTACCTACCTATCTCTATCTATCTACCTACCTACCTATCTGTATCTATCAATCTACCTGCCTACCTATCTGTATCTATCTATCTACCTACCTACCTACCTATCTGTATCTATCTATCTACCTAGCTACCTATTTGTATCTATCAATCTACCTACCTACCTTTCTGTATCTATCTATCTACCTACCTACCTATCTGTATCTATCAATCTACCTACCTACCTACCTACCTACCTACCTATCTGTATCTATCTACCTACCTACATATCTGTATCTATCAATCTACCTACCTACCTATCTGTATCTATCTATCTATCTACCTACCTACCTACCTATCTGTATCTATCTATCTACCTAGCTACCTATCTGTATCTATCAATCTACCTACCTACATATCTGTATCCATCTATCTACCTACCTACCTATCTGTATCTATCAATCTACCTACCTACCTATCTCTATCTATCTACCTACCTACCTACCTATCTGTATCTATCTACCTACCTACCTATCTGTATCTATCAATCTACCTACCTACCTATCTGTATCTATCTACCTACCTACCTACCTATCTGTATCTATCTATCTACCTAGCTACCTATTTGTATCTATCAATCTACCTACCTACCTATCTGTATCTATCTATCTACCTACCTACCTATCTGTATCTATCAATCTACCTACCTACCTACCTACCTATCTGTATCTATCTACCTACCTACCTATCTGTATCTATCAATCTACCTACCTACCTATCTGTATCTATCTATCTATCTACCTACCTACCTACCTATCTGTATCTATCTATCTACCTAGCTACCTATCTGTATCTATCAATCTACCTACCTACATATCTGTATCCATCTATCTACCTACCTACCTATCTGTATCTATCAATCTACCTACCTACCTATCCCTATCTATCTACCAACCTACCTACATATCTGTATCTATCTATCTACCTACCTACCTATCTGTATCTATCTACCTACCTACCTATCTGTATCTATCAATCTACCTACCTACCTATCTGTATCTATCTATCTACCTACCTACCTACCTATCTGTATCTATCTATCTACCTAGCTACCTATCTGTATCTATCAATCTACCTACCTACCTATCTGTATCTATCTATCTACCTACCTACCTATCTGTATCTATCAATCTACCTACCTACCTACCTACCTATCTGTATATATCTACCTACCTACCTATCTGTATCTATCAATCTACCTACCTACCTATCTGTATCTATCTATCTACCTACCTACCTACCTATCTGTATCTATCTATCTACCTAGCTACCTATCTGTATCTATCAATCTACCTACCTACATATCTGTATCCATCTATCTACCTACCTACCTATCTGTATCTATCAATCTACCTACCTACCTATCTCTATCTATCTATCTACCTATTTCCTATCTGTATTTATCTACCTACCTGTATCTATCTATCTACCTACCTACCTATCTGTATCTATCTATCTACCTACCTACCTATCTGTATCTATTTATCTATCTACCTACCTACCTACCTATCTGTATCTATCTACCTACCTACCTATCTGTATCTATCAATCTACCTACCTACCTATCTGTATCTATCTACCTACCTACCTACCTATCTGTATCTATCTACCTAGCTACCTATTTGTATCTATCAATCTACCTACCTACCTATCTGTATCTATCTATCTACCTACCTACCTATCTGTATCTATCAATCTACCTACCTACCTACCTACCTATCTGTATCTATCTACCTACCTACCTATCTGTATCTATCAATCTACCTACCTACCTATCTGTATCTATCTATCTATCTACCTACCTACCTACCTATCTGTATCTATCTATCTACCTAGCTACCTATCTGTATCTATCAATCTACCTACCTACATATCTGTATCCATCTATCTACCTACCTACCTACCTATCTGTATCTATCAATCTACCTACCTACCTATCCCTATCTATCTACCTACCTACCTACATATCTGTATCTATCTATCTACCTACCTACCTATCTGTATCTATCTACCTACCTACCTATCTGTATCTATCAATCTACCTACCTACCTATCTGTATCTATCTATCTACCTACCTACCTACCTATCTGTATCTATCTATCTACCTAGCTACCTATCTGTATCTATCAATCTACCTACCTACCTATCTGTATCTATCTATCTACCTACCTACCTATCTGTATCTATCAATCTACCTACCTACCTACCTACCTATCTGTATATATCTACCTACCTACCTATCTGTATCTATCAATCTACCTACCTACCTATCTGTATCTATCTATCTACCTACCTACCTACCTATCTGTATCTATCTATCTACCTAGCTACCTATCTGTATCTATCAATCTACCTGCCTACATATCTGTATCCATCTATCTACCTACCTACCTATCTGTATCTATCAATCTACCTACCTACCTATCTCTATCTATCTATCTACCTATCTACCTATCTGTATTTATCTACCTACCTGTATCTATCTATCTACCTACCTACCTATCTGTATCTATCTATCTACCTACCTACCTATCTGTATCTATTTATCTATCTACCTACCTACCTATCTGTATCTACCTACCTACCTACCTATCTGTGTCTATCTACTTACCTACCTATCTGTATCTATCTATCTACCTACCTACCTATCTCTATCTATCAATTTACCTACCTACCTATCTCTATCTATCTATCTATCTACCAACCTACCTATCTGTATTTATCTATCTACCTACCTACCTATCTGTATCTATCTATCTACCTTGCTACCTATCTGTATCTATCAATCTACCTACCTACCTATTTCTATCTATCAATCTACCTACCTACCTATCTGTATCTATCTATCTACCTACCTACCTATCTGTATCTATCAATCTACCTACCTATCTCTATCTATCTACCTACCTACCTACATATCTGTATCTATCTATCTACCTACCTACCTATCTGTATCTATCTACCTACCTACCTATCTGTATCTATCAATCTACCTACCTACCTATCTGTATCTATCTATCTACCTACCTACCTACCTATCTGTATCTATCTATCTACCTAGCTACCTATCTGTATCTATCAATCTACCTACCTACCTATCTGTATCTATCTATCTACCTACCTACCTATCTGTATCTATCAATCTACCTACCTACCTACCTACCTATCTGTATCTATCTACCTACCTACCTATCTGTATCTATCAATCTACCTACCTACCTATCTGTATCTATCAATCTACCTACCTATCTATCTCTATCTACCTATCTACGTACCTACCTATCTCTATCTATCTACCTACCTACCTACCTATCTGTATCTATCTATCTACCTACCTACCTATCTGTATCTATCTATCTACCTACCTACCTATCTGTATCTATCAATCTACCTACCTATCTCTATCTATCTACCTACCTACCTACATATCTGTATCTATCTATCTACCTACCTACCTATCTGTATCTATCTACCTACCTACCTATCTGTATCTATCAATCTACCTACCTACCTATCTGTATCTATCTATCTACCTACCTACCTACCTATCTGTATCTATCTATCTACCTAGCTACCTATTTGTATCTATCAATCTACCTACCTACCTATCTGTATCTATCTATCTACCTACCTACCTATCTGTATCTATCAATCTACCTACCTACCTACCTACCTATCTGTATATATCTACCTACCTACCTATCTGTATCTATCAATCTACCTACCTACCTATCTGTATCTATCTATCTACCTACCTACCTACCTATCTGTATCTATCTATCTACCTAGCTACCTATCTGTATCTATCAATCTACCTACCTACATATCTGTATCCATCTATCTACCTACCTACCTATCTGTATCTATCAATCTACCTACCTACCTATCTCTATCTATCTATCTACCTATCTACCTATCTGTATTTATCTACCTACCTGTATCTATCTATCTACCTACCTACCTATCTGTATCTATCTATCTACCTACCTACCTATCTGTATCTATTTATCTATCTACCTACCTACCTATCTGTATCTACCTACCTACCTACCTATCTTTGTCTATCTACTTACCTACCTATCTGTATCTATCTATCTATCTACCTACCTACCTATCTCTATCTATCAATTTACCTACCTACCTATCTCTATCTATCTATCTATCTATCTACCAACCTACCTATCTGTATTTATCTATCTACCTACCTACCTATCTGTATCTATCTATCTACCTTGCTACCTATCTGTATCTATCAATCTACCTACCTACCTATTTCTATCTATCTATTTACCTACCTACCTATCTCTATCTATCTATCTACCTACCTACCTATCTGTATCTATCTATCTACCTACCTACCTACCTATCTGTATCTATCAATCTACATACCTACCTACCTACCTGTATCTATCAACCTACCTACCTATCTCTATCTATCTACCTACCTACCTACCTATCTGTATCTATCTGCCTACCTACCTACCTATCTGCATCTATCTATCTACCTACCTACCTATCTGTATCTATCTACCTACCTACCTATCTGTATCTATCAATCTACCTACCTACCTATCTGTATCTATCAATCTACCTACCTACCTATCTCTATCTATCTATCTACGTACCTACCTATCTCTGTATATCTACCTACCTACCTACCTATCTGTATCTATCTATCTACCTACCTACCTATCTGTATCTATCTATCTACCTACCTATCTCTATCTACCTACCTACCTACCTACATATCTGTATCTATCTATCTACCTACCTACCTATCTGTATCTATCTACCTACCTACCTATCTGTATCTATCAATCTACCTACCTACCTATCTGTATCTATCTATCTACCTACCTACCTACCTATCTGTATCTATCTATCTACCTAGCTACCTATCTGTATCTATCAATCTACCTACCTACCTATCTGTACCTATCTATCTACCTACCTACCTATCTGTATCTATCAATCTACCTACCTACCTACCTACCTATCTGTATCTATCTACCTACCTACCTATCTGTATCTATCAATCTACCTACCTACCTATCTGTATCTATCAATCTACCTACCTACCTATCTCTATCTACCTATCTACGTACCTACCTATCTCTATCTATCTACCTACCTACCTACCTATCTGTATCTATCTATCTACCTACCTACCTATCTGTATCTATCTATCTACCTACCTACCTATCTGTATCTATCAATCTACCTACCTATCTCTATCTATCTACCTACCTACCTACATATCTGTATCTATCTATCTACCTACCTACCTATCTGTATCTATCTACCTACCTACCTATCTGTATCTATCAATCTACCTACCTACCTATCTGTATCTATCTATCTACCTACCTACCTACCTACCTATCTGTATCTATCTATCTACCTAGCTACCTATTTGTATCTATCAATCTACCTACCTACGTATCTGTATCTATCTATCTACCTACCTACCTATCTGTATCTATCAATCTACCTGCCTACCTACCTACCTATCTGTATCTATCTACCTACCTACCTATCTGTATCTATCAATCTACCTACCTACCAATCTGTATCTATCTATCTATCTACCTACCTACCTACCTATCTGTATCTATCTATCTACCTAGCTACCTATCTGTATCTATCAATCTACCTACCTACATATCTGTATCCATCTATCTACCTACCTACCTATCTGTATCTATCAATCTACCTACCTACCTATCTCTATCTATCTATCTACCTATCTACCTATCTGTATTTATCTACCTACCTGTATCTATCTATCTACCTACCTACCTATCTGTATCTATCTATCTACCTACCTACCTATCTGTATCTATTTATCTATCTACCTACCTACCTATCTGTATCTACCTACCTACCTACCTATCTGTGTCTATCTACTTACCTACCTATCTGTATCTATCTATCTACCTACCTACCTATCTCTATATATCAATTTACCTACCTACCTATCTCTATCTATCTATCTACCAACCTACCTATCTGTATTTATCTATCTACCTACCTACCTACCTATCTGTATCTATCAATCTACCTACCTATCTCTATCTATCTACCTACCTACCTACATATCTGTATCTATCTATCTACCTACCTACCTATCTGTATCTATCTACCTACCTACCTATCTGTATCTATCAATCTACCTACCTACCTATCTGTATCTATCTATCTACCTACCTACCTACCTATCTGTATCTATCTATCTACCTAGCTACCTATTTGTATCTATCAATCTACCTACCTACCTATCTGTATCTATCTATCTACCTACCTACCTATCTGTATCTATCAATCTACCTACCTACCTACCTACCTATCTGTATATATCTACCTACCTACCTATCTGTATCTATCAATCTACCTACCTACCTATCTGTATCTATCTATCTACCTACCTACCTACCTATCTGTATCTATCTATCTACCTAGCTACCTATCTGTATCTATCAATCTACCTACCTACATATCTGTATCCATCTATCTACCTACCTACCTATCTGTATCTATCAATCTACCTACCTACCTATCTCTATCTATCTATCTACCTATCTACCTATCTGTATTTATCTACCTACCTGTATCTATCTATCTACCTACCTACCTATCTGTATCTATCTATCTACCTACCTACCTATCTGTATCTATTTATCTATCTACCTACCTACCTATCTGTATCTACCTACCTACCTACCTATCTTTGTCTATCTACTTACCTACCTATCTGTATCTATCTACCTACCTACCTATCTCTATCTATCAATTTACCTACCTACCTATCTCTATCTATCTATCTATCTATCTATCTACCAACCTACCTATCTGTATTTATCTATCTACCTACCTACCTATCTGTATCTATCTATCTACCTTGCTACCTATCTGTATCTATCAATCTACCTACCTACCTATTTCTATCTATCTATTTACCTACCTACCTATCTCTATCTATCTATCTACCTACCTACCTATCTGTATCTATCTATCTACCTACCTACCTACCTATCTGTATCTATCAATCTACATACCTACCTACCTACCTGTATCTATCAACCTACCTACCTATCTCTATCTATCTACCTACCTACCTACCTACCTATCTGTATCTATCTACCTACCTACCTACCTATCTGCATCTATCTATCTACCTACCTACCTATCTGTATCTATCTACCTACCTACCTATCTGTATCTATCAATCTACCTACCTACCTATCTGTATCTATCAATCTACCTACCTACCTATCTCTATCTATCTATCTACGTACCTACCTATCTCTGTATATCTACCTACCTACCTACCTATCTGTATCTATCTATCTACCTACCTACCTATCTATATCTATCTATCTACCTACCTACCTATCTGTATCTATCAATCTACCTACCTATCTCTATCTATCTACCTACCTACCTACATATCTGTATCTATCTATCTACCTACCTACCTATCTGTATCTATCTACCTACCTACCTATCTGTATCTATCAATCTACCTACCTACCTATCTGTATCTATCTATCTACCTACCTACCTACCTATCTGTATCTATCTATCTACCTAGCTACCTATCTGTATCTATCAATCTACCTACCTACCTATCTGTATCTATCTATCTACCTACCTACCTATCTGTATCTATCAATCTACCTACCTACCTACCTACCTATCTGTATCTATCTACCTACCTACCTATCTGTATCTATCAATCTACCTACCTACCTATCTGTATCTATCAATCTACCTACCTACCTATCTCTATCTACCTATCTACGTACCTACCTATCTCTATCTATCTACCTACCTACCTACCTATCTGTATCTATCTATCTACCTACCTACCTATCTGTATCTATCTATCTACCTACCTACCTATCTGTATCTATCAATCTACCTACCTATCTCTATCTATCTACCTACCTACCTACATATCTGTATCTATCTATCTACCTACCTACCTATCTGTATCTATCTACCTACCTACCTATCTGTATCTATCAATCTACCTACCTACCTATCTGTATCTATCTATCTACCTACCTACCTACCTACCTATCTGTATCTATCTATCTACCTAGCTACCTATTTGTATCTATCAATCTACCTACCTACCTATCTGTATCTATCTATCTACCTACCTACCTATCTGTATCTATCAATCTACCTGCCTACCTACCTACCTATCTGTATCTATCTACCTACCTACCTATCTGTATCTATCAATCTACCTACCTACCAATCTGTATCTATCTATCTATCTACCTACCTACCTACCTATCTGTATCTATCTATCTACCTAGCTACCTATCTGTATCTATCAATCTACCTACCTACATATCTGTATCCATCTATCTACCTACCTACCTATCTGTATCTATCAATCTACCTACCTACCTATCTCTATCTATCTATCTACCTATCTACCTATCTGTATTTATCTACCTACCTGTATCTATCTATCTACCTACCTACCTATCTGTATCTATCTATCTACCTACCTACCTATCTGTATCTATTTATCTATCTACCTACCTACCTATCTGTATCTACCTACCTACCTACCTATCTGTGTCTATCTACTTACCTACCTATCTGTATCTATCTATCTACCTACCTACCTATCTCTATCTATCAATTTACCTACCTACCTATCTCTATCTATCTATCTACCAACCTACCTATCTGTATTTATCTATCTACCTACCTACCTACCTATCTGTATCTATCTATCTACCTACCTACCTATCTGTATTTATCTATCTACCTACCTACCTATCTGTATCTATCTATCTACCTTGCTACCTATCTGTATCTATCAATCTACCTACCTACCTATTTCTATCTATCTATTTACCTACCTACCTATCTCTATCTATCTATCTACCTACCTACCTACCTATCTGTATCTATCTATCTACCTACCTACCTACCTATCTGTATCTATCAATCTACCTACCTACCTACCTACCTACCTACCTATCTGTATCTATCTACCTACCTACCTATCTGTATCTATCTACCTACCTACCTACCTATCTGTATCTATCTACCTACCTACCTACCTATCTGCATCTATCTATCTACCTACCTACCTATCTGTATCTATCTATCTACCTACCTACCTATCTGTATCTATCAATCTACCTACTTACCTATCTGTATCTATCAATCTACCTACCTACCTATCTCTATCTATCTATCTATCTACGTACCTACCTATCTCTATCTATCTACCTACCTACCTACCTATCTGTATCTATCTATCTACCTACCTACCTATCTGTATCTATCTATCTACCTACCTACCTATCTGTATCTATCAATCTACCTACCTATCTCTATCTATCTACCTACCTACCTACATATCTGTATCTATCTATCTACCTACCTACCTATCTGTATCTATCTACCTACCTACCTATCTGTATCTATCAACCTACCTACCTACCTATCTGTATCTATCTATCTACCTACCTACCTACCTATCTGTATCTATCTATCTACCTAGCTACCTATCTGTATCTAGCAATCTACCTACCTACCTATCTGTATCTATCTACCTACCTACCTATCTGTATCTATCAATCTACCTACCTACCTATCTCTATCTATCTATCTACCTATCTACCTATCTGTATTTATTTACCTACCTGTATCTATCTATCTACCTACCTACCTATCTGTATCTATCTATCTACCTACCTACCTATCTGTATCTATTTATCTATCTACCTACCTACCTATCTGTATCTACCTACCTACCTACCTATCTGTGTCTATCTACTTACCTACCTATCTGTATCTATCTATCTACCTACCTACCTATCTCTATCTATCAATTTACCTACCTACCTATCTCTATCTATCTATCTACCAACCTACCTATCTGTATTTATCTATCTACCTACCTACCTACCTATCTGTATCTATCTACCTACCTACCTATCTGTATTTATCTATCTACCTACCTACCTATCTGTATCTATCTATCTACCTTGCTACCTATCTGTATCTATCAATCTACCTACCTATCTCTATCTATCTACCTACCTACCTACATATCTGTATCTATCTATCTACCTACCTACCTATCTGTATCTATCTACCTACCTACCTATCTGTATCTATCAACCTACCTACCTACCTATCTGTATCTATCTATCTACCTACCTACCTACCTATCTGTATCTATCTATCTACCTAGCTACCTATCTGTATCTAGCAATCTACCTACCTACCTATCTGTATCTATCTACCTACCTACCTATCTGTATCTATCTATCTACCTACCTACCTACCTATCTGTATCTATCTATCTACCTAGCTACCTATCTGTATCTATCAATCTACCTACCTACCTATCTGTATCCATCTATCTACCTACCTACCTATCTGTATCTATCAATCTACCTACCTACCTATCTCTATCTATCTATCTACCTATCTACCTATCTGTATTTATCTACCTACCTGTATCTATCTATCTACCTACCTACCTATCTGTATCTATCTATCTACCTACCTACCTATCTGTATCTATTTATCTATCTACCTACCTACCTATCTGTATCTACCTACCTACCTACCTACCTATCTGTGTCTATCTACTTACCTACCTATCTGTATCTATCTATCTACCTACCTACCTATCTCTATCTATCAATTTACCTACCTACCTATCTCTATCTATCTATCTACCAACCTACCTATCTGTATTTATCTATCTACCTACCTACCTATCTGTATCTATCTATCTACCTACCTACCTATCTGTATTTATCTATCTACCTACCTACCTATCTGTATCTATCTATCTACCTTGCTACCTATCTGTATCTATCAATCTACCTACCTACCTATTTCTATCTATCTATTTACCTACCTACCTATCTCTATCTATCTATCTACCTTCCTACCTATCTGTATCTATCTACCTACCTACCTACCTACCTATCTGTATCTATCTATCTACCTACCTACCTACCTACCTATCTGTATCTATCTATCTACCTACCTACCTATCTGTATCTATCTATCTACCTACCTACCTATCTGTATCTATTTATCTATCTACCTACCTACCTGTCTGTATCTATCTACCTAGCTACCTATCTGTATCTATCAATCTACCTACCTACCTATTTCTATCTATCTATTTACCTACCTACCTATCTCTATCTATCTACCTACCTACCTATCTGTATCTATCTATCTACCTACCTACCTACCTATCTGTATCTATCTATCTATCTACCTACCTATCTGTATCTATCAATCTACCTACCTATCTGTATCTATCAATCTACCTACCTACCTATCTCCTTCTATCTACCTACCTACCTACATATCTGTATCTATCTACCTACCTACCTATCTCTATCTATCTACCTACCTACCTACCTATCTGTATCTATCTATCTACCTACCTACCTATCTCTATCTATCTATCTACCTACCTACCTATCTCTATCTATCTACCTACCAACCTACCTATCTGTATCTATCTATCTACCTACCTATCTGTATCTATCAATCTACCTACCTACCTATCTGTATCCATCTATCTACCTACCTACCTATCTGTATCTATCAATCTACCTACCTACCTATCTCTATCTATCTATCTACCTATCTACCTATCTGTATTTATCTACCTACCTGTATCTATCTATCTACCTACCTACCTATCTGTATCTATCTACCTACCTACCTACCTATCTGTATCTATTTATCTATCTACCTACCTACCTATCTGTATCTACCTACCTACCTACCTATCTGTGTCTATCTACTTACCTACCTATCTGTATCTATCTATCTACCTACTACCTATCTCTATCTATCAATTTACCTACCTACCTATCTCTATCTATCTATCTACCAACCTACCTATCTGTATTTATCTATCTACCTTCCTACCTACCTATCTGTATCTATCTATCTACCTACCTACCTATCTGTATTTATCTATCTACCTACCTACCTATCTGTATCTATCTATCTACCTTGCTACCTATCTGTATCTATCAATCTACCTACCTACCTATTTCTATCTATCTATTTACCTACCTACCTATCTCTATCTATCTACCTACCTACCTATCTGTATCTATCTACCTACCTACCTACCTATCTGTATCTATCTATCTATCTACCTACCTACCTACCTATCTGTATCTATCTATCTACCTACCTACCTATCTGTATCTATCTATCTACCCACCTACCTATCTGTATCTATTTATCTATCTACCTACCTACCTGTCTGTATCTATCTATCTACCTAGCTACCTATCTGTATCTATCAATCTACCTACCTACCTATTTCTATCTATCTATTTACCTACCTACCTATCTCTATCTATCTACCTACCTACCTACCTATCTGTATCTATCTATCTATCTACCTACCTACCTATCTGTATCTATCTATCTACCTACCTACCTATCTGTATCTATCAATCTACCTACCTACCTATCTGTATCTATCAATCTACCTACCTACCTATCTCCTTCTATCTACCTACCTACCTACCTACCTATCTGTATCTATCTACCTACCTACCTATCTCTATCTACCTACCTACCTACCTACCTATCTGTATCTATCAATCTACCTACCTACCTATCTCTATCTATCTATCTACCTATCTACCTATCTGTATTTATCTACCTACCTGTATCTATCTATCTACCTACCTACCTATCTGTATCTATCTATCTATCTACCTACCTACCTATCTGTATCTATTTATCTATCTACCTACCTACCTATCTGTATCTACCTACCTACCTATCTGTGTCTATCTACTTACCTACCTATCTGTATCTATCTATCTACCTACCTACCTATCTCTATCTATCAATTTACCTACCTACCTATCTCTATCTATCTATCTACCAACCTACCTATCTGTATTTATCTATCTACCTACCTACCTACCTATCTGTATCTATCTATCTACCTACCTACCTATCTGTATTTATCTATCTACCTACCTACCAATCTGTATCTATCTATCTACCTTGCTACCTATCTGTATCTATCAATCTACCTACCTACCTATTTCTATCTATCTATTTACCTATCTACCTATCTCTATCTATCTATCTACCTACCTACCGATCTGTATCTATCTATCTACCTACCTACCTACCTACCTATCTGTATCTATCAATCTACCTACCTACCGACCTACCTACCTACCTACCTACCTACCTACCTATCTGTATCTATCTACCTACCTACCTATCTGTATCTATCTACCTACCTACCTACCTATCTGTATCTATCTACCTACCTACCTACCTATCTGCATCTATCTATCTACCTACCTACCTATCTGAATCTATCTATCTACCTACCTACCTATCTGTATCTATCAATCTACCTACTTACCTATCTGTATCTATCAATCTACCTACCTACCTATCTCTATCTATCTATCTACGTACCTACCTATCTCTATCTATCTACCTACCTACCTACCTATCTGTATCTATCTATCTACCTACCTACCTATCTGTATCTATCTATCTACCTACCTACCTATCTGTATCTATCAATCTACCTACCTATCTCTATCTATCTACCTACCTACCTACATATCTGTATCTATCTATCTACCTACCTACCTATCTGTATCTATCTACCTACCTACCTATCTGTATCTATCAACCTACCTACCTACCTATCTGTATCTATCTATCTACCTACCTACCTACCTATCTGTATCTATCTATCTACCTAGCTACCTATCTGTATCTAGCAATCTACCTACCTACCTATCTGTATCTATCTATCTACCTACCAACCTATCTGTATCTATCAATCTACCTACCTACCTACCTACCTACCTACCTATCTGTATCTATCTACCTACCTACCTATCTGTATCTATCAATCTACCTACCTACCTATCTGTATCTATCTATCTACCTACCTACCTATCTGTATCTATCTATCTACCTAGCTACCTATCTGTATCTATCAATCTACCTACCTACCTATCTGTATCCATCTATCTACCTACCTACCTATCTGTATCTATCAATCTACCTACCTACCTATCTCTATCTATCTATCTATCTATCTATCTACCTATCTGTATTTATCTACCTACCTGTATCTATCTATCTACCTACCTACCTATCTGTATCTATCTATCTACCTACCTACCTATCTGTATCTATCTATCTATCTACCTACCTACCTATCTGTGTCTATCTAGTTACCTACCTATCTGTATCTATCTATCTACCTACCTACCTATCTCTATCAATTTACCTACCTACCTATCTCTATCTATCTATCTACCAACCTACCTATCTGTATTTATCTATCTACCTACCTACCTACCTATCTGTATCTATCTATCTACCTACCTACCTATCTGTATTTATCTATCTACCTACCTACCTATCTGTATCTATCTATCTACCTTGCTACCTATCTGTATCTATCAATCTACCTACCTACCTATTTCTATCTATCTATTTACCTACCTACCTATCTCTATCTATCAATCTACCTACCTACCTATCTGTATCTATCTATCTACCTACCTACCTACCTATCTGTATCTATCTATCTACCTAGCTACCTATCTGTATCTATCAATCTACCTACCTACCTATCTGTATCCATCTATCTACCTACCTACCTATCTCTATCTATCAATCTACCTACCTACCTATCTCTATCTATCTATCTACCTATCTACCTATCTGTATTTATCTACCTACCTGTATCTATCTATCTACCTACCTACCTACCTATCTGTATCTATCTATCTACCTACCTACCTATCTGTATCTATTTATCTATCTACCTACCTACCTATCTGTATCTACCTACCTACCTACCTATCTGTGTCTATCTACTTACCTACCTATCTGTATCTATCTATCTACCTACCTACCTATCTCTATCTATCAATTTACCTACCTACCTATCTGTATCTATCTATCTACCTACCTACCTATCTGTATTTATCTATCTACCTACCTACCTATCTGTATCTATCTATCTACCTTGCTACCTATCTGTATCTATCAATCTACCTACCTACCTATTTCTATCTATCTATTTACCTACCTACCTATCTCTATCTATCTATCTACCTTCCTACCTATCTGTATCTATCTATCTACCTACCTACCTACCTATCTGTATCTATCTATCTACCTACCTACCTATCTGTATCTATCTATCTACCTACCTACCTATCTGTATCTATTTATCTATCTACCTACCTACCTGTCTGTATCTATCTATCTACCTAGCTACCTATCTGTATCTATCAATCTACCTACCTACCTATTTCTATCTATCTATTTACCTACCTACCTATCTCTATCTATCTACCTACCTACCTACCTATCTGTATCTATCTATCTACCTACCTACCTACCTATCTGTATCTATCTATCTACCTACCTACCTATCTGTATCTATCAATCTACCTACCTACCTATCTGTATCTATCAATCTACCTACCTACCTATCTCCTTCTATCTACCTACCTACCTACATATCTGTATCTATCTACCTACCTACCTATCTCTATCTATCTACCTACCTACCTACCTATCTGTATCTATCTATCTACCTACCTACCTATCTCTATCTATCTATCTACCTACCTACCTATCTCTATCTATCTACCTACCAACCTACCTATCTGTATCTATCTATCTACCTACCTACCTATCTGTATCTATCAATCTACCTACCTACCTATCTGTATCCATCTATCTACCTACCTACCTATCTGTATCTATCAATCTACCTACCTACCTATCTCTATCTATCTATCTACCTATCTACCTATCTGTATTTATCTACCTACCTGTATCTATCTATCTACCTACCTACCTATCTGTATCTATCTACCTACCTACCTACCTACCTATCTGTATCTATTTATCTATCTACCTACCTACCTATCTGTATCTACCTACCTACCTACCTATCTGTGTCTATCTACTTACCTACCTATCTGTATCTATCTATCTACCTACTACCTATCTCTATCTATCAATTTACCTACCTACCTATCTCTATCTATCTATCTACCAACCTACCTATCTGTATTTATCTATCTACCTACCTACCTTCCTATCTGTATCTATCTACCTACCTACCTATCTGTATTTATCTATCTACCTACCTACCTATCTGTATCTATCTATCTACCTTGCTACCTATCTGTATCTATCAATCTACCTACCTACCTATTTCTATCTATCTATTTACCTACCTACCTATCTCTATCTATCTACCTACCTATCTATCTGTATCTATCTATCTACCTACCTACCTACCTATCTGTATCTATCTATCTACCTACCTACCTACCTATCTGTATCTATCTATCTACCTACCTACCTATCTGTATCTATCTATCTACCTACCTACCTATCTGTATCTATCTATCTACCTACCTACCTACCTATCTGTATCTATTTATCTATCTACCTACCTACCTGTCTGTATCTATCTATCTACCTAGCTACCTATCTGTATCTATCAATCTACCTACCTACCTATTTCTATCTATCTATTTACCTACCTACCTATCTCTATCTATCTACCTACCTACCTACCTATCTGTAACTATCTATCTACCTACCTACCTACCTATCTGTATCTATCTATCTACCTACCTACCTATCTGTATCTATCAATCTACCTACCTACCTATCTGTATCTATCTATCTACCCACCTACCTATCTGTATCTATTTATCTATCTACCTACCTACCTGTCTGTATCTATCTATCTACATAGCTACCTATCTGTATCTATCAATCTACCTACCTACCTATTTCTATCTATCTATTTACCTACCTACCTATCTCTATCTATCTACCTACCTACCTATCTGTATCTATCTATCTACCTACCTACCTACCTATCTGTATCTATCTATCTACCTACCTACCTACCTATCTGTATCTATCTATCTACCTACCTACCTATCTGTATCTATCTATCTACCCACCTACCTATCTGTATCTATTTATCTATCTACCTACCTACCTGTCTGTATCTATCTATCTACCTAGCTACCTATCTGTATCTATCAATCTACCTACCTACCTATTTCTATCTATCTATTTACCTACCTACCTATCTCTATCTATCTACCTACCTACCTACCTATCTGTATCTATCTATCTATCTACCTACCTACCTATCTGTATCTATCTATCTACCTACCTACCTATCTGTATCTATCTATCAATCTACCTACCTACCTATCTGTATCTATCTACCTACCTACCTATCTGTATCTATCAATCTACCTACCTACCTATCTGTATCTATCTATCTACCTACCTACCTATCTGTATCTATCTATCTACCTAGCTACCTATCTGTATCTATCAATCTACCTACCTACCTATCTGTATCCATCTATCTACCTACCTACCTATCTGTATCTATCAATCTACCTACCTACCTATCTCTATCTATCTATCTATCTATCTACCTATCTGTATTTATCTACCTACCTGTATCTATCTATCTACCTACCTACCTATCTGTATCTATCTATCTACCTACCTACCTATCTGTATCTATCTATCTATCTACCTACCTACCTATCTGTGTCTATCTACTTACCTACCTATCTGTATCTATCTATCTACCTACCTACCTATCTGTATCTATCAATCTACCTACCTACCTATCTGTATCCATCTATCTACCTACCTACCTATCTGTATCTATCAATCTACCTACCTACCTATCTCTATCTATCTATCTACCTATCTACCTATCTGTATTTATCTACCTACCTGTATCTATCTATCTACCTACCTACCTATCTGTATCTATCTACCTACCTACCTACCTATCTGTATCTATTTATCTATCTACCTACCTACCTATCTGTATCTACCTACCTACCTACCTATCTGTGTCTATCTACTTACCTACCTATCTGTATCTATCTATCTACCTACTACCTATCTCTATCTATCAATTTACCTACCTACCTATCTCTATCTATCTATCTACCAACCTACCTATCTGTATTTATCTATCTACCTACCTACCTACCTATCTGTATCTATCTACCTACCTACCTATCTGTATTTATCTATCTACCTACCTACCTATCTGTATCTATCTATCTACCTTGCTACCTATCTGTATCTATCAATCTACCTACCTACCTATTTCTATCTATCTATTTACCTACCTACCTATCTCTATCTATCTACCTACCTACCTATCTGTATCTATCTATCTACCTACCTACCTACCTATCTGTATCTATCTATCTACCTACCTACCTACCTATCTGTATCTATCTATCTACCTACCTACCTATCTGTATCTATCTATCTACCCACCTACCTATCTGTATCTATTTATCTATCTACCTACCTACCTGTCTGTATCTATCTATCTACCTAGCTACCTATCTGTATCTATCAATCTACCTACCTACCTATTTCTATCTATTTACCTACCTACCTATCTCTATCTATCTACCTACCTACCTACCTATCTGTATCTATCTATCTATCTACCTACCTACCTATCTGTATCTATCTATCTACCTACCTACCTATCTGTATCTATCTATCAATCTACCTACCTACCTATCTGTATCTATCAATCTACCTACCTACCTATCTCCTTCTATCTACCTACCTACCTACCTATCTGTATCTATCTACCTACCTACCTATCTCTATCTATCTACCTACCTACCTACCTATCTGTATCTATCTATCTACCTACCTACCTATCTGTATCTATCTATCTATTTACCTACCTACCTATCTCTATCTATCTACCTACCTACCTATCTGTATCTATCTATCTACCTACCTACCTATCTGTATCTATCAATCTACCTACCTACCTATCTCTATCTATCTATCTACCTACCTACCTATCTCTATCTATCTACCTACCTACCTACCTATCTGTATCTATCTATCTACCTACCTAGCTATCTGTATTTATCTATCTACCTACCTACCTATCTCTATCTATCTACCTACCTACCTACCTATCTCTATCTATCTACCTACCTACCTATCTGTATCTATGTACCTACCTACCTACCTATCTGTGTCTATCTACCTACCTACCTACCTATCTGTATCTATCTATCTACCTACCTACCTACCTATCTGTATCTATCTACCTACCTACCTACCTATCTGTATCTATCTATCTACCTACCTACCTATCTGTATCTATCTACCTACCTACCTACCTATCTGTATCTATCTATCTACCTACCTACCTATCTGTATCTATCTATCTATCTACCTACCTACCTATCTGTATCTATCTATCTACCTACCTACCTATCTGTATCTATCTACCTACCTACCTACCTACCTATCTGTATCTATCTATCTACCTACCTACCTATCTCTATCTATCTACCTACCTACCTACCTATCTGTATCTATCTATCTACCTACCTACCTATCTCTATCTATCAATTTACCTACCTACTTATCTCTATCTATCTATCTACCTACCTACCTATCTGTATTTATCTATCTACCAACCTACCTATCTCTATCTATCGACCTACCTACCTACCTACCTATCTCTATCTATCTACCTACCTACCTATCTGTATCTATGTACCTACCTACCTACCTATCTGTGTCTATCTACCTACCTACCTACCTATCTGTATCTATCTACCTACCTACCTATCTGTATCTATCTATCTACCTACCTACCTATCTGTATCTATCTATCTACCTCCCTACCTATCTGTATCTATCTACCTACCTACCTATCTACCTATCTGTATGTATCTATCTACCTACCTACCTATCTGTATCTATCTATCTATCGACCTACCTACCGATCTGTATCTATCTATCTACCTACCTACCTATCTGTATCTATCTACCTACCTACCTATCTGTATCTATCTATCTACCTACCTACCTATCTGTATCTATCTATCTATCTACCTACCTACCTACCTATCTGTATCTATCTATCTACCTAGCTACCTATCTGTATCTATCAATCTACCTACCTACCTATCTGTATCTACCTACCTACCTACCTATCTGTATCTATCTACCTACCTACCTACCTACCTACCTATCTGTATCTATCTATCTACCTACCTACCTATCTGTATCTATCTACCTATCTACCTATCTGTATCTATCTATCTACCTACCTACCTACCTATCTCTATCTATCTACCTACCTACCTACCTATCTGTATCTATCTACCTACCTACCTATCTGTATCTATCTATCTACCTACCTACCTATCTGTATCTATCTATCTACCTACCTACCTATCTGTATCTATCTACCTACCTACCTACCTATCTGTATCTATCTATCTACCTACTTACATATCTGTATCTATCTATCTATCTACCTACCTACCTATCAGTATCTATCTATCTACCTACCTACCTATCTGTATCTATCTATCTACCTACCTACCTATCTGTATCTATCTACCTACCTACCTACCTACCTATCTGTATCTATCTATCTACCTACCTACCTATCTGTATCTATCAATCTACCTACCTATCTCTATCTATCTACCTACCTACCTACCTATCTGTATCTATCTATCTACCTACCTACCTACCTATCTGTATCTATCATCCTACCTACCTACCTATCTGTATTTATCTATCTACCTACTTACCTATCTGTATCTATCTATCTACCTAGCCACCTATCTGTATCTATCAATCTACCTACCTACCTACCTATCTCTATCTATCTATTTACCTACCTACCTATCTCTATCTATCTATCTACCTACCTACCTATCTGTATCTATCTATCTACCTACCTACCTATCTGTATCTATCAATCTACCTACCTACCTATCTCTATCTATCTATCTACCTACCTACCTATCTCTATCTATCTACCTACCTACCTACCTATCTGTATCTATCTACCTACCTAGCTATCTGTATTTATCTATCTACCTACCTACCTATCTCTATCTATTTACCTACCTACCTACCTATCTCTATCTATCTACCTACCTACCTATCTGTATCTATGTACCTACCTACCTACCTATCTGTGTCTATCTACCTACCTACCTACCTATCTGTATCTATCTATCTACCTACCTACCTATCTGTATCTATCTACCTACCTACCTATCTGTATCTATCTATCTACCTACCTACCTATCTGTATCTATCTACCTACCTACCTACCTATCTGTATCTATCTATCTACCTACCTACCTATCTGTATCTATCTATCTATCTACCTACCTACCAATCTGTATCTATCTATCTACCTACCTACCTATCTGTATCTATCTACCTACCTACCTACCTACCTATCTGTATCTATCTATCTACCTACCTACCTATCTCTATCTATCTACCTACCTACCTACCTACCTGTATCTATCTATCTACCTACCTACCTATCTCTATCTATCAATTTACCTACCTACCTATATCTATCTACCTACCTACCTACCTATCTGTATTTATCTATCTACCAACCTACCTATCTCTATCGACCTACTTACCTACCTACCTATCTCTATCTATCTACCTACCTACCTATCTCTATCTATCTACCTACCTACCTACCTATCTCTATCTATCTACCTACCTACCTATCTGTATCTATGTACCTACCTACCTACCTATCTGTGTCTATCTACCTACCTACCTACCTATCTGTATCTATCTATCTACCTACCTACCTACCTATCTGTATCTATCTACCTACCTACCTACCTATCTGTATCTATCTATCTACCTACCTACCTATCTGTATCTATCTACCTACCTACCTACCTATCTGTATCTATCTATCTACCTACCTACCTATCTGTATCTATCTATCTATCTACCTACCTACCTATCTGTATCTATCTATCTACCTACCTACCTATCTGTATCTATCTACCTACCTACCTACCTACCTATCTGTATCTATCTATCTACCTACCTACCTATCTCTATCTATCTACCTACCTACCTACCTATCTGTATCTATCTATCTACCTACCTACCTATCTCTATCTATCAATTTACCTACCTACTTATCTCTATCTATCTATCTACCTACCTACCTATCTGTATTTATCTATCTACCAACCTACCTATCTCTATCTATCGACCTACCTACCTACCTACCTATCTCTATCTATCTACCTACCTACCTATCTGTATCTATGTACCTACCTACCTACCTATCTGTGTCTATCTACCTACCTACCTACCTATCTGTATCTATCTACCTACCTACCTATCTGTATCTATCTATCTACCTACCTACCTATCTGTATCTATCTATCTACCTCCCTACCTATCTGTATCTATCAACCTACCTACCTATCTACCTATCTGTATGTATCTATCTACCTACCTACCTATCTGTATCTATCTATCTATCGACCTACCTACCGATCTGTATCTATCTATCTACCTACCTACCTATCTGTATCTATCTACCTACCTACCTATCTGTATCTATCTATCTACCTACCTACCTATCTGTATCTATCTATCTATCTACCTACCTACCTACCTATCTGTATCTATCTATCTACCTAGCTACCTATCTGTATCTATCAATCTACCTACCTACCTATCTGTATCTACCTACCTACCTACCTATCTGTATCTATCTACCTACCTACCTACCTACCTACCTATCTGTATCTATCTATCTACCTACCTACCTATCTGTATCTATCTACCTATCTACCTATCTGTATCTATCTATCTACCTACCTACCTACCTATCTCTATCTATCTACCTACCTACCTACCTATCTGTATCTATCTACCTACCTACCTATCTGTATCTATCTATCTACCTACCTACCTATCTGTATCTATCTATCTACCTACCTACCTATCTGTATCTATCTACCTACCTACCTACCTATCTGTATCTATCTATCTACCTACTTACATATCTGTATCTATCTATCTATCTACCTACCTACCTATCAGTATCTATCTATCTACCTACCTACCTATCTGTATCTATCTATCTACCTACCTACCTATCTGTATCTATCTACCTACCTACCTACCTACCTATCTGTATCTATCTATCTACCTACCTACCTATCTGTATCTATCAATCTACCTACCTATCTCTATCTATCTACCTACCTACCTACCTATCTGTATCTATCTATCTACCTACCTACCTACCTATCTGTATCTATCATCCTACCTATCTACCTATCTGTATTTATCTATCTACCTACTTACCTATCTGTATCTATCTATCTACCTAGCCACCTATCTGTATCTATCAATCTACCTACCTACCTACCTATCTCTATCTATCTATTTACCTACCTACCTATCTCTATCTATCTATCTACCTACCTACCTATCTGTATCTATCTATCTACCTACCTACCTATCTGTATCTATCAATCTACCTACCTACCTATCTCTATCTATCTATCTACCTACCTACCTATCTCTATCTATCTACCTACCTACCTACCTATCTGTATCTATCTACCTACCTAGCTATCTGTATTTATCTATCTACCTACCTACCTATCTCTATCTATTTACCTACCTACCTACCTATCTCTATCTATCTACCTACCTACCTATCTGTATCTATGTACCTACCTACCTACCTATCTGTGTCTATCTACCTACCTACCTACCTATCTGTATCTATCTATCTACCTACCTACCTATCTGTATCTATCTACCTACCTACCTACCTATCTGTATCTATCTATCTATCTACCTACCTACCTATCTGTATCTATCTACCTACCTACCTACCTATCTGTATCTATCTATCTACCTACCTACCTATCTGTATCTATCTATCTATCTACCTACCTACCAATCTGTATCTATCTATCTACCTACCTACCTATCTGTATCTATCTACCTACCTACCTACCTACCTATCTGTATCTATCTATCTACCTACCTACCTATCTCTATCTATCTACCTACCTACCTACCTACCTGTATCTATCTATCTACCTACCTACCTATCTCTATCTATCAATTTACCTACCTACCTATATCTATCTATCTACCTACCTACCTATCTGTATTTATCTATCTACCAACCTACCTATCTCTATCGACCTACCTACCTACCTACCTATCTCTATCTATCTACCTACCTACCTATCTGTATTTATGTACCTACCTACCTACCTATCTATATCTATCTACCTACCTACCTACCTATCTGTATCTATCTATCTACCTACCTACCTATCTGTATCTATCTATCTACCTACCTACCTACCTATCTGTATCTATCTATCTACCTCCCTACCTATCTGTATCTATCTACCTACCTACCTACCTATCTGTATATATCTATCTACCTACCTACCTATCTGTATCTATCTATCTATCGACCTACCTACCGATCTGTATCTATCTATCTACCTACCTACCTATCTGTATCTATCTATCTACCTACCTATCTGTATCTATCTACCTACCTACCTACCTACCTATCTGTATCTATCTATCTACCTACCTACCTATCTATATCTATCTATCTACCTACCTACCTATCTGTATCTATCTACCTACCTATCTGTATCTATCAATCTACCTACCTATCTCTATCTATCTACCTACCTAACTACCTATCTGTATCTATCTACCTACCTACTTACCTACCTACCTATCTGTATCTATCTATCTACCTACCTACCTATCTGTATTAATCTATCTACCTACCTACCTATCTGTATCTATCAATCTACCTACCGACCTATCTCTATCTACCTACCTACCTATCTGTATCTATCTACCTACCTACCTACCTATCTGTATCTATCTACCTACCTACCTACCTATCTGTATCTATCTATCTACCTACCTACCTATCTGTATCTATCTATCTATCTACCTACCTACCAATCTGTATCTATCTATCTACCTACCTACCTATCTGTATCTATCTACCTACCTACCTACCTACCTATCTGTATCTATCTATCTACCTACCTACCTATCTCTATCTATCTACCTACCTACCTACCTATCTGTATCTATCTATCTACCTACCTACCTACCTATCTGTATCTATCTATCTACCTACCTACCTATCTGTATCTATCAATCTACCTACCTATCTCTATCTATCTACCTACCTACCTACCTATCTGTATCTATCTATCTACCTACCTACCTACCTATCTGTATCTATCATCCTACCTACCTACCTATCTGTATTTATCTATCTACCTACTTACCTATCTGTATCAATCTATCTACCTAGCCACCTATCTGTATCTATCAATCTACCTACCTACCTACCTATCTCTATCTATCTATCTACCTACCTACCTATCTGTATCTATCTATCTACCTACCTACCTATCTGTATCTATCAATCTACCTACCTACCTATCTCTATCTATCTATCTACCTACCTACCTATCTCTATCTATCTACCTACCTACCTACCTATCTGTATCTATCTATCTACCTACCTAGCTATCTGTATTTATCTATCTACCTACCTACCTATCTCTATCTATTTACCTACCTACCTACCTACCTATCTCTATCTATCTACCTACCTACCTATCTGTATCTATGTACCTACCTACCTACCTATCTGTGTCTATCTACCTACCTACCTATCTGTATCTATCTATCTACCTACCTACCTATCTGTATCTATCTACCTACCTACCTACCTATCTGTATCTATCTATCTACCTACCTACCTATCTGTATCTATCTACCTACCTACCTACCTATCTGTATCTATCTATCTACCTACCTACCTATCTGTATCTATCTATCTACCTACCTACCAATCTGTATCTATCTATCTACCTACCTACCTATCTGTATCTATCTACCTACCTACCTACCTACCTATCTGTATCTATCTATCTACCTACCTACCTATCTCTATCTATCTACCTACCTACCTACCTATCTGTATCTATCTATCTACCTACCTACCTATCTCTATCTATCAATTTACCTACCTACCTATATCTATCTATCTACCTACCTACCTATCTGTATTTATCTATCTACCAACCTACCTATCTCTATCGACCTACCTACCTACCTACCTATCTCTATCTATCTACCTACCTACCTATCTGTATTTATGTACCTACCTACCTACCTATCTATATCTATCTACCTACCTACCTACCTATCTGTATCTATCTATCTACCTACCTACCTATCTGTATCTATCTATCTACCTACCTACCTACCTATCTGTATCTATCTATCTACCTCCCTACCTATCTGTATCTATCTACCTACCTACCTACCTACCTATCTGTATATATCTATCTACCTACCTACCTATCTGTATCTATCTATCTATCGACCTACCTACCGATCTGTATCTATATATCTACCTACCTACCTATCTGTATCTATCTATCTACCTACCTACCTATCTGTATCTATCTACCTACCTACCTACCTACCTACCTACCTATCTGTATCTATCTATCTACCTACCTACCTATCTATATCTATGTATCTACCTACCTACCTATCTGTATCTATCTATCTACCTACCTATCTGTATCTATCAATCTACCTACCTATCTCTATCTATCTACCTACCTAACTACCTATCTGTATCTATCTATCTACCTACCTACCTACCTATCTGTATCTATCTATCTACCTACCTACCTATCTGTATTAATCTATCTACCTACCTACCTATCTGTATCTATCAATCTACCTACCGACCTATCTCTATCTACCTACCTACCTACCTATCTGTATCTATCTACCTACCTACCTACCTATCTGTATCTATCTACCTACCTACCTACCTATCTGTATCTATCTATCTACCTACCTTCCTATCTGTATCTATCTATCTATCTACCTACCTACCTATCTGTATCTATCTATCTACCTACCTACCTATCTGTATCTATCTATCTACCTACCTACCTATCTGTATCTATCTACCTACCTACCTACCTATCTGTATCTATCTACCTACCTACCTATCTGTATCTATCTACCTACCTACCTACCTATCTGTATCTATCTATCTACCTACCTACCTATCTCTATCTATCAATTTACCTACCTACCTATCTCTATCTATCTATCTACCTACCTACCTATCTGTATTTATCTATCTACCAACCTACCTATCTCTATCTATCGACCTACCTACCTACCTACCTACCTATCTCTATCTATCTACCTACCTACCTATCTGTGTCTACCTACCTACCTACCTACCTATCTGTATCTATCTATCTACCTACCTACCTATCTGTATCTATCTATCTATCGACCTACCTACCGATCTGTATCTATCTATCTACCTACCTACCTATCTGTATCTATCTATCTACCTACCTACCTATCTGTATCTATCTACCTACCTACCTATCTCTATCGACCTACCTACCTACCTACCTATCTCTATCTATCTACCTACCTACCTATCTGTATTTATGTACCTACCTACCTATCTATGTCTATCTACCTACCTACCTACCTATCTGTATCTATCTATCTACCTACCTACCTATCTGTATCTCTCTATCTACCTACCTACCTACCTATCTGTATCTATCTATCTACCTCCCTACCTATCTGTATCTATCTACCTACCTACCTACCTACCTATCTGTATATATCTATCTACCTACCTACCTATCTGTATCTATCTATCTATCGACCTACCTACCGATCTGTATCTATCTATCTACCTACCTACCTATCTGTATCTATCTATCTACCTACCTACCTATCTGTATCTATCTACCTACCTACCTACCTACCTATCTGTATCTATCTATCTACCTACCTACCTATCTATATCTATCTATCTATCTACCTACCTATCTGTATCTATCTATCTACCTACCTATCTGTATCTATCAATCTACCTACCTATCTCTATCTATCTACCTACCTAACTACCTATCTGTATCTATCTATCTACCTACCTACCTACCTATCTGTATCTATCTATCTACCTACCTACCTATCTGTATTTATCTATCTACCAACCTACCTATCTCTATCTATCGACCTACCTACCTACCTACCTACCTATCTCTATCTATCTACCTACCTACCTATCTGTATCTACCTACCTACCTACCTACCTATCTGTATCTATCTATCTACCTACCTACCTATCTGTATCTATCTATCTATCGACCTACCTACCGATCTGTATCTATCTATCTACCTACCTACCTATCTGTATCTATCTATCTACCTACCTACCTACCTATCTGTATCTATCTATCTACCTACCTACCTATCTGTATTAATCTATCTACCTACCTACCTATCTGTATCTATCAATCTACCTACCTACCTACCTCTATCTATCTATCTATTTACCTACCTACCTATCTCTATCTATCTATCTACCTACCTACCTATCTGTATCTATCTATCTACCTACCTACCTATCTGTATCTATCAATCTACCTACCTACCTATCTCTATCTATCTATCTACCTACCTACCTATCTCTATCTATCTACCTACCTACCTACCTATCTGTATCTATCTATCTACCTACCTAGCTATCTGTATTTATCTATCTACCTACCTACCTATCTCTATCTATCTACCTACCTACCTACCTATCTCTATCTATCTACCTACCTACCTATCTGTATCTATGTACCTACCTACCTACCTATCTGTGTCTATCTACCTACCTACCTACCTATCTGTATCTATCTATCTACCTACCTACCTATCTGTATCTATCTACCTACCTACCTACCTATCTGTATCTATCTATCTACCTACCTACCTACCTATCTGTATCTATCTACCTACCTACCTGTCTGTATCTATCTATCTACCTACCTACCTATCTGTATCTATCTATCTATCTACCTACCTACCTATCTGTATCTATCTATCTACCTACCTACCTATCTGTATCTATCTACCTACCTACCTACCTACCTGTCTGTATCTATCTATCTACCTACCTACCTATCTCTATCTATCTACCTACCTACCTACCTATCTGTATCTATCTATCTACCTACCTACCTATCTCTATCTATCAATTTACCTACCTACCTATCTCTATCTATCTATCTACCTACCTACCTATCTGTATTTATCTATCTACCAACCTACCTATCTCTATCTATCCACCTACCTACCTACCTACCTATCTCTATCTATCTACCTACCTACCTATCTGTATCTATGTACCTACCTACCTACCTATCTGTGTCTATCTACCTACCTACCTACCTATCTGTATCTATCTATCTACCTACCTATCTGTATCTATCTATCTACCTCCCTACCTATCTGTATCTATCTACCTACCTACCTATCTACCTATCTGTATATATCTATCTACCTACCTACCTATCTGTATCTATCTATCTATCGACCTACCTACCGATCTATATCTATCTATCTACCTACCTACCTATCTGTATCTATCTACCTACCTACCTATCTGTATCTATCTACCTACCTACCTACCTATCTGTATCTATCTATCTATCTACCTACCTACCTATCTCTATCTACCTACCTACCTACCTACCTACCTATCTCTATCTATCTATCTACCTACCTACCTATCTGTATCTACCTACCTACCTACCTATCTGTATCTATCTACCTACCTACCTACCTACCTACCTACCTATCTGTATCTATCTATCTACCTACCTACCTATCTGTATCTATCTACCTACCTACCTATCTGTATCTATCTATCTACCTACCTACCTACCTATCTCTATCTATCTACCTACCTACCTATCTGTATCTATCTACCTACCTACCTACCTATCTGTATCTATCTACCTACTTACATATCTGTATCTATCTATCTATCTATCTACCTACCTACCTATCAGTATCTATCTACCTACCTACCTACCTATCTGTATCTATCTATCTACCTACCTACCTATCTGTATCTATCTACCTACCTACCTACCTATCTGTATCTATCTATCTACCTACCTACCTATCTGTATCTATCAATCTACCTACCTATCTCTATCTATCTACCTACCTACCTACCTATCTGTATCTATCTATCTACCTACCTACCTACCTATCTGTATCTATCATCCTACCTACCTACCTATCTGTATTTATCTATCTACCTACTTACCTATCTGTATTTATCTATCTACCTACTTACCTATCTGTATCTATCTACCTACCTACCTACCTATCTCTATCTATCTATCTACCTACCTACCTATCTCTATCTATCTATCTACCTACCTACCTATCTGTATCTATCAATCTACCTACCTACCTATCTCTATCTATCTATCTACCTACCTACCTATCTCTATCTATCTACCTACCTACCTACCTATCTGTATCTATCTATCTACCTACCTAGCTATCTGTATTTATCTATCTACCTACCTACCTATCTCTATCTATTTACCTACCTACCTACCTACCTATCTCTATCTATCTACCTACCTACCTATCTGTATCTATGTACCTACCTACCTACCTATCTGTGTCTATCTACCTACCTACCTACTTATCTGTATCTATCTATCTACCTACCTACCTATCTGTATCTATCTACCTACCTACCTACCTATCTGTATCTATCTATCTACCTACCTACCTATCTGTATCTATCTACCTACCTACCTACCTACCTATCTGTATCTATCTATCTACCTACCTACCTATCTGTATCTATCTATCTATCTACCTACCTACCAATCTGTATCTATCTATCTACCTACCTACCTATCTGTATCTATCTACCTACCTACCTACCTATCTGTATCTATCTATCTACCTACCTACCTATCTCTATCTATCTACCTACCTACCTACCTATCTGTATCTATCTATCTACCTACCTACCTATCTCTATCTATCAATTTACCTACCTACCTATCTCTATCTATCTATCTACCTACCTACCTATCTGTATTTATCTATCTACCAACCTACCTATCTCTATCGACCTACCTACCTACCTACCTATCTCTATCTATCTACCTACCTACCTATCTGTATTTATGTACCTACCTACCTACCTATCTATGTCTATCTACCTACCTACCTACCTATCTGTATCTATCTATCTACCTACCTACCTATCTGTATCTATCTATCTACCTACCTACCTACCTATCTGTATCTATCTATCTACCTCCCTACCTATCTGTATCTATCTACCTACCTACCTACCTACCTATCTGTATATATCTACCTACCTACCTACCTATCTGTATCTATCTATCTATCGACCTACCTACCTATCTGTATCTATCTATCTACCTACCTACCTATCTGTATCTATCTATCTACCTACCTACCTATCTGTATCTATCTACCTACCTACCTACCTACCTATCTGTATCTATCTATCTACCTACCTACCTATCTATATCTATCTATCTACCTACCTACCTATCTGTATCTATCTATCTACCTACCTATCTGTATCTATCAATCTACCTACCTATCTCTATCTATCTACCTACCTACCTACCTATCTGTATCTATCTATCTACCTACCTACCTATCTCTATCTATCAATTTACCTACCTACCTATCTCTATCTATCTATCTACCTACCTACCTATCTGTATTTATCTATCTACCAACCTACCTATCTCTATCGACCTACCTACCTACCTACCTATCTCTATCTATCTACCTACCTACCTATCTGTATTTATGTACCTACCTACCTACCTATCTATGTCTATCTACCTACCTACCTACCTATCTGTATCTATCTATCTACCTACCTACCTATCTGTATCTATCTATCTACCTACCTACCTACCTATCTGTATCTATCTATCTACCTCCCTACCTATCTGTATCTATCTACCTACCTACCTACCTACCTATCTGTATATATCTACCTACCTACCTACCTATCTGTATCTATCTATCTATCGACCTACCTACCGATCTGTATCTATCTATCTACCTACCTACCTATCTGTATCTATCTATCTACCTACCTACCTATCTGTATCTATCTACCTACCTACCTACCTACCTATCTGTATCTATCTATCTACCTACCTACCTATCTATATCTATCTATCTACCTACCTACCTATCTGTATCTATCTATCTACCTACCTATCTGTATCTATCAATCTACCTACCTATCTCTATCTATCTACCTACCTAACTACCTATCTGTATCTATCTATCTACCTACCTACCTACCTATCTGTATCTATCTATCTACCAACCTACCTATCTGTATTAATCTATCTACCTACCTACCTATCTCTATCTACCTACCTACGTATCTGTATCTATCCATCTACCTACCTACCTATCTGTATCTATCTACCTACCTACCTACCTATCTGTATCTATCTATCTACCTACCTTCCTATCTGTATCTATCTATCTATATACCTACCTACCTATCTGTATCTATCTATCTACCTACCTACCTATCTGTATCTATCTATCTACCTACCTACCTATCTGTATCTATCTACCTACCTACCTACCTACCTATCTGTATCTATCTACCTACCTACCTATCTCTATCTATCTACCTACCTACCTACCTATCTGTATCTATCTATCTACCTACCTACCTATCTCTATCTATCAATTTACCTACCTACCTATCTCTATCTATCTATCTACCTACCTACCTATCTGTATTTATGTACCTACCTACCTACCTATCTATGTCTATCTACCTACCTACCTACCTATCTGTATCTATCTATCTACCTACCTACCTATCTGTATCTATCTATCTACCTACCTACCTACCTATCTGTATCTATCTATCTACCTCCCTACCTATCTGTATCTACCTACCTACCTACCTACCTACCTGTCTGTATATATCTACCTACCTACCTACCTATCTGTATCTATCTATCTATCAACCTACCTACCGATCTGTATCTATCTATCTACCTACCTACCTATCTGTATCTATCTATCTACCTACCTACCTATCTGTATCTATCTACCTACCTACCTACCTACCTATCTGTATCTATCTATCTACCTACCTACCTATCTATATCTATCTATCTACCTTCCTACCTATCTGTATCTATCTATCTACCTACCTATCTGTATCTATCAATCTACCTACCTATCTCTATCTATCTACCTACCTAACTACCTATCTGTATCTATCTATCTACCTACCTACCTACCTATCTGTATCTATCTATCTACCTACCTACCTATCTGTATTAATCTATCTACCTACCTACCTATCTGTATCTATCAATCTACCTACCTACCTATCTCTATCTATCTACCTACCTACCTATCTGTATCTATCTATCTACCTACCTACCTGTCTGTATCTATCAATCTACCTACCTACCTATCTCTATCTATCTATCTACCTACCTACCTATCTCTATTTATCTACCTACCTACCTATCTGTATCTATCTATCTACCTACCTAGCTATCTGTATTTATCTATCTACCTACCTACCTATCTCTATCTATTTACCTACCTACCTACCTACCTATCTCTATCTATCTACCTACCTACCTATCTGTATCTATGTACCTACCTACCTACCTATCTGTGTCTATCTACCTACCTACCTACTTATCTGTATCTATCTATCTACCTACCTACCTATCTGTATCTATCTACCTACCTACCTACCTATCTGTATCTATCTATCTACCTACCTACCTATCTGTATCTATCTACCTACCTACCTACCTATCTGTATCTATCTATCTACCTACCTACCTATCTGTATCTATCTATCTATCGACCTACCTACCGATCTGTATCTATCTATCTACCTACCTACCTATCTGTATCTATCTATCTACCTACCTGCCTATCTGTATCTACCTACCTACCTACCTACCTACCTATCTGTATCTATCTATCTACCTACCTACCTATCTATATCTATCTACCTACCTACCTATCTGTATCTATCTACCTACCTATCTGTAACTATCAATCTACCTACCTATCTCTATCTATCTACCTACCTAACTACTTATCTGTATCTATTTATCTACCTACCTACCTACCTATCTGTATCTATCTATCTACCTACCTACCTATCTGTATTAATCTATCTACCTACCTACCTATCTGTATCTATCAATCTACCTACCTACCTATCTCTATCTACCTACCTACCTACCTATCTGTATCTATCTATCTACCTACCTACCTATCTATATCTATCTACCTACCTACCTACCTATCTGTATCTATCTATCTACCTACCTACCTATCTCTATCTATCTATCTACCTACCTACCTACCTATCTCTATCTATCTACCTACCTACCTAAATATCTGTATCTATCTATCTACCTACCTACCTACCTATCTGTATCTATCTATCTACCTCCCTACCTATCTGTATCTATCTACCTACCTACCTACCTACCTATCTGTATATATCTACCTACCTACCTACCAATCTGTATCTATCTATCTATCGACCTACCTACCGATCTGTATCTATCTATCTACCTACCTACCTATCTGTATCTATCTATCTACCTACCTACCTATCTGTATCTATCTACCTACCTACCTACCTACCTATCTGTATCTATCTATCTACCTACCTACCTATCTATATCTATCTATCTACCTACCTACCTATCTGTATCTATCTATCTACCTACCTATCTGTATCTATCAATCTACCTACCTATCTCTATCTATCTACCTACCTAACTACCTATCTGTATCTATCTATCTACCTACCTACCTACCTATCTGTATCTATCTATCTACCTACCTACCTATCTGTATTAATCTATCTACCTACCTACCTATCTGTATCTATCAATCTACCTACCTACCTATCTCTATCTACCTACCTACCTACCTATCTGTATCTATCCATCTACCTACCTACCTATCTGTATCTATCTACCTACCTACCTACCTATCTGTATCTATCTATCTACCTACCTTCCTATCTGTATCTATCTATCTACCTACCTACCTATCTGTATCTATCTATCTACCTACCTACCTATCTGTATCTATCTATCTACCTACCTACCTATCTGTATCTATCTACCTACCTACCTACCTACCTATCTGTATCTATCTACCTACCTACCTATCTCTATCTATCTACCTACCTACCTACCTATCTGTATCTATCTATCTACCTACCTACCTATCTCTATCTATCAATTTACCTACCTACCTATCTCTATCTATCTATCTACCTACCTACCTATCTGTATTTATCTATCTACCAACCTACCTATCTCTATCTATCGACCTACCTACCTACCTACCTATCTCTATCTATCTACCTACCTACCTATCTGTATCTACCTACCTACCTACCTACCTATCTGTATCTATCTATCTACCTACCTACCTATCTGTATCTATCTATCTATCGACCTACCTACCGATCTGTATCTATCTATCTACCTACCTACCTATCTGTATCTATCTACCTACCTACCTATCTGTATCTATCTACCTACCTACCTACCTATCTGTATCTATCTATCTATCTACCTACCTACCTATCTCTATCTACCTACCTACCTACCTACCTACCTATCTCTATCTATCTATCTACCTACCTACCTATCTGTATCTACCTACCTACCTACCTATCTGTATCTATCTACCTACCTACCTACCTACCTACCTATCTGTATCTATCTATCTACCTACCTACCTATCTGTATCTATCTACCTACCTACCTATCTGTATCTATCTATCTACCTACCTACCTACCTATCTCTATCTATCTACCTACCTACCTACCTATCTGTATCTATCTACCTACCTACCTACCTATCTGTATCTATCTATCTACCTACCTACCTATCTGTATCTATCTATCTACCTACCTACCTATCTGTATCTATCTACCTACCTACCTACCTATCTGTATCTATCTATCTACCTACTTACATATCTGTATCTATCTATCTATCTACCTACCTACCTATCAGTATCTATCTATCTACCTACCTACCTATCTGTATCTATCTATCTACCTACCTACCTATCTGTATCTATCTACCTACCTACCTACCTATCTGTATCTATCTATCTACCTACCTACCTATCTGTATCTATCAATCTACCTACCTATCTCTATCTATCTACCTACCTACCTACCTATCTGTATCTATCTATCTACCTACCTACCTACCTATCTGTATCTATCATCCTACCTACCTACCTATCTGTATTTATCTATCTACCTACTTACCTATCTGTATCTATCTATCTACCTAGCCACCTATCTGTATCTATCAATCTACCTACCTACCTACCTACCTCTATCTATCTATTTACCTACCTACCTATCTCTATCTATCTATCTACCTACCTATCTGTATCTATCTATCTACCTACCTACCTATCTGTATCTATCAATCTACCTACCTACCTATCTCTATCTATCTATCTACCTACCTACCTATCTCTATCTATCTACCTACCTACCTACCTATCTGTATCTATCTATCTACCTACCTAGCTATCTGTATTTATCTATCTACCTACCTACCTATCTCTATCTATTTACCTACCTACCTACCTATCTCTATCTATCTACCTACCTACCTATCTGTATCTATGTACCTACCTACCTATCTGTGTCTATCTACCTACCTACCTACTTATCTGTATCTATCTATCTACCTCCCTACCTATCTGTATCTATCTACCTACCTACCTACCTATCTGTATCTATCTATCTACCTACCTACCTATCTGTATCTATCTACCTACCTACCTACCTATCTGTATCTATCTATCTACCTACCTACCTATCTGTATCTATCTATCTATCTACCTACCTACCAATCTGTATCTATCTATCTACCTACCTACCTATCTGTATCTATCTACCTACCTACCTACCTATCTGTATCTATCTATCTACCTACCTACCTATCTCTATCTATCTACCTACCTACCTATCTGTATCTATCTATCTACCTACCTACCTATCTCTATCTATCAATTTACCTACCTACCTATCTCTATCTATCTATCTACCTACCTACCTATCTGTATTTATCTATCTACCAACCTACCTATATCGACCTACCTACCTACCTACCTATCTCTATCTATCTACCTACCTACCTATCTGTATTTATGTACCTACCTACCTACCTATCTATGTCTATCTACCTACCTACCTACCTATCTGTAGCTATCTATCTACCTACCTACCTATCTGTATCTATCTATCTACCTACATACCTACCTATCTGTATCTATCTATCTACCTCCCTACCTATCTGTATCTATCTACCTACCTACCTACCTACCTATCTGTATATATCTACCTACCTACCTACCTATCTGTATCTATCTATCTATCGACCTACCTACCGATCTGTATCTATCTATCTACCTACCTACCTATCTGTATCTATCTATCTACCTACCTACCTACCTATCTCTATCTATCTACCTACCTACCTAAATATCTGTATCTATCTATCTACCTACCTACCTACCTATCTGTATCTCTCTACCTACCTACCTACCTACCTATCTCTATCTATCTACCTACCTAACTACCTATCTGTATCTATCTATCTACCTACCTACCTACCTATCTGTATCTATCTATCTACCTACCTACCTATCTGTATTAATCTATCTACCTACCTACCTATCTGTATCTATCAATCTACCTACCTACCTATCTCTATCTACCTACCTACCTACCTATCTGTATCTATCCATCTACCTACCTACCTATCTGTATCTATCTACCTACCTACCTACCTATCTGTATCTATCTATCTACCTACCTTCCTATCTGTATCTATCTATCTATCTACCTACCTACCTATCTGTATCTATCTATCTACCTACCTACCTATCTGTATCTATCTATCTACCTACCTACCTATCTGTATCTATCTACCTACCTACCTACCTACCTATCTGTATCTATCTACCTACCTACCTATCTCTATCTATCTACCTACCTACCTACCTATCTGTATCTATCTATCTACCTACCTACCTATCTCTATCTATCAATTTACCTACCTACCTATCTCTATCTATCTATCTACCTACCTACCTATCTGTATTTATCTATCTACCAACCTACCTATCTCTATCTATCGACCTACCTACCTACCTACCTATCTCTATCTATCTACCTACCTACCTATCTGTATCTACCTACCTACCTACCTACCTATCTGTATCTATCTATCTACCTACCTATCTCTATCGACCTACCTACCTACCTACCTATCTCTATCTATCTACCTACCTACCTATCTGTATCTATCTATCTACCTACCTACCGATCTGTATCTATCTATCTACCTACCTACCTATCTGTATCTATCTATCTACCTACCTACCTATCTGTATCTATCTACCTACCTACCTATCTCTATCGACCTACCTACCTACCTACCTATCTCTATCTATCTACCTACCTACCTATCTGTATTTATGTACCTACCTACCTACCTATCTATGTCTATCTACCTACCTACCTACCTATCTGTATCTATCTATCTACCTACCTACCTATCTGTATCTATCTATCTACCTACCTACCTACCTATCTGTATCTATCTATCTACCTCCCTACCTATCTGTATCTATCTACCTACCTACCTACCTACCTATCTGTATATATCTATCTACCTACCTACCTATCTGTATCTATCTATCTATCGACCTACCTACCGATCTGTATCTATCTATCTACCTACCTACCTATCTGTATCTATCTATCTACCTACCTACCTACCTGTATCTATCTACCTACCTACCTACCTACCTATCTGTATCTATCTATCTACCTACCTACCTATCTATATCTATCTACCTACCTACCTATCTGTATCTATCTACCTACCTATCTGTATCTATCAATCTACCTACCTATCTCTATCTATCTACCTACCTAACTACCTATCTGAATCTATCTATCTACCTACCTACCTACCTATCTGTATCTATCTATCTACCTACCTACCTATCTGTATTAATCTATCTACCTACCTACCTATCTGTATCTATCAATCTACCTACCTACCTATCTCTATCTACCTACCTACCTACCTATCTGTATCTATCTACCTACCTACCTACCTATCTATATCTATCTACCTACCTACCTACCTATCTGTATCTATCTATCTACCTACCTACCTATCTCTATCTATCTATCTACCTACCTACCTACCTATCTCTATCTATCTACCTACCTACCTAAATATCTGTATCTATCTATCTACCTACCTACCTACCTATCTGTATCTATCTACCTACCTACCTACCTACCTATCTGTATATATCTACCTACCTACCTACCTATCTGTATCTATCTATCGACCTACCTACCGATCTGTATCTATCTATCTACCTACCTACCTATCTGTATCTATCTGTCTATCTGTCTACCTACCTATCTGTATCTATCTACCTACCTACCTACCTACCTATCTGTATCTATCTATCTACCTACCTACCTATCTATATCTATCTATCTACCTACCTACCTATCTGTATCTATCTATCTACCTACCTATCTGTATCTATCAATCTACCTACCTATCTCTATCTATCTACCTACCTAACTACCTATCTGTATCTATCTATCTACCTACCTACCTACCTATCTGTATCTATCTATCTACCTACCTACCTATCTGTATTAATCTATCTACCTACCTACCTATCTGTATCTATCAATCTACCTACCTACCTACCTACCTATCTGTATCTATCTACCTACCTACCTATCTGTATCTATCAATCTACCTACCTACCTATCTGTATCTATCAATCTACCTACCTACCTATCTCTATCTGTCTATCTACGTACCTACCTATTTCTATCTATCTACCTACCTACCTACCTATCTGTATCCATCTATCTACCTACCTACCTATCTGTATCTATCTATCTACCTACCTACCTATCTGTATCTATCAATCTACCTACCTATCTCTATCTATCTACCTACCTAACTACCTATCTGTATCTATCTATCTACCTACCTACCTACCTATCTGTATCTATCTATCTACCTACCTACCTATCTGTATTAATCTATCTACCTACCTACCTATCTGTATCTATCAATCTACCTACCTACCTATCTCTATCTACCTACCTACCTACCTATCTGTATCTATCTATCTACCTACCTACCTATCTGTATCTATCTACCTACCTACCTACCTATCTGTATCTATCTATCTACCTACCTACCTATCTCTATCTATCTATCTACCTACCTACCTACCTATCTCTATCTATCTACCTACCTACCTAAATATCTGTATCTATCTATCTACCTACTTACCTATCTCTATCTATCAATTTACCTACCTACTTATCTCTATCTATCTATCTACCTACCTACCTATCTGTATTTATCTATCTACCTACCTACCTATCTCTATCTATCTACCTACCTACCTACCTACCTAACTCTATCTATCTATCTACCTAACTACCTATCTGTATCCATCTACCTACGTACCTACCTATCCGTGTCTATCTACCTACCTACCTATCTCTATCTATCAATCTACCTACCTACCTATATGTATCTATCTATCTACCTACCTACCTATCTGTATCTATCAATCTACCTACGTATCGATCTGTATCTATCAATCTACCTACCTACCTATCTCTATCTATCTATCTAGCTACCTATCTATCTCTATCTATCTACCTACCTATCTCTATATATCAATTTACCTACCTACCTATCTCTATCTATCTATCTACCTACCTACCTATCTGTATTTATCTATCTACCTACCTACCTATCTCTATCTATCTACCTACCTACCTACCTATCTCTATCTATCTGTCTATCTACCTACCTACCTACCTATCTGTATCTATCTATCTACCTACCTACCTACCTATCTGTATCTACCTATCTACCTACCTACCTATCTGTATTTATCTATCTACCTAGCTACCTATCTGTATCTATCAATCTACCTACCTACCTATCTCTATCTGTTTACCTACCTACCTATCTCTATCTATCTACCTACCTACCTACCTATCTGTATCTATCTATCTACCTACCTACCTATCTGCATCTATCTATCTACCTACCTACCTACCTATCTGTATCTATCTATCTACCTACCTACCTATCTGTATCTATCAATCTACCTACCTACCTATCTCTATCTATCTATCTACGTACCTAACTATCTCTATCTATCTACCTACCTACCTACCTACCTATCTGTATCTATCTATCTACCTACCTACCTATCTGTATCTATCTATCTACCTACCTACCTATCTGTATCTATCAATCTACCTACCTATCTCTATCTATCTACCTACCTACATATCTGTATCTATCTATCTACCTACCTACCTATCTGAATCTATCTACCTACCTACCTAACTATCTGTATCTATCTACCTACCTACCTACCTACCTATCTGTATCTATCTATCTACCTACCTACCTATCTGTATCTATCAATCTACCTACCTACCTATCTGTATCTATCTATCTACCTACCTACCTATCTGTATCTATCAATCTACCTACCTACCTACCTACCTATCTGTATCTATCTACCTGCCTACCTACCTATCTGTATCTATCAATCTACCTACCTACCTATCTGTATCCATCTATCTACCTACCTACCTATCTGTATCTATCAATCTACCTACCTACCTATCTCTATCTATCTATCTACCTATCTACCTATCTGTATTTATCTACCTACCTGTATCTATCTATCTACCTACCTACCTATCTGTATCTATCTATCTACCTACCTACCTACCTATCTGTATCTATTTATCTATTTACCTACCTACCTATCTGTATCTATCTATCTACCTACCTACCTATCTCTATCTATCAATTTACCTACCTACCTATCTCTATCTATCTATCTACCAACCTACCTATCTGTATTTATCTATCTACCTACCTACCTACCTACCTATCTGTATCTATCTATCTACCTACCTACCTATCTGTATTTATCTATCTACCTACCTACCTATCTGTATCTATCTATCTACCTTGCTACCTATCTGTATCTATCAATCTACCTACCTACCTATTTCTATCTATCTATCTACCTACCTACCTATCTGTATCTATCTATCTACCTACCTACCTACCTATCTGTATTTATCTATCTACCTACCTACCTATCTACGTATCTCTATCTACCTACCTACCTACCTATCTGTATCTATCTATCTACCTACCTACCTACCTACCTATCTGTATCTATCTATCTACCTACCTACCTACCTATCTGTATCTATCTATCTACCTACCTACCTATCTGTATCTATCAATCTACCTACCTACCTATCTGTATCTATCAATCTACCTTCCTACCTATCTCCTTCTATCTACCTACCTACCTACCTATCTCTATCTATCTACCTACCTACCTATCTCTATCTATCTACCTACCTACCTACCTACCTACTTACCTATCTGTATCTGTCTATCTACCTACCTACCTACCTACCTATCTGTATCTATCTACCTACCTACCTACCTATCTGTATCTATCTATCTACCTACCTACCTATCTGTATCTATCAATCTACCTACCTACCTATCTGTATCTATCAATTTACCTACCTACCTACCTATCTCTATCTATCTATCTACCTACCTACCTATCTCTATCTACCTACCTACCTACCTACCTATCTGTATCTATCTATCTACCTACCTATCTGTATCTATCTATCTACCTACCTACTTATCTGTATCTATCTACCTACCTACCTACCTATCTGTATCTATCTATCTACCTACCTACCTATCAGTATCTATTTATCTACCTACCTACCTATCTGTATTTATCTACCTACCTACCTATCTGTATCTATCTATCTACATACCTATCTGTATCTATCAATCTACCTACCTCCCTATCTCTATCTATCTATTTACCTACCTACATATCTCTATCTATCTACCTACCTACCTATCTCTATCTATCTACCTACCTACCTACCTATCTGTATCTATCTATCTACCTACCTACCTATCTCTATCTATCTATTTACCTACCTACCTATCTGTATCTATCAATCTACCTACCTACCTATCTGTATCTATCAATCTACCTACCTACCTACCTATCTCTATCTATCTATCTACCTACCTACCTATCTCTATCTATCTACCTACCTACCTACCTATCTGTATCTATCTATCTACCTACCTACCTATCTCTATCTATCAATTTACCTACCTACCTATCTCTATCTATCTATCTATCTACCTACCTACCTATCTGTATTTATCTATCTACCTACCTACCTATTTCTATCTATCTATCTACCTACCTACCTACCTACCTACCTATCTCTATCTATCTATCAACCTACCTACCTATCTGTATCTATGTACCTACCTACCTACCTATTTGTGTCTATCTACCTACCTACCTACCTATCTGTATCTATCTATCTACCTACCTACCTATCTGTATCTATCTATCTACCTACCTACCTACCTATCTGTATCTATCTATCTACCTACATACCTATCTGTATCTATCAATCTACCTACCTATCTCTATCTATCTACCTACCTACCTACCTACCTATCTGTATCTATCTATCTATCTACCTACCTACCTACCTACCTATCTGTATCTATCTGTCTACCTACCTACCTATCTGTATTTATCTATCTACCTACCTACCTATCTGTATCTATCTATCTACCTAGCTACCTATCTGTATCTATCAATCTACCTACCTACCTATCTCTATCTATCTATTTACCTACCTACCTATCTGTATCTATCTACCTACCTACATATCTGTATCTATCTATCTACCTACCTACCTATCTGTATCTATCTATCTACCTAACTACCTATCTGTATCTATCAATCTACCTACCTACCTATCTCTATCTATCTATCTACCTACCTACCTATCTCTATCTACCTACCTACCTACCTATCTGTATCTATCTACCTACCTACCTATCTGTATCTATCTATCTACCTACCTACCTATCTGTATCTATCTATCTACCTACCTACCTATCTGTATCTATAAATCTACCTACCTATCTCTATCTATCTACCTACCTACCTACATATCTATATCTATCTATCTACCTACCTACCTATCTGTATCTATCTACCTACCTACCTAACTATCTGTATCTATCTACCTACCTACCTACCTATCTGTATTTATCTATCTACCTAGCTACCTATCTGTATCTATCTAACTACCTAGCTACCTATCTGTATCTATCAATCTACCTACCTACCTATCTGTATCTATCCATCTACCTACATACCTATCTCTATCTATCTACCTACCTACCTACCTACCTAAATCTATCTATCTACCTACCTACCTACCTACCTATCTGTATCTATCTATCTACCTACCTACCTACCTATCTGTATCTATCTATCTACCTACCTACCTATCTGTATCTATCAATCTACCTACCTACCTATCTGTATCTATCAATCTACCTTCCTACCTATCTCCTTCTATCTACCTACCTACCTACCTATCTCTATCTATCTACCTACCTACCTATCTCTATCTATCTACCTACCTACCTACCTACCTACTTACCTATCTGTATCTGTCTATCTACCTACCTACCTACCTACCTATCTGTATCTATCTACCTACCTACCTACCTATCTGTATCTATCTATCTACCTACCTACCTATCTGTATCTATCAATCTACCTACCTACCTATCTGTATCTATCAATTTACCTACCTACCTACCTATCTCTATCTATCTATCTACCTACCTACCTATCTCTATCTACCTACCTACCTACCTACCTATCTGTATCTATCTATCTACCTACCTATCTGTATCTATCTATCTACCTACCTACTTATCTGTATCTATCTACCTACCTACCTACCTATCTGTATCTATCTATCTACCTACCTACCTATCAGTATCTATTTATCTACCTACCTACCTATCTGTATTTATCTACCTACCTACCTATCTGTATCTATCTATCTACATACCTATCTGTATCTATCAATCTACCTACCTCCCTATCTCTATCTATCTATTTACCTACCTACATATCTCTATCTATCTACCTACCTACCTATCTCTATCTATCTACCTACCTACCTACCTATCTGTATCTATCTATCTACCTACCTACCTATCTCTATCTATCTATTTACCTACCTACCTATCTGTATCTATCAATCTACCTACCTACCTATCTGTATCTATCAATCTACCTACCTACCTACCTATCTCTATCTATCTATCTACCTACCTACCTATCTCTATCTATCTACCTACCTACCTACCTATCTGTATCTATCTATCTACCTACCTACCTATCTCTATCTATCAATTTACCTACCTACCTATCTCTATCTATCTATCTATCTACCTACCTACCTATCTGTATTTATCTATCTACCTACCTACCTATTTCTATCTATCTATCTACCTACCTACCTACCTACCTACCTATCTCTATCTATCTATCAACCTACCTACCTATCTGTATCTATGTACCTACCTACCTACCTATTTGTGTCTATCTACCTACCTACCTACCTATCTGTATCTATCTATCTACCTACCTACCTATCTGTATCTATCTATCTACCTACCTACCTACCTATCTGTATCTATCTATCTACCTACATACCTATCTGTATCTATCAATCTACCTACCTATCTCTATCTATCTACCTACCTACCTACCTACCTATCTGTATCTATCTATCTATCTACCTACCTACCTACCTACCTATCTGTATCTATCTGTCTACCTACCTACCTATCTGTATTTATCTATCTACCTACCTACCTATCTGTATCTATCTATCTACCTAGCTACCTATCTGTATCTATCAATCTACCTACCTACCTATCTCTATCTATCTATTTACCTACCTACCTATCTGTATCTATCTACCTACCTACATATCTGTATCTATCTATCTACCTACCTACCTATCTGTATCTATCTATCTACCTAACTACCTATCTGTATCTATCAATCTACCTACCTACCTATCTCTATCTATCTATCTACCTACCTACCTATCTCTATCTACCTACCTACCTACCTATCTGTATCTATCTACCTACCTACCTATCTGTATCTATCTATCTACCTACCTACCTATCTGTATCTATCTATCTACCTACCTACCTATCTGTATCTATAAATCTACCTACCTATCTCTATCTATCTACCTACCTACCTACATATCTATATCTATCTATCTACCTACCTACCTATCTGTATCTATCTACCTACCTACCTAACTATCTGTATCTATCTACCTACCTACCTACCTATCTGTATTTATCTATCTACCTAGCTACCTATCTGTATCTATCTAACTACCTAGCTACCTATCTGTATCTATCAATCTACCTACCTACCTATCTGTATCTATCCATCTACCTACATACCTATCTCTATCTATCTACCTACCTACCTACCTACCTAAATCTATCTATCTACCTACCTACCTATCTGTATCTATCCATCTACCAACCTACCTATCTGTATCTATCAATCTACCTACCTACCTACCTATCTCTATCTATCTACCTACCTACCTACCTACATATCTGTATCTATCTACCTACCTACCTACCTACCTATCTGCATCTATCTATCTACCTACCTTCCTACCTATCTGTATCTATCTATCTACCTAACTACCTATCTGTATCTATCAATCTACCTACCTACCTATCTGTATCTATCAATCTACCTACCTACCTATCTCTATCTATCTATCTACCTACCTACCTATCTCTATCTATCTACCTACCTACCTACCTATCTGTATCTATCTATCTACCTACCTACCTATATGTATCTATCAATCTACCTACCTACCTATCTATCTATCTACCTACCTATCTATCTCTATCTATCTACCTATCTACCTACCTATCTGTATCTATCTATCTATCTACCTACCTACCTACCTACATATCTGTATCTATCTATCTACCTACCTACCTATCTGTATCTATCTACCTACCTACCTATCTGTATCTATCTATCTACCTACCTACCTATCTGTATCTATCTATCTATTTATCTATCTATCTATCTACCTACCTATCTCTATCTACCTACCTACCTACCTACCTATCTCTATCTATCTATCTACCTACCTACCTATCTGTATCTATCTACCTACCTACCTACCTATCTGTATTTATCTATCTACCTACTTACCTATCTGTACCTATCTATCTACCTAGACACCTATCTGTATCTATCAATCTACCTACCTACCTACCTACCTATCTCTATCTATCTATTTACCTACCTACCTATCTCTATCTATCTATCTACCTACCTACCTATCTGTATCTATCTACCTACCTACCTACCTATCTGTATCTATCTATCTACCTACCTACCTATCTGTATCTATCAATCTACCTACCTACCTATCTCTATCTATCTATCTACCTATCTACCTATCTGTATTTATCTACCTACCTGTATCTATCTATCTACCTACCTACCTATCTGTATCTATCTATCTACCTACCTACCTACCTATGTATCTATTTATCTATCTACCTACCTACCTATCTGTATCTATCTATCTACCTACCTACCTATCTCTATCTATCAATTTACCTACCTACCTATCTCTATCTATCTATCTACCAACCTACCTATCTGTATTTATCTATCTACCTACCTACCTACCTACCTACCTATCTGTATCTATCTATCTACCTACCTACCTATCTGTATTTATCTATCTACCTACCTACCTATCTGTATCTATCTATCTACCTTGCTACCTATCTGTATCTATCAATCTACCTACCTACCTATTTCTATCTATCTATCTACCTACCTACCTATCTGTATCTATCTATCTACCTACCTACCTACCTATCTGTATTTATCTATCTACCTACCTACCTATCTACGTATCTCTATCTACCTACCTACCTACCTATCTGTATCTATCTATCTACCTACCTACCTACCTACCTATCTGTATCTATCTACCTACCTACCTACCTATCTGTATCTATTTATCTATCTACCTACCTACCTGTCTGTATCTATCTATCTACCTAGCTACCTATCTGTATCTATCAATCTACCTACCTACCTATTTCTATCTATCTATTTACCTACCTACCTATCTCTATCTACCTACCTACCTACCTACCTATCTGTATCTATCTATCTACCTACCTACCTACCTATCTGTATCTATCTATCTACCTACCTACCTACCTATCTGTATCTATCTATCTACCTACCTACCTATCTGTATCTATCAATCTACCTACCTACCTATCTGTATCTATCAATCTACCTTCCTACCTATCTCCTTCTATCTACCTACCTACCTACCTATCTCTATCTATCTACCTACCTACCTATCTCTATCTATCTACCTACCTACCTACCTACCTACTTACCTATCTGTATCTGTCTATCTACCTACCTACCTACCTACCTATCTGTATCTATCTACCTACCTACCTACCTATCTGTATCTATCTATCTACCTACCTACCTATCTGTATCTATCAATCTACCTACCTACCTATCTGTATCTATCAATTTACCTACCTACCTATCTCTATCTATCTATCTACCTACCTACCTATCTCTATCTATCTACCTACCTACCTACCTATCTGTATCTATCTATCTACCTACCTATCTGTATCTATCTACCTACCTACTTATCTGTATCTATCTACCTACCTACCTACCTATCTGTATCTATCTATCTACCTACCTACCTATCAGTATCTATTTATCTACCTACCTACCTATCTGTATTTATCTACCTACCTACCTATCTGTATCTATCTATCTACATACCTATCTGTATCTATCAATCTACCTACCTCCCTATCTCTATCTATCTATTTACCTACCTACATATCTCTATCTATCTACCTACCTACCTATCTCTATCTATCTACCTACCTACCTACCTATCTGTATCTATCTATCTACCTACCTACCTATCTCTATCTATCTATTTACCTACCTACCTATCTGTATCTATCAATCTACCTACCTACCTATCTGTATCTATCAATCTACCTACCTACCTACCTATCTCTATCTATCTATCTACCTACCTACCTATCTCTATCTATCTACCTACCTACCTACCTATCTGTATCTATCTATCTACCTACCTACCTATCTCTATCTATCAATTTACCTACCTACCTATCTCTATCTATCTATCTACCTACCTACCTATCTGTATTTATCTATCTACCTACCTACCTATTTCTATCTATCTATCTACCTACCTACCTACCTACCTATCTCTATCTATCTATCAACCTACCTACCTATCTGTATCTATGTACCTACCTACCTACCTATTTGTGTCTATCTACCTACCTACCTACCTATCTGTATCTATCTATCTACCTACCTACCTATCTGTATCTATCTATCTACCTACCTACCTACCTATCTGTATCTATCTATCTACCTACATACCTATCTGTATCTATCAATCTACCTACCTATCTCTATCTATCTACCTACCTACCTACCTACCTATCTGTATCTATCTATCTACCTACCTACCTACCTACCTACCTATCTGTATCTATCTGTCTACCTACCTACCTATCTGTATTTATCTATCTACCTACCTACCTATCTGTATCTATCTATCTACCTAGCTACCTATCTGTATCTATCAATCTACCTACCTACCTATCTCTATCTATCTATCTACCTACCTACCTATCTCTATCTACCTACCTACCTACCTATCTGTATCTATCTACCTACCTACCTATCTGTATCTATCTATCTACCTACCTACCTATCTGTATCTATCTATCTACCTACCTACCTATCTGTATCTATAAATCTACCTACCTATCTCTATCTATCTACCTACCTACCTACATATCTATATCTATCTATCTACCTACCTACCTATCTGTATCTATCTACCTACCTACCTAACTATCTGTATCTATCTACCTACCTACCTACCTATCTGTATTTATCTATCTACCTAGCTACCTATCTGTATCTATCTAACTACCTAGCTACCTATCTGTATCTATCAATCTACCTACCTACCTATCTGTATCTATCCATCTACCTACATACCTATCTCTATCTATCTACCTACCTACCTACCTACCTAAATCTATCTATCTACCTACCTACCTATCTGTATCTATCCATCTACCAACCTACCTATCTGTATCTATCAATCTACCTACCTACCTACCTATCTCTATCTATCTACCTACCTACCTACCTACATATCTGTATCTATCTACCTACCTACCTACCTACCTATCTGCATCTATCTATCTACCTACCTTCCTACCTATCTGTATCTATCTATCTACCTAACTACCTATCTGTATCTATCAATCTACCTACCTACCTATCTGTATCTATCAATCTACCTACCTACCTATCTCTATCTATCTATCTACCTACCTACCTATCTCTATCTATCTACCTACCTACCTACCTATCTGTATCTATCTATCTACCTACCTACCTATCTGTATCTATCAATCTACCTACCTACCTATCTATCTATCTACCTACCTATCTATCTCTATCTATCTACCTATCTACCTACCTATCTGTATCTATCTATCTACCTACCTACCTACCTACATATCTGTATCTATCTATCTACCTACCTACCTATCTGTATCTATCTACCTACCTACCTATCTGTATCTATCTATCTACCTACCTACCTATCTGTATCTATCCATCTACCAACCTACCTATCTGTATCTATCAATCTACCTACCTACCTACCTATCTCTATCTATCTACCTACCTACCTACCTACATATCTGTATCTATCTACCTACCTACCTACCTACCTATCTGCATCTATCTATCTACCTACCTTCCTACCTATCTGTATCTATCTATCTACCTAACTACCTATCTGTATCTATCAATCTACCTACCTACCTATCTGTATCTATCAATCTACCTACCTACCTATCTCTATCTATCTATCTACCTACCTACCTATCTCTATCTATCTACCTACCTACCTACCTATCTGTATCTATCTATCTACCTACCTACCTATCTGTATCTATCAATCTACCTACCTACCTATCTATCTATCTACCTACCTATCTATCTACCTATCTACCTACCTATCTGTATCTATCTATCTACCTACCTACCTACCTACATATCTGTATCTATCTATCTACCTACCTACCTATCTGTATCTATCTACCTACCTACCTATCTGTATCTATCTATCTACCTACCTACCTATCTGTATCTATCTATCTATTTATCTATCTATCTATCTACCTACCTATCTCTATCTACCTACCTACCTACCTACCTATCTCTATCTATCTATCTATCTACCTACCTACCTATCTGTATCTATCTACCTACCTACCTACCTATCTGTATTTATCTATCTACCTACTTACCTATCTGTACCTATCTATCTACCTAGACACCTATCTGTATCTATCAATCTACCTACCTACCTACCTACCTATCTCTATCTATCTATTTACCTACCTACCTATCTCTATCTATCTATCTACCTACCTACCTATCTGTATCTATCTACCTACCTACCTACCTATCTGTATCTATCTATCTACCTACCTACCTATCTGTATCTATCTACCTACCTACCTACCTACCTATCTCTATCTATCTATTTACCTACCTACCTATCTCTATCTATCTATCTACCTACCTACCTATCTGTATCTATCTATCTACCTACCTACCTATCTGTATCTATCTATCTACCTACCTACCTATCTGTATCTATCTACCTACCTACCTACCTATCTGTATTTATCTATCTACCTACTTACTTATCTGTATCTATCTATCTACCTAGCCACCTATCTGTATCTATCAATCTACCTACCTACCTACCTATCTCTATCTATCTATTTACCTACCTACCTATCTCTATCTATCTATCTACCTACCTACCTATCTGTATCTATCTATCTACCTACCTACCTATCTGTATCTATCAATCTACCTACCTACCTATATCTATCTATCTATCTACCTACCTACCTACCTATCTCTATCTATCTACCTACCTACCTACCTACCTATCTGTATCTATCTATCTACCTACCTAGCTATCTGTATTTATCTATCTACCTACCTACCTATCTCTATCTATCTACCTACCTACCTATCTCTATCTATCTACCTACCTACCTATCTGTATCTATGTACCTACCTACCTACCTACCTATCTGTGTCTATCTACCTACCTACCTACCTATCTGTATCTATCTATCTACCTACCTACCTATCTGTATCTATCTACCTACCTACCTACCTATCTGTATCTATCTATCTACCTACCTACCTATCTGTATCTATCTACCTACCTACCTACCTATCTGTATCTATCTATCTACCTACCTACCTATCTGTATCTATCTATCTATCTACCTACCTACCTATCTGTATCTATCTATCTACCTACCTACCTATCTGTATCTATCTACCTACCTACCTACCTATCTGTATCTATCTATCTACCTACCTACCTATCTCTATCTATCAATTTACCTACCTACCTATCTCTATCTATCTATCTACCTACCTACCTATCTGTATTTATCTATCTACCAACCTACCTATCTCTATCTATCGACCTACCTACCTACCTACCTATCTCTATCTATCTACCTACCTACCTATCTGTATCTATGTACCTACCTACCTACCTATCTGTGTCTATCTACCTACCTACCTACCTATCTGTATCTATCTATCTACCTACCTACCTATCTGTATCTATCTATCTACCTACCTACCTATCTGTATCTATCTATCTACCTCCCTACCTATCTGTATCTATCTACCTACCTACCTATCTGTATATATCTATCTACCTACCTACCTATCTGTATCTATCTATCTATCGACCTACCTACCGATCTGTATCTATCTATCTACCTACCTACCTATCTGTATCTATCTACCTACCTACCTATCTGTATCTATCTATCTACCTACCTACCTATCTGTATCTATCTATCTATCTACCTACCTACCTATCTCTATCTACCTACCTACCTACCTATCTCTATCTATCTATCTACCTACCTACCTATCTGTATCTACCTACCTACCTACCTATCTGTATCTATCTACCTACCTACCTACCTACCTACCTATCTGTATCTATCTATCTACCTACCTACCTATCTGTATCTATCTACCTACCTACCTATCTGTATCTATCTATCTACCTACCTACCTACCTATCTGTATCTATCTACCTACCTACCTACCTATCTGTATCTATCTACCTACCTACCTACCTATCTGTATCTATCTATCTACCTACCTACCTATCTCTATCTATCTATCTACCTACCTACCTATCTGTATCTATCTATCTACCTAACTACCTATCTGTATCTATCAATCTACCTACCTACCTATCTCTATCTATCTATCTACCTACCTACCTATCTCTATCTACCTACCTACCTACCTATCTGTATCTATCTACCTACCTACCTATCTGTATCTATCTATCTACCTACCTACCTATCTGTATCTATCAATCTACCTACCTACCTATCTCTATCTATCTATCTACGTACCTAACTATCTCTATCTATCTACCTACCTACCTACCTACCTACCTATCTGTATCTATCTATCTACCTACCTACCTATCTGTATCTATCTATCTACCTACCTACCTATCTGTATCTATCAATCTACCTACCTATCTCTATCTATCTACCTACCTACCTACATATCTGTATCTATCTATCTACCTACCTACCTATCTGAATCTATCTACCTACCTACCTAACTATCTGTATCTATCTACCTACCTACCTACCTACCTATCTGTATCTGTCTATCTACCTACCTACCTATCTGTATCTATCAATCTACCTACCTACCTATCTGTATCTATCTATCTACCTACCTACCTATCTGTATCTATCAATCTACCTACCTACCTACCTACCTATCTGTATCTATCTACCTACCTACCTACCTATCTGTATCTATCAATCTACCTACCTACCTATCTGTATCCATCTATCTACCTACCTACCTATCTGTATCTATCAATCTACCTACCTACCTATCTCTATCTATCTATCTACCTATCTACCTATCTGTATTTATCTACCTACCTGTATCTATCTATCTACCTACCTACCTATCTGTATCTATCTATCTACCTACCTACCTACCTATCTGTATCTATTTATCTATCTACCTACCTACCTATCTGTATCTATCTATCTACCTACCTACCTATCTCTATCTATCAATTTACCTACCTACCTATCACTATCTATCTATCTACCAACCTACCTATCTGTATTCATCTATCTACCTACCTACCTACCTACCTACCTATCTGTATCTATCTATCTACCTACCTACCTATCTGTATTTATCTATCTACCTACCTACCTATCTGTATCTATCTATCTACCTTGCTACCTATCTGTATCTATCAATCTACCTACCTACCTATTTCTATCTATCTATCTACCTACCTACCTATCTGTATCTATCTACCTACCTACCTACCTATCTGTATTTATCTATCTACCTACCTACCTATCTACGTATCTCTATCTACCTACCTACCTACCTATCTGTATCTATCTATCTACCTACCTACCTACCTACCTACCTATCTGTATCTATCTACCTACCTACCTACCTATCTGTATCTATTTATCTATCTACCTACCTACCTGTCTGTATCTATCTATCTACCTAGCTACCTATCTGTATCTATCAATCTACCTACCTACCTATTTCTATCTATCTATTTACCTACCTACCTATCTCTATCTACCTACCTACCTACCTATCTGTATCTATCTATCTACCTACCTACCTACCTATCTGTATCTATCTATCTACCTACCTACCTACCTATCTGTATCTATCTATCTACCTACCTACCTATCTGTATCTATCAATCTACCTACCTACCTATTTCTATCTATCTATTTACCTACCTACCTATCTCTATCTACCTACCTACCTACCTATCTGTATCTATCTATCTACCTACCTACCTACCTATCTGTATCTATCTATCTACCTACCTACCTACCTATCTGTATCTATCTATCTACCTACCTACCTATCTGTATCTATCAATCTACCTACCTACCTATCTGTATCTATCAATCTACCTTCCTACCTATCTCCTTCTATCTACCTACCTACCTACCTATCTCTATCTATCTACCTACCTACCTATCTCTATCTACCTACCTACCTACCTACCTACTTACCTATCTGTATCTGTCTATCTACCTACCTACCTACCTACCTATCTGTATCTATCTACCTACCTACCTACCTATCTGTATCTATCTATCTACCTACCTACCTATCTGTATCTATCAATCTACCTACCTACCTATCTGTATCTATCAATTTACCTACCTACCTATCTCTATCTATCTATCTACCTACCTACCTATCTCTATCTATCTACCTACCTACCTACCTATCTGTATCTATCTATCTACCTACCTATCTGTATCTATCTATCTACCTACCTACTTATCTGTATCTGTCTATCTACCTACCTACCTACCTATCTGTATCTATCTATCTACCTACCTACCTATCAGTATCTCTTTATCTACCTACCTACCTATCTGTATTTATCTACCTACCTACCTATCTGTATCTATCTATCTACATACCTATCTGTATCTATCAATCTACCTACCTCCCTATCTCTATCTATCTATTTACCTACCTACATATCTCTATCTATCTACCTACCTACCTATCTCTATCTATCTACCTACCTACCTACCTATCTGTATCAATCTATCTACCTACCTACCTATCTCTATCTATCTATTTACCTACCTACCTATCTGTATCTATCAATCTACCTACCTACCTATCTGTATCTATCAATCTACCTACCTACCTACCTATCTCTATCTATCTATCTACCTACCTACCTATCTCTATCTATCTACCTACCTACCTACCTATCTGTATCTATCTATCTACCTACCTACCTATCTCTATCTATCAATCTACCTACCTACCTATCTCTATCTATCTATCTACCTACCTAGCTATCTGTATTTATCTATCTACCTACCTACCTATTTCTATCTATCTATCTACCTACCTACCTACCTACCTATCTCTATCTATCTATCAACCTACCTACCTATCTGTATCTATGTACCTACCTACTTACCTATTTGTGTCTATCTACCTACCTACCTACCTACCTATCTGTATCTATCTATATACCTACCTACCTACCTATCTGTATCTATCTATCTACCTACCTACCTACCTATCTGTATCTATCTATCTACCTACATACCTATCTGTATCTATCAATCTACCTACCTATCTCTATCTATCTACCTACCTACCTACCTATCTGTATCTATCTATCTACCTACCTACCTACCTACCTATCTGTATCTATCTGTCTACCTACCTACCTATCTGTATTTATCTATCTACCTACCTACCTATCTGTATCTATCTATCTACCTAGCTACCTATCTGTATCTATCAATCTACCTACCTACCTATCTCTATCTATCTATTTACCTACCTACCTATCTGTATCTATCTACCTACCTACATATCTGTATCTATCTATCTACCTACCTACCTATCTGTATCTATCTATCTACCTAACTACCTATCTGTATCTATCAATCTACCTACCTACCTATCTCTATCTATCTATCTACCTACCTACCTATCTCTATCTACCTACCTACCTACCTATCTGTATCTATCTACCTACCTACCTATCTGTATCTATCTATCTACCTACCTACCTATCTGTATCTATCTATCTACCTACCTACCTATATGTATCTATAAATCTACCTACCTATCTCTATCTATCTACATACCTACCTACATATCTATATCTATCTATCTACCTACCTACCTATCTGTATCTATCTACCTACCTACCTAACTATCTGTATCTATCTACCTACCTACCTACCTATCTGTATTTATCTATCTACCTAGCTACCTATCTGTATCTATCTATCTACCTAGCTACCTATCTGTATCTATCAATCTACCTACCTACCTATCTGTATCTATCCATCTACCTACATACCTATCTCTATCTATCTACCTACCTACCTACCTAAATCTATCTATCTACCTACCTACCTATCTGTATCTATCAATCTACCAACCTACCTATCTGTATCTATCAATCTACCTACCTACCTACCTATCTCTATCTATCTACCTACCTACCTACCTACCTACCTACATATCTGTATCTATCTACCTACCTACCTACCTACCTATCTGTATCTATCTATCTACCTACCTACCTACCTATCTGTATCTATCTATCTACCTAACTACCTATCTGTATCTATCAATCTACCTACCTACCTATCTGTATCTATCAATCTACCTACCTACCTATCTCTATCTATCTATCTACCTACCTACCTATCTCTATCTATCTACCTACCTACCTACCTATCTGTATCTATCTATCTACCTACCTACCTATCTGTATCTATCAATCTACCTACCTACCTATCTATCTATCTACCTACCTACCTATCCCTATCTATCTACCTATCTACCTACCTATCTGTATCTATCTATCTACCTACCTACCTACCTACATATCTCTATCTATCTATCTACCTACCTACCTATCTGTATCTATCTACCTACCTACCTATCTGTATCTATCTATCTACCTACCTACCTATCTGTATCTATCTATCTATCTATCTATCTATCTATCTATCTATCTACCTATCTCTATCTACCTACCTACCTACCTACCTATCTCTATCTATCTATCTACCTACCTATCTGTATTTATCTATCTACCTACTTACCTATCTGTATCTATCTATCTACCTAGACACCTATCTGTATCTATCAATCTACCTACCTACCTACCTATCTCTATCTATCTATTTACCTACCTACCTATCTCTATCTATCTATCTACCTACCTACCTATCTGTATCTATCTATCTACCTACCTACCTATCTGTATCTATCTACCTACCTACCTACCTATCTGTATCTATCTATCTACCTACTTACCTATCTGTATCTATCTATCTATCTACCTACCTACCTATCTGTATCTATCTATATACCTACCTACCTATCTGTATCTATCTATCTACCTACCTACCTATCTGTATCTATCTACCTACCTACCTACCTACCTATCTGTATTTATCTATCTACCTACTTACTTATCTGTATCTATCTATCTACCTAGCCACCTATCTGTATCTATCAATCTACCTACCTACCTACCTATCTCTATCTATCTATTTACCTACCTACCTATCTCTATCTATCTATCTACCTACCTACCTATCTGTATCTATCTATCTACCTACCTACCTATCTGTATCTATCAATCTACCTACCTACCTATCTCTATCTATCTATCTACCTACCTACCTATCTCTATCTATCTACCTACCTATCTACCTATCTGTATCTATCTATCTACCTACCTAGCTATCTGTATTTATCTATCTACCTACCTACCTATCTCTATCTATCTACCTACCTACCTACCTACCTATCTCTATCTATCTACCTACCTATCTGTATCTATGTACCTACCTACCTACCTATCTGTGTCTATCTACCTACCTACCTACCTATCTGTATCTATCTATCTACCTACCTACCTATCTGTATCTATCTACCTACCTACCTACCTATCTGTATCTATCTATCTACCTACCTACCTATCTGTATCTATCTACCTACCTACCTACCTATCTGTATCTATCTATCTACCTACATACCTATCTGTATCTATCTACCTACCTACCTATCTGTATCTATCTATCTACCTACCTACCTATCTGTATCTATCTACCTACCTACCTACCTATCTGTATCTATCTATCTACCTACCTACCTATCTCTATCTATCTAACTACATACCTACCTATCTGTATCTATCTATCTACCTACCTACCTATCTCTATCTATCAATTTACCTACCTACCTATCTCTATCTATCTATCTACCTACCTACCTATCTGTATTTATCTATCTACCAACCTACCTATCTCTATCTATCGACCTACCTACCTACCTACCTATCTCTATCTATCTACCTACCTACCTATCTGTATCTATGTACCTACCTACCTACCTATCTGTGTCTATCTACCTACCTACCTACCTATATGTATCTATCTATCTACCTACCTACCTATCTGTATCTATCTACCTACCTACCTATCTGTATCTATCTATCTACCTCCCTACCTATCTGTATCTATCTATCTACCTACCTACCTACCTATCTACCTATCTGTATATATCTATCTACCTACCTACCTATCTGTATCTATCTATCTATCTACCTACCTACCTATCTGTATCTATCTACCTACCTACCTATCTGTATCTATCTATCTACCTACCTACCTATCTGTATCTATCTATCTATCTACCTACCTACCTATCTCTATCTACCTACCTACCTACCTACCTACCTATCTCTATCTATCTATCTATCTACCTACCTACCTATCTGTATCTACCTACCTACCTACCTATCTGTATCTATCTACCTACCTACCTACCTACCTACCTATCTGTATCTATCTATCTACCTACCTACATATCTGTATCTATCTACCTACCTACCTATCTGTATCTATCTACCTACCTACCTACCTACCTATCTGTATATATCTATCTACCTACCTACCTATCTGTATCTATCTATCTATCGACCTACCTACCGATCTGTATCTATCTATCTACCTACCAACCTATCTGTATCTATCTATCTACCTACCTACCTATCTGTATCTATCTACCTACCTACCTACCTACCTATCTGTATCTATCTATCTACCTACCTACCTATCTATATCTATCTATCTACCTACCTACCTATCTGTATCTATCTATCTACCTACCTATCTGTATCTATCAATCTACCTACCTATCTCTATCTATCTACCTACCTAACTACCTATCTGTATCTATCTATCTACCTACCTACCTACCTATCTGTATCTATCTACCTACCTACCTATCTGTATTAATCTATCTACCTACCTACCTATCTGTATCTATCAATCTACCTACCTACCTATCTCTATCTACCTACCTACCTACCTATCTGTATCTATCTATCCACCTACCTACCTATCTGTATCTATCTACCTACCTACCTACCTATCTGTATCTATCTATCTACCTACCTTCCTATCTGTATCTATCTATCTATCTACCTACCTACCTATCTGTATCTATCTACCTACCTACCTACCTATCTGTATCTATCTATCTACCTACCTACCTATCTGTATCTATCTACCTACCTACCTACCTATCTGTATCTATCTATCTACCTACCTACCTATCTCTATCTATCTACCTACCTACCTACCTATCTGTATCTATCTATCTACCTACCTACCTATCTCTATCTATCAATTTACCTACCTACCTATCTCTATCTATCTATCTACCTACCTACCTATCTGTATCTATCTACCTACCTACCTATCTCTATCGACCTACCTACCTACCTACCTATCTCTATCTATCTACCTACCTACCTATCTGTATTTATGTACCTACCTACCTACCTATCTATGTCTATCTACCTACCTACCTACCTATCTGTATCTATCTATCTACCTACCTACCTATCTGTATCTATCTATCTACCTACCTACCTACCTATCTGTATCTATCTACCTACCTACCTACCTATCTGTATCTATCTATCTACCTACCTTCCTATCTGTATCTATCTATCTATCTACCTACCTACCTATCTGTATTTATCTATCTACCAACCTACCTATCTCTATCTATCGACCTACCTACCTACCTACCTATCTCTATCTATCTACCTACCTACCTATCTGTATCTACCTACCTACCTACCTACCTATCTGTATCTATCTATCTACCTACCTACCTATCTGTATCTATCTATCTATCGACCTACCTACCGATCTGTATCTATCTATCTACCTACCTACCTATCTGTATCTATCTATCTACCTACCTACCTATCTGTATCTATCTACCTACCTACCTATCTCTATCGACCTACCTACCTACCTACCTATCTCTATCTATCTACCTACCTACCTATCTGTATTTATGTACCTACCTACCTACCTATCTATGTCTATCTACCTACCTACCTACCTATCTGTATCTATCTATCTACCTACCTACCTATCTGTATCTATCTATCTACCTACCTACCTACCTATCTGTATCTATCTATCTACCTCCCTACCTATCTGTATCTATCTACCTACCTACCTACCTACCTATCTGTATATATCTACCTACCTACCTATCTGTATCTATCTATCTATCTATCGACCTACCTACCGATCTGTATCTATCTATCTACCTACCTACCTATCTGTATCTATCAATCTACCTACCTACCTATCTGTATCTATCCATCTACCTACATACCTATCTCTATCTATCTACCTACCTACCTACCTAAATCTATCTATCTACCTACCTACCTATCTGTATCTATCAATCTACCAACCTACCTATCTGTATCTATCAATCTACCTACCTACCTACCTATCTCTATCTATCTACCTACCTACCTACCTACCTACCTACATATCTGTATCTATCTACCTACCTACCTACCTACCTATCTGTATCTATCTATCTACCTACCTACCTACCTATCTGTATCTATCTATCTACCTAACTACCTATCTGTATCTATCAATCTACCTACCTACCTATCTGTATCTATCAATCTACCTACCTACCTATCTCTATCTATCTATCTACCTACCTACCTATCTCTATCTATCTACCTACCTACCTACCTATCTGTATCTATCTATCTACCTACCTACCTATCTGTATCTATCAATCTACCTACCTACCTATCTATCTATCTACCTACCTACCTATCCCTATCTATCTACCTATCTACCTACCTATCTGTATCTATCTATCTACCTACCTACCTACCTACATATCTCTATCTATCTATCTACCTACCTACCTATCTGTATCTATCTACCTACCTACCTATCTGTATCTATCTATCTACCTAACTACCTATCTGTATCTATCAATCTACCTACCTACCTATCTGTATCTATCAATCTACCTACCTACCTATCTCTATCTATCTATCTACCTACCTACCTATCTCTATCTATCTACCTACCTACCTACCTATCTGTATCTATCTATCTACCTACCTACCTATCTGTATCTATCAATCTACCTACCTACCTATCTATCTATTTACCTACCTACCTATCTCTATCTATCTATCTACCTACCTACCTATCTGTATCTATCTATCTACCTACCTACCTATCTGTATCTATCAATCTACCTACCTACCTATCTCTATCTATCTATCTACCTACCTACCTATCTCTATCTATCTACCTACCTATCTACCTATCTGTATCTATCTATCTACCTACCTAGCTATCTGTATTTATCTATCTACCTACCTACCTATCTCTATCTATCTACCTACCTACCTACCTACCTATCTCTATCTATCTACCTACCTATCTGTATCTATGTACCTACCTACCTACCTATCTGTGTCTATCTACCTACCTACCTACCTATCTGTATCTATCTATCTACCTACCTACCTATCTGTATCTATCTACCTACCTACCTACCTATCTGTATCTATCTATCTACCTACCTACCTATCTGTATCTATCTACCTACCTACCTACCTATCTGTATCTATCTATCTACCTACCTACCTATCTGTATCTATCTATCTACCTACCTACCTATCTGTATCTATCTATCTACCTACCTACCTATCTGTATCTATCTACCTACCTACCTACCTATCTGTATCTATCTATCTACCTACCTACCTATCTCTATCTATCTAACTACATACCTACCTATCTGTATCTATCTATCTACCTACCTACCTATCTCTATCTATCAATTTACCTACCTACCTATCTCTATCTATCTATCTACCTACCTACCTATCTGTATTTATCTATCTACCAACCTACCTATCTCTATCTATCGACCTACCTACCTACCTACCTATCTCTATCTATCTACCTACCTACCTATCTGTATCTATGTACCTACCTACCTACCTATCTGTGTCTATCTACCTACCTACCTACCTATATGTATCTATCTATCTACCTACCTACCTATCTGTATCTATCTACCTACCTACCTATCTGTATCTATCTATCTACCTCCCTACCTATCTGTATCTATCTATCTACCTACCTACCTACCTATCTACCTATCTGTATATATCTATCTACCTACCTACCTATCTGTATCTATCTATCTATCTACCTACCTACCTATCTGTATCTATCTACCTACCTACCTATCTGTATCTATCTATCTACCTACCTACCTATCTGTATCTATCTATCTATCTACCTACCTACCTATCTCTATCTACCTACCTACCTACCTACCTACCTATCTCTATCTATCTATCTATCTACCTACCTACCTATCTGTATCTACCTACCTACCTACCTATCTGTATCTATCTACCTACCTACCTACCTACCTACCTATCTGTATCTATCTATCTACCTACCTACATATCTGTATCTATCTACCTACCTACCTATCTGTATCTATCTACCTACCTACCTACCTACCTATCTGTATATATCTATCTACCTACCTACCTATCTGTATCTATCTATCTATCGACCTACCTACCGATCTGTATCTATCTATCTACCTACCAACCTATCTGTATCTATCTATCTACCTACCTACCTATCTGTATCTATCTACCTACCTACCTACCTACCTATCTGTATCTATCTATCTACCTACCTACCTATCTATATCTATCTATCTACCTACCTACCTATCTGTATCTATCTATCTACCTACCTATCTGTATCTATCAATCTACCTACCTATCTCTATCTATCTACCTACCTAACTACCTATCTGTATCTATCTATCTACCTACCTACCTACCTATCTGTATCTATCTACCTACCTACCTATCTGTATTAATCTATCTACCTACCTACCTATCTGTATCTATCAATCTACCTACCTACCTATCTCTATCTACCTACCTACCTACCTATCTGTATCTATCTATCCACCTACCTACCTATCTGTATCTATCTACCTACCTACCTACCTATCTGTATCTATCTATCTACCTACCTTCCTATCTGTATCTATCTATCTATCTACCTACCTACCTATCTGTATCTATCTACCTACCTACCTACCTATCTGTATCTATCTATCTACCTACCTACCTATCTGTATCTATCTACCTACCTACCTACCTATCTGTATCTATCTATCTACCTACCTACCTATCTCTATCTATCTACCTACCTACCTACCTATCTGTATCTATCTATCTACCTACCTACCTATCTCTATCTATCAATTTACCTACCTACCTATCTCTATCTATCTATCTACCTACCTACCTATCTGTATCTATCTACCTACCTACCTATCTCTATCGACCTACCTACCTACCTACCTATCTCTATCTATCTACCTACCTACCTATCTGTATTTATGTACCTACCTACCTACCTATCTATGTCTATCTACCTACCTACCTACCTATCTGTATCTATCTATCTACCTACCTACCTATCTGTATCTATCTATCTACCTACCTACCTACCTATCTGTATCTATCTACCTACCTACCTACCTATCTGTATCTATCTATCTACCTACCTTCCTATCTGTATCTATCTATCTATCTACCTACCTACCTATCTGTATTTATCTATCTACCAACCTACCTATCTCTATCTATCGACCTACCTACCTACCTACCTATCTCTATCTATCTACCTACCTACCTATCTGTATCTACCTACCTACCTACCTACCTATCTGTATCTATCTATCTACCTACCTACCTATCTGTATCTATCTATCTATCGACCTACCTACCGATCTGTATCTATCTATCTACCTACCTACCTATCTGTATCTATCTATCTACCTACCTACCTATCTGTATCTATCTACCTACCTACCTATCTCTATCGACCTACCTACCTACCTACCTATCTCTATCTATCTACCTACCTACCTATCTGTATTTATGTACCTACCTACCTACCTATCTATGTCTATCTACCTACCTACCTACCTATCTGTATCTATCTATCTACCTACCTACCTATCTGTATCTATCTATCTACCTACCTACCTACCTATCTGTATCTATCTATCTACCTCCCTACCTATCTGTATCTATCTACCTACCTACCTACCTACCTATCTGTATATATCTACCTACCTACCTATCTGTATCTATCTATCTATCTATCGACCTACCTACCGATCTGTATCTATCTATCTACCTACCTACCTATCTGTATCTATCAATCTACCTACCTACCTATCTGTATCTATCCATCTACCTACATACCTATCTCTATCTATCTACCTACCTACCTACCTAAATCTATCTATCTACCTACCTACCTATCTGTATCTATCAATCTACCAACCTACCTATCTGTATCTATCAATCTACCTACCTACCTACCTATCTCTATCTATCTACCTACCTACCTACCTACCTACCTACATATCTGTATCTATCTACCTACCTACCTACCTACCTATCTGTATCTATCTATCTACCTACCTACCTACCTATCTGTATCTATCTATCTACCTAACTACCTATCTGTATCTATCAATCTACCTACCTACCTATCTGTATCTATCAATCTACCTACCTACCTATCTCTATCTATCTATCTACCTACCTACCTATCTCTATCTATCTACCTACCTACCTACCTATCTGTATCTATCTATCTACCTACCTACCTATCTGTATCTATCAATCTACCTACCTACCTATCTATCTATCTACCTACCTACCTATCCCTATCTATCTACCTATCTACCTACCTATCTGTATCTATCTATCTACCTACCTACCTACCTACATATCTCTATCTATCTATCTACCTACCTACCTATCTGTATCTATCTACCTACCTACCTATCTGTATCTATCTATCTACCTACCTACCTATCTGTATCTATCTATCTATCTATCTATCTATCTATCTATCTATCTACCTATCTCTATCTACCTACCTACCTACCTACCTATCTCTATCTATCTATCTACCTACCTATCTGTATTTATCTATCTACCTACTTACCTATCTGTATCTATCTATCTACCTAGACACCTATCTGTATCTATCAATCTACCTACCTACCTACCTATCTCTATCTATCTATTTACCTACCTACCTATCTCTATCTATCTATCTACCTACCTACCTATCTGTATCTATCTATCTACCTACCTACCTATCTGTATCTATCTACCTACCTACCTACCTATCTGTATCTATCTATCTACCTACTTACCTATCTGTATCTATCTATCTATCTACCTACCTACCTATCTGTATCTATCTATATACCTACCTACCTATCTGTATCTATCTATCTACCTACCTACCTATCTGTATCTATCTACCTACCTACCTACCTACCTATCTGTATTTATCTATCTACCTACTTACTTATCTGTATCTATCTATCTACCTAGCCACCTATCTGTATCTATCAATCTACCTACCTACCTACCTATCTCTATCTATCTATTTACCTACCTACCTATCTCTATCTATCTATCTACCTACCTACCTATCTGTATCTATCTATCTACCTACCTACCTATCTGTATCTATCAATCTACCTACCTACCTATCTCTATCTATCTATCTACCTACCTACCTATCTCTATCTATCTACCTACCTATCTACCTATCTGTATCTATCTATCTACCTACCTAGCTATCTGTATTTATCTATCTACCTACCTACCTATCTCTATCTATCTACCTACCTACCTACCTACCTATCTCTATCTATCTACCTACCTATCTGTATCTATGTACCTACCTACCTACCTATCTGTGTCTATCTACCTACCTACCTACCTATCTGTATCTATCTATCTACCTACCTACCTATCTGTATCTATCTACCTACCTACCTACCTATCTGTATCTATCTATCTACCTACCTACCTATCTGTATCTATCTACCTACCTACCTACCTATCTGTATCTATCTATCTACCTACCTACCTATCTGTATCTATCTATCTACCTACCTACCTATCTGTATCTATCTATCTACCTACCTACCTATCTGTATCTATCTACCTACCTACCTACCTATCTGTATCTATCTATCTACCTACCTACCTATCTCTATCTATCTAACTACATACCTACCTATCTGTATCTATCTATCTACCTACCTACCTATCTCTATCTATCAATTTACCTACCTACCTATCTCTATCTATCTATCTACCTACCTACCTATCTGTATTTATCTATCTACCAACCTACCTATCTCTATCTATCGACCTACCTACCTACCTACCTATCTCTATCTATCTACCTACCTACCTATCTGTATCTATGTACCTACCTACCTACCTATCTGTGTCTATCTACCTACCTACCTACCTATATGTATCTATCTATCTACCCACCTACCTATCTGTATCTATCTACCTACCTACCTATCTGTATCTATCTATCTACCTCCCTACCTATCTGTATCTATCTATCTACCTACCTACCTACCTATCTACCTATCTGTATATATCTATCTACCTACCTACCTATCTGTATCTATCTATCTATCTACCTACCTACCTATCTGTATCTATCTACCTACCTACCTATCTGTATCTATCTATCTACCTACCTACCTATCTGTATCTATCTATCTATCTACCTACCTACCTATCTCTATCTACCTACCTACCTACCTACCTACCTACCTATCTCTATCTATCTATCTATCTACCTACCTACCTATCTGTATCTACCTACCTACCTACCTATCTGTATCTATCTACCTACCTACCTACCTACCTACCTATCTGTATCTATCTATCTACCTACCTACATATCTGTATCTATCTACCTACCTACCTATCTGTATCTATCTACCTACCTACCTACCTACCTATCTGTATATATCTATCTACCTACCTACCTATCTGTATCTATCTATCTATCGACCTACCTACCGATCTGTATCTATCTATCTACCTACCAACCTATCTGTATCTATCTATCTACCTACCTACCTATCTGTATCTATCTACCTACCTACCTACCTACCTATCTGTATCTATCTATCTACCTACCTACCTATCTATATCTATCTATCTACCTACCTACCTATCTGTATCTATCTATCTACCTACCTATCTGTATCTATCAATCTACCTACCTATCTCTATCTATCTACCTACCTAACTACCTATCTGTATCTATCTATCTACCTACCTACCTACCTATCTGTATCTATCTACCTACCTACCTATCTGTATTAATCTATCTACCTACCTACCTATCTGTATCTATCAATCTACCTACCTACCTATCTCTATCTACCTACCTACCTACCTATCTGTATCTATCTATCCACCTACCTACCTATCTGTATCTATCTACCTACCTACCTACCTATCTGTATCTATCTATCTACCTACCTTCCTATCTGTATCTATCTATCTATCTACCTACCTACCTATCTGTATCTATCTACCTACCTACCTACCTATCTGTATCTATCTATCTACCTACCTACCTATCTGTATCTATCTACCTACCTACCTACCTATCTGTATCTATCTATCTACCTACCTACCTATCTCTATCTATCTACCTACCTACCTACCTATCTGTATCTATCTATCTACCTACCTACCTATCTCTATCTATCAATTTACCTACCTACCTATCTCTATCTATCTATCTACCTACCTACCTATCTGTATCTATCTACCTACCTACCTATCTCTATCGACCTACCTACCTACCTACCTATCTCTATCTATCTACCTACCTACCTATCTGTATTTATGTACCTACCTACCTACCTATCTATGTCTATCTACCTACCTACCTACCTATCTGTATCTATCTATCTACCTACCTACCTATCTGTATCTATCTATCTACCTACCTACCTACCTATCTGTATCTATCTACCTACCTACCTACCTATCTGTATCTATCTATCTACCTACCTTCCTATCTGTATCTATCTATCTATCTACCTACCTACCTATCTGTATTTATCTATCTACCAACCTACCTATCTCTATCTATCGACCTACCTACCTACCTACCTATCTCTATCTATCTACCTACCTACCTATCTGTATCTACCTACCTACCTACCTACCTATCTGTATCTATCTATCTACCTACCTACCTATCTGTATCTATCTATCTATCGACCTACCTACCGATCTGTATCTATCTATCTACCTACCTACCTATCTGTATCTATCTATCTACCTACCTACCTATCTGTATCTATCTACCTACCTACCTATCTCTATCGACCTACCTACCTACCTACCTATCTCTATCTATCTACCTACCTACCTATCTGTATTTATGTACCTACCTACCTACCTATCTATGTCTATCTACCTACCTACCTACCTATCTGTATCTATCTATCTACCTACCTACCTATCTGTATCTATCTATCTACCTACCTACCTACCTATCTGTATCTATCTATCTACCTCCCTACCTATCTGTATCTATCTACCTACCTACCTACCTACCTATCTGTATATATCTACCTACCTACCTATCTGTATCTATCTATCTATCTATCGACCTACCTACCGATCTGTATCTATCTATCTACCTACCTACCTATCTGTATCTATCTATCTACCTACCTACCTATCTGTATCTATCTACCTACCTACCTACCTATCTGTATCTATCTACCTACCTACCTATCTATATCTATCTACCTACCTACCTATCTGTATCTATCTATCTACCTACCTATCTGTATCTATCAATCTACCTACCTATCTCTATCTATCTACCTACCTAACTACCTATCTGTATCTATCTATCTACCTACCTACCTACCTATCTGTATCTATCTATCTACCTACCTACCTATCTGTATTAATCTATCTACCTACCTACCTATCTGTATCTATCAATCTACCTACCTACCTATCTCTATCTACCTACCTACCTACCTATCTGTATCTATCTATCTACCTACCTACCTATCTGTATCTATCTACCTACCTACCTACCTATCTGTATCTATCTATCTACCTACCTTCCTACCTGTATCTATCTATCTATCTACCTACCTACCTATCTGTATCTATCTATCTACCTACCTACCTATCTGTATCTATCTATCTACCTACCTACCTATCTGTATCTATCTACCTACCTACCTACCTATCTGTATCTATCTATATACCTACCTACCTATCTCTATCTATCTACCTACCTACCTACCTATCTGTATCTATCTATCTACCTACCTACCTATCTCTATCTATCAATTTACCTACCTAAATATCTCTATCTATCTATCTACCTACCTACCTATCTGTATTTATCTATCTACCAACCTACCTATCTCTATCTATCGACCTACCTACCTACCTACCTATCTCTATCTACCTACCTACCTATCTGTATCTACCTACCTACCTATCTGTATCTATCTACCTAGCTACCTACCTACCTATCTGTATCTATCTATCTACCTACCTACCTATCTGTATCTATCTATCTACCTACCTACCTACCTATCTGTATCTATCTATCTACCTCCCTACCTATCTGTATCTATCTACCTACCTACCTACCTATCTGTATCTATCTATCTACCTACCTACCTATCTGTATCTATCTATCTATCGACCTACCTACCTATCTGTATCTATCTATCTACCTACCTACCTATCTGTATCTATCTATCTATCCACCTACCTATCTGTATCTATCTACCTACCTACCTACCTACCTATCTGTATCTATCTATCTACCTACCTACCTATCTATATCTATCTATCTACCTACCTACCTATCTGTATCTATCTATCTACCTACCTACCTATCTGTATCTATCTATCTACCTACCTACCTATCTGTATTTATCTATCTACCTACCTACCTATCTGTATCTATCAATCTACCTACCTACCTATCTCTATCTACCTACCTACCTACCTATCTGTATCTATCTATCTACCTACCTACCTATCTGTATCTATCTACCTACCTACCTACCTATCTGTATCTATCTATCTACCTACCTACCTATCTGTATCTATCTACCTACCTACCTACCTATCTGTATCTATCTATCTACCTACCTAGCTATCTGTATCTATCTATCTATCTATCTACCTACCTACCTATCTGTATCTATCTATCTACCTACCTACCTATCTGTATCTATCTACCTACCTACCTACCTATCTGTATCTATCTATCTACCTACCTACCTATCTCTATCTATCTACCTACCTACCTACCTATCTGTATCTATCTATCTACCTACCTACCTATCTCTATCTATCAATTTACCTACCTACCTATCTCTATCTATCTATCTACCTACCTACCTATCTGTATTTATCTATCTACCAACCTACCTATCTCTATCTATCGACCTACCTACCTACCTACCTATCTCTATCCATCTACCTACCTACCTATCTGTATCTATGTACCTACCTACCTACCTATCTGTGTCTATCTACCTACCTACCTACCTATATGTATCTATCTATCTACCTACCTACCTATCTGTATCTATCTACCTACCTACCTATCTGTATCTATCTATCTACCTCCCTACCTATCTTTATCTATCTATCTACCTACCTACCTACCTATCTACCTATCTGTATATATCTATCTACCTACCTACCTATCTGTATCTATCTATCTATCGACCTACCTACCGATCTGTATCTATCTATCTACCTACCTACCTATCTGTATCTATCTACCTACCTACCTATCTGTATCTATCTATCTACCTACCTACCTATCTGTATCTATCTATCTATCTACCTACCTACCTATCTCTATCTACCTACCTACCTACCTACCTACCTATCTCTATCTATCTATCTACCTACCTACCTATCTGTATCTACCTACCTACCTACCTATCTGTATCTATCTACCTACCTACCTACCTACCTATCTGTATCTATCTATCTACCTACCTACCTATCTGTATCTATCTACCTACCTACCTACCTACCTATCTGTATATATCTACCTACCTACCTATCTGTATCTATCTATCTATCGACCTACCTACCGATCTGTATCTATCTATCTACCTACCTACCTATCTGTATCTATCTATCTACCTACCTACCTATCTGTATCTATCTACCTACCTACCTATCTGTATCTATCTACCTACCTACCTATCTATATCTATCTATCTACCTACCTACCTATCTGTATCTATCTATCTACCTACCTATCTGTATCTATCAATCTACCTACCTATCTCTATCTATCTACCTACCTAACTACCTATCTGTATCTATCTATCTACCTACCTACCTACCTATCTGTATCTATCTATCTACCTACCTACCTATCTGTATTAATCTATCTACCTACCTACCTATCTGTATCTATCAATCTACCTACCTACCTATCTCTATCTACCTACCTACCTACCTATCTGTATCTATCTATCTACCTACCTACCTATCTGTATCTATCTACCTACCTACCTACCTATCTGTATCTATCTATCTACCTACCTTCCTACCTGTATCTATCTATCTATCTACCTACCTACCTATCTGTATCTATCTATCTACCTACCTACCTATCTGTATCTATCTATCTACCTACCTACCTATCTGTATCTATCTACCTACCTACCTACCTACCTATCTGTATCTATCTATCTACCTACCTACCTATCTCTATCTATCTACCTACCTACCTACCTATCTGTATCTATCTATCTACCTACCTACCTATCTCTATCTATCAATTTACCTACCTAAATATCTCTATCTATCTATCTACCTACCTACCTATCTGTATTTATCTATCTACCAACCTACCTATCTCTATCTATCGACCTACCTACCTACCTACCTATCTCTATCTACCTACCTACCTATCTGTATCTACCTACCTACCTATCTGTATCTATCTACCTACCTACCTACCTACCTATCTGTATCTATCTATCTACCTACCTACCTACCTATCTGTATCTATCTATCTACCTACCTACCTACCTATCTGTATCTATCTATCTACCTCCCTACCTATCTGTATCTATCTACCTACCTACCTACCTATCTGTATCTATCTATCTACCTACCTACCTATCTGTATCTATCTATCTATCGACCTACCTACCTATCTGTATCTATCTATCTACCTACCTACCTATCTGTATCTATCTATCTATCCACCTACCTATCTGTATCTATCTACCTACCTACCTACCTACCTATCTGTATCTATCTATCTACCTACCTACCTATCTATATCTATCTATCTACCTACCTACCTATCTGTATCTATCTATCTACCTACCTACCTATCTGTATCTATCTATCTACCTACCTACCTATCTATATTTATCTATCTACCTACCTACCTATCTGTATCTATCAATCTACCTACCTACCTATCTCTATCTACCTACCTACCTACCTACCTATCTCTATCTATCTACCTACCTACCTATCTCTATCTATCAATCTACCTACCTACCTATCTCTATCTATCTGTCTACCTACCTATCTCTATCTATCTACCTACCTACCTACCAATCTGTATCTATCAATCTACCTACCTATCTCTATCTATCTATTTACCTAGCTACCTATCTCTATCTATCTATCTACCTACCTACCTATCTCTATCTATCTATCTATCTACCTACCTACCTATCTGTATCTATCAATCTACCTACCTATCTCTATCTATCTACCTACCTACCTACCTATCTGTACCTATCTATCTACCTACCTAGCTATCTGTATTTATCTATCTACCTACCTACCTATCTCTATCTATTTACCTACCTACCTACCTACCTATCTCTATCTATCTACCTACCTACCTATCTGTATCTATGTACCTACCTACCTACCTATCTGTGTCTATCTACCTACCTACCTACCTATCTGTATCTATCTATCTACCTACCTACCTATCTGTATCTATCTACCTACCTACCTACCTATCTGTATCTATCTATCTACCAACCTACCTATCTGTATCTATCTACCTACCTACCTACCTATCTGTATCTATCTATCTACCTACCTACCTATCTGTATCTATCTATCTATCTACCTACCTACCAATCTGTATCTATCTATCTACCTACCTACCTATCTGTATCTATCTACCTACCTACCTACCTACCTATCTGTATCTATCTATCTACCTACCTACCTATCTCTATCTATCTACCTACCTACCTACCTATCTGTATCTATCTATCTACCTACCTACCTATCTGTATCTATCTATCTATCTACCTACCTACCAATCTGTATCTATCTATCTACCTACCTACCTATCTGTATCTATCTACCTACCTACCTACCTACCTATCTGTATCTATCTATCTACCTACCTACCTATCTCTATCTATCAATTTACCTACCTACCTATGTCTATCTATCTATCTACCTACCTACCTATCTGTATTTATCTATCTACCAACCTACCTATCTCTATCGACCTACCTACCTACCTACCTATCTCTATCTATCTACCTACCTACCTATCTGTATTTATGTACCTACCTACCTACCTATCTATGTCTATCTACCTACCTACCTACCTATCTGTATCTATCTATCTACCTACCTACCTATCTGTATCTATCTATCTACCTACCTACCTACCTATCTGTATCTATCTATCTACCTCCCTACCTATCTGTATCTATCTACCTACCTACCTACCTACCTATCTGTATATATCTATCTACCTACCTACCTATCTGTATCTATCTATCTATCGACCTACCTACCGATCTGTATCTATCTATCTACCTACCTACCTATCTGTATCTATCTATCTACCTACCTACCTATCTGTATCTATCTACCTACCTACCTACCTACCTATCTGTATCTATTTATCTACCTACCTACCTATCTATATCTATCTATCTACCTACCTACCTATCTGTATCTATCTATCTACCTACCTATCTGTATCTATCAATCTACCTACCTATCTCTATCTATCTACCTACCTAACTACCTATCTGTATCTATCTATCTATCTACCTACCTACCTATCTGTATTAATCTATCTACCTACCTACCTATCTGTATCTATCAATCTACCTACCTACCTATCTCTATCTACCTACCTACCTACCTATCTGTATCTATCTATCTACCTACCTACCTATCTGTATCTATCTATCTATCTACCTACCTACGTATCTGTATCTATCTATCTACCTACCTACCTTTCTGTATCTATCTATCTACCTACCTACCTATCTGTATCTATCTACCTACCTACCTACCTATCTGTATCTATCTATCTACCTACCTACCTATCTCTATCTATCTACCTACCTACCTACCTATCTGTATCTATCTATCTACCTACCTACCTATCTCTATCTATCAATTTACCTACCTAAATATCTCTATCTATCTATCTACCTACCTACCTATCTGTATTTATCTATCTACCAACCTACCTATCTCTATCTATCGACCTACCTACCTACCTACCTATCTCTATCTACCTACCTACCTATCTGTATCTACCTACCTACCTATCTGTATCTATCTACCTACCTACCTACCTACCTATCTGTATCTATCTATCTACCTACCTATCTGTATCTATCTATCTACCTACCTACCTACCTATCTGTATCTATCTATCTACCTCCCTACCTATCTGTATCTATCTACCTACCTACCTACCTATCTGTATCTATCTATCTACCTACCTACCTATCTGTATCTATCTATCTATCGACCTACCTACCTATCTGTATCTATCTATCTACCTACCTACCTATCTGTATCTATCTATCTATCCACCTACCTATCTGTATCTATCTACCTACCTACCTACCTACCTATCTGTATCTATCTATCTACCTACCTACCTATCTATATCTATCTATCTACCTACCTACCTATCTGTATCTATCTATCTACCTACCTACCTATCTGTATCTATCTATCTACCTACCTACCTATCTGTATTTATCTATCTACCTACCTACCTATCTGTATCTATCAATCTACCTACCTACCTATCTCTATCTACCTACCTACCTACCTACCTATCTCTATCTATCTACCTACCTACCTATCTGTATCTATGTACCTACCTACCTTCCTATCTGTATCTATCTATCTACCTAGCCACCTATCTGTATCTATCAATCTACCTACCTACCTATCTCTATCTATCTATTTACCTACCTACCTACCTACCTATCTCTATCTATCAATTTACCTACCTACCTATCTCTATCTATCTATCTACCTACCTACCTATCTGTATTTATCTATCTACCTACCTACCTACCTATCTCTATCTATCTATCTATCTACCTACCTACCTATCTCTATCTATCTACCTACCTACCTACCTATCTGTATCTATCTATCTACCTACCTACCTACCTACCTACCTATCTGTATCTATCTGTCTACCTACCTACCTATCTGTATTTATCTATCGACTTACCTACCTATCTCTATCTATCTTCCTACCTACCTATCTCTATCTATCTACCTACCTACCTATCTATCTGTATCTATCTATCTACCTACCTACCTATCTCTATCTATCAATCTACCTACCTACCTATCTCTATCTATCTGTCTACCTACCTACCTATCTCTATCTATCTACCTACCTACCTACCAATCTGTATCTATCAATCTACCTACCTACCTATCTCTATCTATCTATTTACCTAGCTACCTATCTCTATCTATCTATCTACCTACCTACCTATCTCTATCTATCTATCTATCTACCTACCTACCTATCTGTATCTATCAATCTACCTACCTATCTCTATCTATCTACCTACCTACCTACCTATCTGTACCTATCTATCTACCTACCTACCTATCTGTATCTATCTATCTACCTACCTACCTTTCTCTATCTATCTACCTACCTACCTACCTATCTGTATCTATCTATCTACATACCTAACTATCTGTATCTATCTACCTACCTACCTACCTATCTGTATCTATCTACCTAGCTACCTATCTGTATCTATCTATCTACCTAGCTACCTATCTGTATCTATCAATCTACCTACCTACCTATCTGTATCTATCAATCTACCTACATACCTATCTCTATCTATCTACCTACCTACCTACCTATCTCTATCTATCTACCTACCTACCTATCTGTATCTATCAATCTACCAACCTACCTATCTGTATCTATCAATCTACCTACCTACCTACCTATCTCTATCTATCTACCTACCTACCTACCTATCTCTATCTATCTATCTACCTACCTACCTACCTATCTGTATCTATCTATCTATCTACCTACCTACCTATCTGTATCTATCTATCTACCTAGCTACCTATCTGTATCTATCAATCTACCTACCTACCTATCTCTATCTATCTATTTACCTACCTACCTATCTCTATCTATCTATCTACCTACCTACCTATCTGTATCTATCTATCTATCTATCTACCTACCTACCTATCTGTATCTATCAATCTACCTACCTATCTCTATCTATCTACCTACCTACCTACCTATCTGTATCTATCTATCTACCTACCTACCTATCTGTATCTATCTATCTACCTACCTACCTTTCTCTATCTATCTACCTACCTACCTACCTACCTATCTGTATCTATCTATCTACATACCTACCTATCTGTATCTATCTATCTACCTACCTACCTATCTGTATCTATCAATCTACCTACCTATCTCTATCTATCTACCTACCTACCTACAAATCTGTATCTATCTATCTACCTACCTACCTATCTGTATCTATCTACCTACCTGCCTAACTATCTGTATCTATCTACCTACCTACCTACCTATCTGTATCTATCTATCTACCTTGCTACCTATCTGTATCTATCTATCTACCTAGCTACCTATCTGTATCTATCAATCTACCTACCTACCTATCTGTATCTATCAATCTACCTACTTACCTATCTCTATCTATATACCTACCTACCTATCTCTATCAATCTACCTACCTACCTATCTGTATCTATCCATCTACCTACATACCTATCTCTATCTATCTACCTACCTACCTATCTCTATCTATCTACCTACCTACCTATCTGTATCTATCAATCTACCAACCTACCTATCTGTATCTATCAATCTACCTACCTACCTACCTATCTCTATCTATCTACCTACCTACCTACCTATCTGTATCTATCTATCTACCTACCTACCTACCTATCTGTATCTATCTATCTATCTACCTACCTACCTATCTGTATCTATCTATCTACCTAGCTACCTATCTGTATCTATCAATCTACCTACCTACCTATCTCTATCTATCTATTTACCTACCTACCTATCTCTATCTATCTATCTACCTACCTACCTATCTGTATCTATCTATCTATCTATCTATCTACCTACCTACCTATCTGTATCTATCAATCTACCTACCTATCTCTATCTATCTACCTACCTACCTACCTATCTGTATCTATCTATCTACCTACCTACCTATCTGTATCTATCTATCTACCTACCTACCTTTCTCTATCTATCTACCTACCTACCTACCTATCTGTATCTATCTATCTACATACCTACCTATCTGTATCTATCTATCTACCTACCTACCTATCTGTATCTATCAATCTACCTACCTATCTCTATCTATCTACCTACCTACCTACAAATCTGTATCTATCTATCTACCTACCTACCTATCTGTATCTATCTACCTACCTGCCTAACTATCTGTATCTATCTACCTACCTACCTACCTATCTGTATCTATCTATCTACCTTGCTACCTATCTGTATCTATCTATCTACCTAGCTACCTATCTGTATCTATCAATCTACCTACCTACCTATCTGTATCTATCAATCTACCTACTTACCTATCTCTATCTATCTACCTACCTACCTATCTCTATCAATCTACCTACCTACCTATCTGTATCTATCCATCTACCTACATACCTATCTCTATCTATCTACCTACCTACCTACCTATCTCTATCTATCTACCTACCTACCTATCTGTATCTATCAATCTACCAACCTACCTATCTGTATCTATCAATCTACCTACCTACCTACCTATCTCTATCTATCTACCTACCTACCTACCTATCTGTATCTATCTATCTACCTACCTACCTACCTATCTGTATCTATCTATCTATCTACCTACCTACCTATCTGTATCTATCTATCTACCTAGCTACCTATCTGTATCTATCAATCTACCTACCTACCTATCTCTATCTATCTATTTACCTACCTACCTATCTCTATCTATCTATCTACCTACCTACCTATCTGTATCTATCTATCTATCTATCTACCTACCTACCTATCTGTATCTATCAATCTACCTACCTATCTCTATCTATCTACCTACCTACCTACCTATCTGTATCTATCTATCTACCTACCTACCTATCTGTATCTATCTATCTACCTACCTACCTTTCTCTATCTATCTGCCTACCTACCTACCTATCTGTATCTATCTATCTACATACCTACCTATCTGTATCTATCTATCTACCTACCTACCTATCTGTATCTATCAATCTACCTACCTATCTCTATCTATCTACCTACCTACCTACAAATCTGTATCTATCTATCTACCTACCTACCTATCTGTATCTATCTACCTACCTGCCTAACTATCTGTATCTATCTACCTACCTACCTACCTATCTCTATCTATCTATCTATCTATCTACCTACCTACCTACCTATCTCTATCTATCTATCTACCTACCTACCTATCTGTATCTATGTACCTACCTACCTACCTATTTGTGTCTATCTACCTACCTACCTACCTATCTGTATCTATCTGTCTACCTACCTACCTACCGATCTGTATCTATCTATCTACCTACATACCTATCTGTATCTATCAATCTACCTACCTATCTCTATCTATCTACCTACCTACCTACCTATCTGTATCTATCTATCTACCTAACTACCTACCTACCTACCTATCTGTATCTATCTGTCTACCTACCTACCTATCTGTATTTATCTATCGACTTACCTACCTATCTCTATCTATCTTCCTACCTACCTATCTCTATCTATCTACCTACCTACCTATCTATCTGTATCTATCTATCTATCTACCTACCTACCTATCTCTATCTATCAATCTACCTACCTACCTATCTCTATCTATCTGTCTACCTACCTACCTATCTCTATCTATCTACCTACCTACCTACCAATCTGTATCTATCAATCTACCTACCTACCTATCTCTATCTATCTATTTACCTAGCTACCTATCTCTATCTATCTATCTATCTACCTACCTACCTATCTCTATCTATCTATCTATCTACCTACCTACCTATCTGTATCTATCAATCTACCTACCTATCTCTATCTATCTACCTACCTACCTACCTATCTGTACCTATCTATCTACCTACCTACCTATCTGTATCTATCTATCTACCTACCTACCTTTCTCTATCTATCTACCTACCTACCTACCTATCTGTATCTATCTATCTACATACCTAACTATCTGTATCTATCTACCTACCTACCTACCTATCTGTATCTATCTACCTAGCTACCTATCTGTATCTATCTATCTACCTAGCTACCTATCTGTATCTATCAATCTACCTACCTACCTATCTGTATCTATCAATCTACCTACATACCTATCTCTATCTATCTACCTACCTACCTACCTATCTCTATCTATCTACCTACCTACCTATCTGTATCTATCAATCTACCAACCTACCTATCTGTATCTATCAATCTACCTACCTACCTACCTATCTCTATCTATCTACCTACCTACCTACCTATCTGTATCTATCTATCTACCTACCTACCTACCTATCTGTATCTATCTATCTATCTACCTACCTACCTATCTGTATCTATCTATCTACCTAGCTACCTATCTGTATCTATCAATCTACCTACCTACCTATCTCTATCTATCTATTTACCTACCTACCTATCTCTATCTATCTATCTACCTACCTACCTATCTGTATCTATCTATCTATCTATCTACCTACCTACCTATCTGTATCTATCAATCTACCTACCTATCTCTATCTATCAACCTACCTACCTACCTATCTGTATCTATCTATCTACCTACCTACCTATCTGTATCTATCTATCTACCTACCTACCTTTCTCTATCTATCTACCTACCTACCTACCTACCTATCTGTATCTATCTATCTACATACCTACCTATCTGTATCTATCTATCTACCTACCTACCTATCTGTATCTATCAATCTACCTACCTATCTCTATCTATCTACCTACCTACCTACAAATCTGTATCTATCTATCTACCTACCTACCTATCTGTATCTATCTACCTACCTGCCTAACTATCTGTATCTATCTACCTACCTACCTACCTATCTGTATCTATCTATCTACCTTGCTACCTATCTGTATCTATCTATCTACCTAGCTACCTATCTGTATCTATCAATCTACCTACCTACCTATCTGTATCTATCAATCTACCTACTTACCTATCTCTATCTATCTACCTACCTACCTATCTCTATCAATCTACCTACCTACCTATCTGTATCTATCCATCTACCTACATACCTATCTCTATCTATCTACCTACCTACCTATCTCTATCTATCTACCTACCTACCTATCTCTATCTATCAATCTACCAACCTACCTATCTGTATCTATCAATCTACCTACCTACCTACCTATCTCTATCTATCTACCTACCTACCTACCTATCTGTATCTATCTATCTACCTACCTACCTACCTATCTGTATCTATCTATCTATCTACCTACCTACCTATCTGTATCTATCTATCTACCTAGCTACCTATCTGTATGTATCAATCTACCTACCTACCTATCTCTATCTATCTATTTACCTACCTACCTATCTCTATCTATCTATCTACCTACCTACCTATCTGTATCTATCTATCTATCTATCTACCTACCTACCTATCTGTATCTATCAATCTACCTACCTATCTCTATCTATCTACCTACCTACCTACCTATCTGTATCTATCTATCTACCTACCTACCTATCTGTATCTATCTATCTACCTACCTACCTTTCTCTATCTATCTACCTACCTACCTACCTATCTGTATCTATCTATCTACATACCTACCTATCTGTATCTATCTATCTACCTACCTACCTATCTGTATCTATCAATCTACCTACCTATCTCTATCTATCTACCTACCTACCTACAAATCTGTATCTATCTATCTACCTACCTACCTATCTGTATCTATCTACCTACCTGCCTAACTATCTGTATCTATCTACCTACCTACCTACCTATCTGTATCTATCTATCTACCTTGCTACCTATCTGTATCTATCTATCTACCTAGCTACCTATCTGTATCTATCAATCTACCTACCTACCTATCTGTATCTATCAATCTACCTACTTACCTATCTCTATCTATCTACCTACCTACCTATCTCTATCAATCTACCTACCTACCTATCTGTATCTATCCATCTACCTACATACCTATCTCTATCTATCTACCTACCTACCTACCTATCTCTATCTATCTACCTACCTACCTATCTGTATCTATCAATCTACCAACCTACCTATCTGTATCTATCAATCTACCTACCTACCTACCTATCTCTATCTATCTACCTACCTACCTACCTATCTGTATCTATCTATCTACCTACCTACCTACCTATCTGTATCTATCTATCTATCTACCTACCTACCTATCTGTATCTATCTATCTACCTAGCTACCTATCTGTATCTATCAATCTACCTACCTACCTATCTCTATCTATTTACCTACCTACCTATCTCTATCTATCTATCTACCTACCTACCTATCTGTATCTATCTATCTATCTATCTACCTACCTACCTATCTGTATCTATCAATCTACCTACCTATCTCTATCTATCTACCTACCTACCTACCTATCTGTATCTATCTATCTACCTACCTACCTATCTGTATCTATCTATCTACCTACCTACCTTTCTCTATCTATCTACCTACCTACCTAGCTATCTGTATCTATCTATCTACATACCTACCTATCTGTATCTATCTATCTACCTACCTACCTATCTGTATCTATCAATCTACCTACCTATCTCTATCTATCTACCTACCTACCTACAAATCTGTATCTATCTATCTACCTACCTACCTATCTGTATCTATCTACCTACCTGCCTAACTATCTGTATCTATCTACCTACCTACCTACCTATCTGTATCTATCTATCTACCTTGCTACCTATCTGTATCTATCTATCTACCTAGCTACCTATCTGTATCTATCAATCTACCTACCTACCTATCTGTATCTATCAATCTACCTACTTACCTATCTCTATCTATCTACCTACCTACCTATCTCTATCTATCTACCTACCTACCTATCTGTATCTATCAATCTACCATCCTACCTATCTGTATCTATCAATCTACCTACCTAGCTATCTCTATCTATCTATCTACCTACCCACCTATCTCTATCTATCTACCTACCTACCTACCTACCTATCTGTATCTATCTATCTACCTACCTACCTACCTATCTGTATCTATCTATCAACCTACCTACCTACCTATCTGTATCTATCTATCTACCTAGCTACCTATCTGTATCTATCAATCTACCTACCTACCTATCTCTATCTATCTATTTACCTACCTACCTATCTCTATCTATCTATCTATCTATCTACCTACCTACCTATCTGTATCTATCTATCTACCTACCTACCTATCTGTATCTATCAATCTACCTACCTACCTATCTGTATCTATCAATCGACTTACCTACCTATCTTTATCTATCTTCCTACCTACCTATCTCTATCTATCTACCTACCTACCTATCTATCTGTATCTATCTATCTACCTACCTACCTATCTCTATCAATCTACCTACCTACCTATCTCTATCTATCTGTCTACCTACCTACCTATCTCTATCTATCTACCTACCTACCTACCAATCTGTATCTATCTATCTACCTACCTACCTATCAGTATCTATCTATCTACCTACCTACCTACCTAACTGTATCTATCTATCTATCTACCTAGCTACCTATCTGTATCTATCAATCTACCTACCTACCTATCTCTATCTATCTATTTACCTAGCTACCTATCTCTATCTATCTATCTATCTACCTACATACCTATCTCTATCTATCTATCTACCTACCTACCTATCTGTATTTATCAATCTACCTACCTACCTATCTGTATCTATCAATCTACCTACCTACCTATCTCTATCTATCTATCTATCTACCTACCTACCTATCTCTATCTATCTACCTACCTACCTATCTGTATTTATCTATCTACCTACCTACCTATCTCTATCTACCTACCTACCTACCTACCTATCTGTATTTATCTATCTACCTACCTACCTATCTCTATCTATCTACCTACCTACCTACCTATCTCTATCTATCTATCTACCTAACTACCTATCTGTATCTATCTACCTACCTACCTATCTATCCGTGTCTATCTACCTACCTACCTATCTCTATCTATCTATCTAGCTACCTATCTATCTCTATCTACCTACCTACCTACCTACCTCTCTGTATCTATCTATCTCTCTACCTACCTATCTCTATATATCAATTTACCTACCTACCTATCTGTATTTATCTATCTACCTACCTACCTATCTCTATCTATCTATCTATCTATCTATCTATCTACCTACCTACCTACCTACCTACCTATCTCTATCTATCTATCTACCTACCTACCTATCTGTATCTATGTACCTACCTACCTACCTATTTGTGTCTATCTACCTACCTACCTACCTATCTGTATCTATCTGTCTACCTACCTACCTACCGATCTGTATCTAACTATCTACCTACATACCTATCTGTGTCTATCAATCTACCTACCTATCTCTATTTATCTACCTACCTACCTACCTATCTGTATCTATCTATCTACCTACCTACCTACCTACCTATCTGTATCTATCTGTCTACCTACCTACCTATCTGTATTTATCTATCTACCTACCTACCTATCTGTATCTATCTATCTACCTAGCTACCTATCTGTATCTATCAATCTACCTACCTACCTATCTCTATCTATCTATTTACCTATCTACCTATCTGTATCTATCTACCTACCTACATATCTGTATCTATCTATCTACCTACCTACCTATCTGTATCTATCTATCTACCTAACTACCTATCTGTATCTATCAATATACCTACCTACCTATCTGTATCTATCAATCTACCTACCTACCTATCTCTATCTATCTATCTACCTACCTACCTATCTCTATCTATCTACCTACCTACCTACCTATCTGTATCTATCTATCTACCTACCTACCTATCTGTATCTATCTATCTACCTACCTACCTATCTGTATCTATCAATCTACCTACCTATCTCTATCTATCTACCTACCTACCTACATATCTATATCTATCTATCTACCTACCTACCTATCTGTATCTATCTACCTACCTACCTAACTATCTGTATCTATCTACCTACCTACCTACCTATCTGTATCTACCTACCTAGCTACCTATCTGTATCTATCTATCTACCTAGCTACCTATCTGTATCTATCAATCTACCTACCTACCTATCTGTATCTATCAATCTACCTACATACCTATCTCTATCTATCTACCTACCTACCTACCTATCTCTATCTATCTACCTACCTACCTATCTGTATCTATCAATCTACCAACCTACCTATCTGTATCTATCAATCTACCTACCTACCTACCTATCTATATCTATCTACCTACCTACCTATCTGTATCTATCTATCTACCTACCTACCTACCTATCTGTATCTATCTATCTACCTACCTACCTACCTATCTGTATCTATCTATCTACCTAGCTACCTATCTGTATCTATCAATCTACCTACCTACCTATCTCTATCTATCTATTTACCTACCTACCTATCTCTATCTATCTATCTACCTACCTACCTATCTGTATCTATCTATCTATCTATCTACCTACCTACCTATCTGTATCTATCAATCTACCTACCTATCTCTATCTATCTACCTACCTACCTACCTATCTGTATCTATCTATCTACCTACCTACCTACCTATCTGTATCTATCTATCTACCTACCTACCTTTCTCTATCTATCTACCTACCTACCTACCTATCTGTATCGATCTATCTACATACCTACCTATCTGTATCTATCTATCTACCTACCTACCTATCTGTATCTATCAATCTACCTACCTATCTCTATCTATCTACCTACCTACCTACAAATCTGTATCTATCTATCTACCTACCTACTTATCTGTATCTACCTACCTACCTACCTAACTATCTGTATCTATCTACCTACCTACCTACCTATCTGTATCTATCTATCTACCTTGCTACCTATCTGTATCTATCTATCTACCTAGCTACCTATCTGTATCTATCAATCTACCTACCTACCTATCTGTATCTATCAATCTACCTACCTACCTATCTGTATCTATCTATCTACCTACCTACCTATCTGTATCTATCAATCTACCTACCTACCTATCTGTATCTATCAATCGACTTACCTACCTATCTTTATCTATCTTCCTACCTACCTATCTCTATCTATCTACCTACCTACCTATCTATCTGTATCTATCTATCTACCTACCTACCTATCTCTATCAATCTACCTACCTACCTATCTCTATCTATCTGTCTACCTACCTACCTATCTCTATCTATCTACCTACCTACCTACCAATCTGTATCTATCTATCTACCTACCTACCTATCTGTATCTATCAATCTACCTACCTACCTATCTCTATCTATCTATCTACCTACCTACCTATCTCTATCTATCTACCTACCTAACTATCTGTATCTATCTATCTACCTACCTACCTATCTCTATCTATCAATTTACCTACCTACCTATCTCTATCTATCTATCTACCTACCTACCTATCTGTATTTATCTATCTACCTACCTACCTATCTCTATCTATCTACCTACCTACCTACCTATCTGTATTTATCTATCTACCTACCTACCTATCTCTATCTATCTACCTACCTACCTACCTACCTATCTCTATCTATCTATCTACCTAACTACCTATCTGTATCTATCTACCTACCTACCTACCTATCCGTGTCTATCTACCTACCTATCTCTATCTATCTACCTACCTACCTACCTATCTGTACCTATCTATCTACCTACCTACCTATCTGTATCTATCTATCTACCTACCTACCTTTCTCTATCTATCTACCTACCTACCTACCTATCTGTATCTATCTATCTACATACCTAACTATCTGTATCTATCTACCTACCTACCTACCTATCTGTATCTATCTACCTAGCTACCTATCTGTATCTATCTATCTACCTAGCTACCTATCTGTATCTATCAATCTACCTACCTACCTATCTGTATCTATCAATCTACCTACATACCTATCTCTATCTATCTACCTACCTACCTACCTATCTCTATCTATCTACCTACCTACCTATCTGTATCTATCAATCTACCAACCTACCTATCTGTATCTATCAATCTACCTACCTATCTCTATCTATCTACCTACCTACCTACCTATCTGTATCTATCTATCTACCTACCTACCTACCTATCTGTATCTATCTATCTACCTACCTACCTACCTATCTGTATCTATCTATCTACCTAGCTACCTATCTGTATCTATCAATCTACCTACCTACCTATCTCTATCTATCTATTTACCTACCTACCTATCTCTATCTATCTACCTACCTACCTATCTGTATCTATCTATCTATCTATCTATCTACCTACCTACCTACCTATCTTTATCTATCAATCTACCTACCTATCTCTATCTATCTACCTACCTACCTACCTACCTATCTGTATCTATCTATCTACCTACCTACCTATCTGTATCTATCTATCTACCTACCTACCTTTCTCTATCTATCTACCTACCTACCTACCAATCTGTATCTATCTATCTACATACCTACCTATCTGTATCTATCTATCTACCTACATACCTATCTGTATCTATCAATCTACCTACCTATCTCTATCTATCTACCTACCTACCTACAAATCTGTATCTATCTATCTACCTACCTATCTGTATCTATCTACCTACCTACCTAACTATCTGTATCTATCTACCTACCTACCTACCTATCTGTATCTATCTATCTACCTTGCTACCTATCTGTATCTATCTATCTACCTAGCTACCTATCTGTATCTATCAATCTACCTACCTACCTATCTGTATCTATCAATCTACCTACTTACCTATCTCTATCTATCTACCTACCTACCTATCTCTATCTATCTACCTACCTACCTATCTGTATCTATCAATCTACCATCCTACCTATCTGTATCTATCAATCTACCTACCTAGCTATCTCTATCTATCTACCTACCCACCTATCTCTATCTATCTACCTACCTACCTACCTACCTACCTATCTGTATCTATCTATCTACCTACCTACCTACCTATCTGTATCTATCTATCAACCTACCTACCTACCTATCTGTATCTATCTATCTACCTAGCTACCTATCTGTATCTATCAATCTACCTACCTACCTATCTCTATCTATCTATTTACCTACCTACCTATCTCTATCTATCTATCTATCTATCTATCTACCTACCTACCTATCTGTATCTATCTATCTACCTACCTACCTATCTGTATCTATCAATCTACCTACCTACCTATCTGTATCTATCAATCGACTTACCTACCTATCTTTATCTATCTTCCTACCTACCTATCTCTATCTATCTACCTACCTACCTATCTATCTGTATCTATCTATCTACCTACCTACCTATCTCTATCAATCTACCTACCTACCTACCTATCTCTATCTATCTGTCTACCTACCTACCTATCTCTATCTATCTACCTACCTACCTACCAATCTGTATCTATCGATCTACCTACCTACCTATCAATATCTATCTATCTACCTACCTACCTACCTAACTGTATCTTTCTATCTATCTACCTAGCTACCTATCTGTATCTATCAATCTACCTACCTACCAACCTATCTCTATCTATCTATTTACCTAGCTACCTATCTCTATCTATCTATCTACCTACATACCTATCTCTATCAATCTATCTACCTACCTACCTATCTGTATTTATCAATCTACCTACCTACCTATCTGTATCTATCAATCTACCTACCTACCTATCTCTATCTATCTATCTACCTACCTACCTACCTACCTATCTCTATCTATCTACCTACCTACCTAACTATCTGTATCTATCTATCTACCTACCTACCTATCTCTATCTATCAATTTACCTACCTACCTATCTCTATCTATCTATCTACCTACCTACCTATCTGTATTTATCTATCTACCTACCTACCTATCTCTATCTATCTACCTACCTACCTACCTATCTGTATTTATCTATCTACCTACCTACCTATCTCTATCTATCTACCTACCTACCTACCTACCTATCTCTATCTATCTATCTACCTAACTACCTATCTGTATCTATCTACCTACCTACCTACCTATCCGTGTCTATCTACCTACCTACCTATCTCTATCTATCTACCTAGCTACCTATCTGTATCTATCTATCTACCTAGCTACCTATCTGTATCTATCAATCTACCTACCTACCTATCTGTATCTATCAATCTACCTACATACCTATCTCTATCTATCTACCTACCTACCTACCTATCTCTATCTATCTACCTACCTATCTGTATCTATCAATCTACCAACCTACCTATCTGTATCTATCAATCTACCTACCTACCTACCTATCTCTATCTATCTACCTACCTACCTACCTATCTGTATCTATCTATCTACCTACCTACCTACCTATCTGTATCTATCTACCTACCTACCTACCTACTTTTCTGTATCTATCTATCTACCTAGCTACCTATCTGTATCTATCAATCTACCTACCTACCTATCTCTATCTATCTATTTACCTACCTACCTATCTCTATCTATCTATCTACCTACCTACCTATCTGTATCTATCTATCTATCTATCTATCTATCTATCTATCTATCTATCTATCTATCTATCTATCTATCTACCTACCTACCTATCTCTATCTATCTACCTACCTACCTATCTGTATCTATCTACCTACCTACCTATCTGTATCTATCTATCTACCTACCTACCTATCTGTATCTATCAATCTACCTACCTATCTCTATCTATCTACCTACCTACCTACCTACATATCTATATCTATCTATCTACCTACCTACCTATCTGTATCTATCTACCTACCTACCTAACTATCTGTATCTATCTACCTACCTACCTACCTATCTGTATCTATCTACCTAGCTACCTATCTGTATCTATCTATCTACCTAGCTACCTATCTGTATCTATCAATCTACCTACCTACCTATCTGTATCTATCAATCTACCTACATACCTATCTCTATCTATCTACCTACCTACCTACCTATCTCTATCTATCTACCTACCTACCTATCTGTATCTATCAATCTACCAACCTACCTATCTGTATCTATCAATCTACCTACCTACCTACCTATCTCTATCTATCTACCTACCTACCTATCTGTATCTATCTATCTACCTACCTACCTACCTATCTGTATCTATCTATCTACCTACCTACCTACCTATCTGTATCTATCTATCTACCTAGCTACCTATCTGTATCTATCAATCTACCTACCTACCTATCTCTATCTATCTATTTACCTACCTACCTATCTCTATCTATCTATCTACCTACCTACCTATCTGTATCTATCTATCTATCTATCTATCTACCTACCTACCTATCTGTATCTATCAATCTACCTACCTATCTCTATCTATCTACCTACCTACCTACCTATCTGTATCTATCTATCTACCTACCTACCTACCTATCTGTATCTATCTATCTACCTACCTACCTTTCTCTATCTATCTACCTACCTACCTACCTATCTGTATCTATCTATCTACATACCTACCTATCTGTATCTATCTACCTACCTACCTATCTGTATCTATCAATCTACCTACCTATCTCTATCTATCTACCTACCTACCTACAAATCTGTATCTATCTATCTACCTACCTACCTATCTGTATCTATCTACCTACCTACCTAACTATCTGTATCTATCTACCTACCTACCTACCTATCTGTATCTATCTATCTACCTTGCTACCTATCTGTATCTATCTATCTACCTAGCTACCTATCTGTATCTATCAATCTACCTACCTACCTATCTGTATCTATCAATCTACCTACCTACCTATCTGTATCTATCTATCTACCTACCTACCTATCTGTATCTATCAATCTACCTACCTACCTATCTGTATCTATCAATCGACTTACCTACCTATCTTTATCTATCTTCCTACCTACCTATCTCTATCTATCTACCTACCTACCTATCTATCTGTATCTATCTATCTACCTACCTACCTATCTCTATCAATCTACCTACCTACCTATCTCTATCTATCTGTCTACCTACCTACCTATCTCTATCTATCTACCTACCTACCTACCAATCTGTATCTATCTATCTACCTACCTACCTATCAGTATCTATCTATCTACCTACCTACCTACCTAACTGTATCTATCTATCTATCTACCTAGCTACCTATTTGTATCTATCAATCTACCTACCTACCTATCTCTATCTATCTATTTACCTAGCTACCTATCTCTATCTATCTATCTACCTACCTACCTATCTCTATCTATCTATCTACCTACCTACCTATCTGTATTTATCAATCTACCTACCTACCTATCTCTATCTATCAATCTACCTACCTACCTATCTCTATCTATCTATCTACCTACCTACCTATCTCTATCTACCTACCTACCTAACTATCTGTATCTATCTATCTACCTACCTACCTATCTCTATCTATCAATTTACCTACCTACCTATCTCTATCTATCTATCTACCTACCTACCTATCTGTATTTATCTATCTACCTACCTACCTATCTCTATCTATCTACCTACCTACCTACCTATCTGTATTTATCTATCTACCTACCTACCTATCTCTATCTATCTACCTACCTACCTACCTACCTATCTCTATCTATCTATCTACCTAACTACCTATCTGTATCTATCTACCTACCTACCTACCTATCCGTGTCTATCTACCTACCTACCTATCTCTATCTATCTATCGAGCTACCTATCTATCTCTATCTACCTACCTACCTACCTACCTCTCTGTATCTATCTATCTATCTACCTACCTATCTCTATATATCAATTTACCTACCTACCTATCTGTATTTATCTATCTACCTACCTACCTATCTCTATCTATCTATCTATCTATCTATCTATCTATCTACCTACCTACCTACCTACCTACCTATCTCTATCTATCTATCTACCTACCTACCTATCTGTATCTATGTACCTACATACCTACCTATTTGTGTCTATCTACCTACCTACCTACCTATCTGTATCTATCTGTCTACCTACCTACCGACCGATCTGTATCTATCTATCTATCTACCTACATACCTATCTGTATCTATCAATCTACCTACCTATCTCTATCTATCTACCTACCTACCTACCTATCTCTATCTATCAATTTACCTACCTACCTATCTCTATCTATCTATCTACCTACCTACCTATCTGTATTTATCTATCTACCTACCTACCTATCTCTATCTATCTACCTACCTACCTACCTATCTGTATTTATCTATCTACCTACCTACCTATCTCTATCTATCTACCTACCTACCTACCTACCTATCTCTATCTATCTATCTACCTAACTACCTATCTGTATCTATCTACCTACCTACCTACCTATCCGTGTCTATCTACCTACCTACCTATCTCTATCTATCTATCGAGCTACCTATCTATCTCTATCTACCTACCTACCTACCTACCTCTCTGTATCTATCTATCTATCTACCTACCTATCTCTATATATCAATTTACCTACCTACCTATCTGTATTTATCTATCTACCTACCTACCTATCTCTATCTATCTATCTATCTATCTATCTATCTATCTACCTACCTACCTACCTACCTACCTACCTATCTCTATCTATCTATCTACCTACCTACCTATCTGTATCTATGTACCTACATACCTACCTATTTGTGTCTATCTACCTACCTACCTACCTATCTGTATCTATCTGTCTACCTACCTACCGACCGATCTGTATCTATCTATCTATCTACCTACATACCTATCTGTATCTATCAATCTACCTACCTATCTCTATCTATCTACCTACCTACCTACCTATCTGTATCTATCTATCTACCTACCTACCTACCTACCTATCTGTATCTATCTGTCTACCTATATACCTATCTGTATTTATCTATCTACCTACCTACCTATCTGTATCTATCTATCTACCTAGCTACCTATCTGTATCTATCAATCTACCTACCTACCTATCTCTATCTATTTACCTACCTACCTATCTGTATCTATCTACCTACCTACATATCTGTATCTATCTATCTACCTACCTACCTATCTGTATCTATCTATCTACCTAACTACCTATCTGTATCTATCAATATACCTACCTACCTATCTGTATCTATCAATCTACCTACCTACCTATCTCTATCTATCTATCTACCTACCTACCTATCTCTATCTATCTACCTACCTACCTATCTGTATCTATCTATCTACCTAACTACCTATCTGTATCTATCTATCTACCTACCTACCTATCTGTATCTATCAATCTACCTACCTATCTCTATCTACCTACCTACCTACATATCTATATCTATCTATCTACCTACCTACCTATCTGTATCTATCTACCTACCTACCTAACTATCTGTATCTATCTACCTACCTACCTACCTACCTATCTGTATCTATCTACCTAGCTACCTATCTGTATCTATCTATCTACCTAGCTACCTATCTGTATCTATCAATCTACCTACCTACCTATCTGTATCTATCAATCTACCTACATACCTATCTCTATCTATCTACCTACCTACCTACCTATCTCTATCTATCTACCTACCTACCTATCTGTATCTATCAATCTACCAACCTACCTATCTGTATCTATCAATCTACCTACCTACCTACCTATCTCTATCTATCTACCTACCTACCTACCTATCTGTATCTATCTACCTACCTACCTACCTATCTGTATCTATCTACCTACCTACCTACCTACCTACCTATCTGTATCTATCTATCTACCTAGCTACCTATCTGTATCTATCAATCTACCTACCTACCTATCTCTATCTATCTATTTACCTACCTACCTATCTCTATCTATCTATCTACCTACCTACCTATCTGTATCTATCTATCTACCTACCTACCTATCTGTATCTATCAATCTACCTACCTATCTCTATCTATCTACCTACCTACCTACCTATCTGTATCTATCTATCTACCTACCTACCTACCTATCTGTATCTATCTATCTACCTACCTACCTTTCTCTATCTATCTACCTACCTACCTACCTATCTGTATCTATCTATCTACATACCTACCTATCTGTATCTATCTATCTACCTACCTACCTATCTGTATCTATCAATCTACCTACCTATCTCTATCTATCTACCTACCTACCTACAAATCTGTATCTATCTATCTACCTACCTACCTATCTGTATCTTCTACCTACCTACCTAACTATCTGTATCTATCTACCTACCTACCTACCTATCTGTATCTATCTATCTACCTTGCTACCTATCTGTGTCTATCTATCTACCTAGCTACCTATCTGTATCTATCAATCTACCTACCTACCTATCTGTATCTATCAATCTACCTACTTACCTATCTCTATCTATCTACCTACCTACCTATCTCTATCTATCTACCTACCTACCTATCTGTATCTATCAATCTACCATCCTACCTATCTGTATCTATCAATCTACCTACCTAGCTATCTCTATCTATCTATCTACCTACCCACCTATCTCTATCTATCTACCTACCTACCTACCTATCTGTATCTATCTATCTACCTACCTACCTATCTGTATCTATCTATCAACCTACCTACCTACCTATCTGTATCTATCTATCTACCTAGCTACCTATCTGTATCTATCAATCTACCTACCTACCTACCTATCTCTATCTATCTATTTACCTACCTACCTATCTCTATCTATCTATCTATCTATCTATCTATCTATCTATCTATCTATCTATCTATCTATCTATCTATCTATCTACCTACCTATCTCTATCTATCTACCTACCTACCTACCAATCTGTATCTATCAATCTACCTACCTACCTATCTCTATCTATCTATTTACCTAGCTACCTATCTCTATCTATCTATCTACCTACCTACCTATCTCTATCTATCTATCTACCTACCTACCTATCTGTATTTATCAATCTACCTACCTACCTATCTGTATCTATCAATCTACCTACCTACCTATCTGTATCTATCTATCTACCTACCTACCTATCTGTATCTATCTACCTACCTACCTACCTATCTGTATCTATCTATCTACCTACCTTCCTATCTGTATCTATCTATCTATCTACCTACCTACCTATCTGTATCTATCTACCTACCTACCTATCTCTATCGACCTACCTACCTACCTACCTATCTCTATCTATCTACCTACCTACCTATCTGTATTTATGTACCTACCTACCTACCTATCTATGTCTATCTACCTACCTACCTACCTATCTGTATCTATCTATCTACCTTGCTACCTATCTGTATCTATCTATCTACCTAGCTACCTATCTGTATCTATCAATCTACCTACCTACCTATCTGTATCTATCAATCTACCTACTTACCTATCTCTATCTATCTACCTACCTACCTATCTCTATCTATCTACCTACCTACCTATCTGTATCTATCAATCTACCATCCTACCTATCTGTATCTATCAATCTACCTACCTAGCTATCTCTATCTATCTATCTACCTACCCACCTATCTCTATCTATCTACCTACCTACCTACCTACCTATCTGTATCTATCTATCTACCTATCTACCTACCTATCTGTATCTATCTATCAACCTACCTACCTACCTATCTGTATCTATCTATCTACCTAGCTACCTATCTGTATCTATCAATCTACCTACCTACCTATCTCTATCTATCTATTTACCTACCTACCTATCTCTATCTATCTATCTATCTATCTATCTACCTACCTACCTACCTATCTGTATCTATCTACCTACCTACCTACCTATCTGTATCTATCAATCTACCTACCTACCTATCTGTATCTATCAATCGACTTACCTACCTATCTTTATCTATCTTCCTACCTACCTATCTCTATCTATCTACCTACCTACCTATCTATCTGTATCTATCTATCTACCTACCTACCTATCTCTATCAATCTACCTACCTACCTATCTCTATCTATCTGTCTACCTACCTACCTATCTCTATCTATCTACCTACCTACCTACCAATCTGTATCTATCTATCTACCTACCTACCTATCAGTATCTATCTATCTACCTACCTACCTACCTAACTGTATCAATCTATCTATCTACCTACCTACCTCTCTGTATCTATCTATCTATCTACCTACCTATCTCTATATATCAATTTACCTACCTACCTATCTGTATTTATCTATCTACCTACCTACCTATCTCTATCTATCTATCTATCTATCTATCTATCTATCTATCTATCTATCTATCTATCTATCTATCTACCTACCTACCTACCTACCTACCTACCTACCTACCTACCTATCTCTATCTATCTATCTACCTACCTACCTATCTGTATCTATGTACCTACCTACCTACCTACCTATTTGTGTCTATCTACCTACCTACCTACCTATCTGTATCTATCTGTCTACCTACCTACCTACCGATCTGTATCTATCTACCTACATACCTATCTGTATCTATCAATCTACCTACCTATCTCTATCTATCTACCTACCTACCTACCTATCTGTATCTATCTATCTACCTACCTACCTACCTACCTACCTACCTATCTGTATCTATCTGTCTACCTACCTACCTATCTGTATTTATCTATCTACCTACCTACCTATCTGTATCTATCTATCTACCTAGCTACCTATCTGTATCTATCAATCTACCTACCTACCTATCTCTATCTATCTATTTACCTACCTACCTATCTGTATCTATCTACCTACCTACATATCTGTATCTATCTATCTACCTACCTACCTATCTCTATCTATCTATCTACCTACCTACCTATCTCTATCTATCTACCTACCTACCTACCTATCTGTATCTATCTATCTACCTACCTACCTATCTGTATCTATCTATCTACCTACCTACCTATCTGTATCTATCAATCTACCTACCTATCTCTATCTATCTACCTACCTACCTACATATCTATATCTATCTATCTACCTACCTACCTATCTGTATCTATCTACCTACCTACCTAACTATCTGTATCTATCTACCTACCTACCTACCTATCTGTATCTATCTACCTAGCTACCTATCTGTATCTATCTATCTACCTAGCTACCTATCTGTATCTATCAATCTACCTACCTACCTATCTGTATCTATCAATCTACCTACATACCTATCTCTATCTATCTACCTACCTACCTACCTATCTCTATCTATCTACCTACCTACCTATCTGTATCTATCAATCTACCAACCTACCTATCTGTATCTATCAATCTACCTACCTACCTACCTATCTCTATCTATCTACCTACCTACCTATCTGTATCTATCTATCTACCTACCTACCTACCTATCTGTATCTATCTATCTACCTACCTACCTACCTATCTGTATCTATCTATCTACCTAGCTACCTATCTGTATCTATCAATCTACCTACCTACCTATCTCTATCTATCTATTTACCTACCTACCTATCTCTATCTATCTATCTACCTACCTACCTATCTGTATCTATCTATCTAAATATCTACCTACCTACCTATCTGTATCTATCAATCTACCTACCTATCTCTATCTATCTACCTACCTACCTACCTATCTGTATCTATCTATCTACCTACCTACCTACCTATCTGTATCTATCTATCTACCTACCTACCTTTCTCTATCTATCTACCTACCTACCTACCTATCTGTATCTATCTATCTACATACCTACCTATCTGTATCTATCTATCTACCTACCTACCTATCTGTATCTATCAATCTACCTACCTATCTCTATCTATCTACCTACCTACCTACAAATCTGTATCTATCTATCTACCTACCTACCTATCTGTATCTATCTACCTACCTACCTATCTGTATCTATCTACCTACCTACCTACCTATCTGTATCTATCTATCTACCTTGCTACCTATCTGTATCTATCTATCTACCTAGCTACCTATCTGTATCTATCAATCTACCTACCTACCTATCTGTATCTATCAATCTACCTACCTACCTATCTGTATCTATCTATCTACCTACCTACCTATCTGTATCTATCAATCTACCTACCTACCTATCTGTATCTATCAATCGACTTACCTACCTATCTTTATCTATCTTCCTACCTACCTATCTCTATCTATCTACCTACCTACCTATCTATCTATCTACCTACCTACCTATCTCTATCAATCTACCTACCTACCTATCTCTATCTATCTGTCTACCTACCTACCTATCTCTATCTATCTACCTACCTACCTACCAATCTGTATCTATCTATCTACCTACCTACCTATCAGTATCTATCTACCTACCTACCTACCTACCTAACTGTATCTATCTATCTATCTACCTAGCTACCTATCTGTATCTATCAATCTACCTACCTACCTATCTCTATCTATCTATTTACCTAGCTACCTATCTCTATCTATCTATCTACCTACCTACCTATCTCTATCTATCTATCTACCTACCTACCTATCTGTATTTATCAATCTACCTACCTACCTATCTGTATCTATCTATCTACCTACCTACCTACCTATCTGTATCTATCTATCTACCTACCTACCTACCTATCTGTATCTATCTATCTACCTAGCTACCTATCTGTATCTATCAATCTACCTACCTACCTATCTCTATCTATCTATTTACCTACCTACCTATCTCTATCTATCTATCTACCTACCTACCTATCTGTATCTATCTATCTATCTATCTATCTATCTATCTACCTACCTACCTATCTGTATCTATCAATCTACCTACCTATCTCTATCTATCTACCTACCTACCTACCTATCTGTATCTATCTATCTACCTACCTACCTATCTGTATCTATCTATCTACCTACCTACCTTTCTCTATCTATCTACCTACCTACCTACCTATCTGTATCTATCTATCTACATACCTACCTATCTGTATCTATCTATCTACCTACCTACCTATCTGTATCTATCAATCTACCTACCTATCTCTATCTATCTACCTACCTACCTACAAATCTGTATCTATCTATCTACCTACCTACCTATCTGTATCTATCTACCTACCTACCTAACTATCTGTATCTATCTACCTACCTACCTACCTATCTGTATCTATCTATCTACCTTGCTACCTATCTGTATCTATCTATCTACCTAGCTACCTATCTGTATCTATCAATCTACCTACCTACCTATCTGTATCTATCAATCTACCTACTTACCTATCTCTATCTATCTACCTACCTACCTATCTCTATCTATCTACCTACCTACCTATCTGTATCTATCAATCTACCATCCTACCTATCTGTATCTATCAATCTACCTACCTACCTATCTCTATCTATTTACCTAGCTACCTATCTCTATCTATCTATCTACCTACCTACCTATCTCTATCTATCTATCTATCTACCTACCTACCTATCTGTATCTATCAATCTACCTACCTATCTCTATCTACCTACCTACCTACCTATCTGTATCTATCTATCTACCTACCTACCTATCTGTATCTATCTATCTACCTACCTACCTTTCTCTATCTATCTACCTACCTACCTACCTATCTGTATCTATCTATCTACATACCTAACTATCTGTATCTATCTACCTACCTACCTACCTATCTGTATCTATCTACCTAGCTACCTATCTGTATCTATCTATCTACCTAGCTACCTATCTGTATCTATCAATCTACCTACCTACCTATCTGTATCTATCAATCTACCTACATACCTATCTCTATCTATCTACCTACCTACCTACCTATCTCTATCTATCTACCTACCTACCTATCTGTATCTATCAATCTACCAACCTACCTATCTGTATCTATCAATCTACCTACCTACCTACCTATCTCTATCTATCTACCTACCTACCTACCTATCTGTATCTATCTATCTACCTACCTACCTACCTATCTGTATCTATCTATCTACCTACCTACCTATCTGTATCTATCTATCTACCTAGCTACCTATCTGTATCTATCAATCTACCTACCTACCTATCTCTATCTATCTATTTACCTACCTACCTATCTCTATCTATCTATCTACCTACCTACCTATCTGTATCTATCTATCTATCTATCTATCTACCTACCTACCTATCTGTATCTATCAATCTACCTACCTATCTCTATCTATCTACCTACCTACCTACCTACCTATCTGTATCTATCTATCTACCTACCTACCTATCTGTATCTATCTATCTACCTACCTACCTTTCTCTATCTATCTACCTACCTACCTACCTATCTGTATCTATCTATCTACATACCTACCTATCTGTATCTATCTATCTACCTACCTACCTATCTGTATCTATCAATCTACCTACCTATCTGTATCTATCTACCTACCTACCTAACTATCTGTATCTATCTACCTACCTACCTACCTATCTGTATCTATCTATCTACCTTGCTACCTATCTGTATCTATCTATCTACCTAGCTACCTATCTGTATCTATCAATCTACCTACCTACCTATCTGTATCTATCAATCTACCTACTTACCTATCTCTATCTATCTACCTACCTACCTATCTCTATCTATCTACCTACCTACCTATCTGTATCTATCAATCTACCATCCTACCTATCTGTATCTATCAATCTACCTACCTAGCTATCTCTATCTATCTATCTACCTACCCACCTATCTCTATCTATCTACCTACCTACCTATCTATCTGTATCTATCTATCTACCTACCTACCTATCTCTATCAATCTACCTACCTACCTATCTCTATCTATCTGTCTACCTACCTACCTATCTCTATCTATCTACCTACCTACCTACCAATCTGTATCTATCTATCTACCTACCTACCTATCAGTATCTATCTATCTACCTACCTACCTACCTAACTGTATCAATCTATCTATCTACCTACCTACCTCTCTGTATCTATCTATCTATCTACCTACCTATCTCTATATATCAATTTACCTACCTACCTATCTGTATTTATCTATCTACCTACCTACCTATCTCTATCTATCTATCTATCTATCTATCTATCTATCTATCTACCTACCTACCTACCTACCTACCTACCTACCTATCTCTATCTATCTATCTACCTACCTACCTATCTGTATCTATGTACCTACCTACCTACCTATTTGTGTCTATCTACCTACCTACCTACCTATCTGTATCTATCTGTCTACCTACCTACCTACCGATCTGTATCTATCTACCTACATACCTATCTGTATCTATCAATCTACCTACCTATCTCTATCTATCTACCTACCTACCTACCTATCTGTATCTATCTATCTACCTACCTACCTACCTACCTACCTATCTGTATCTATCTGTCTACCTACCTACCTATCTGTATTTATCTATCTACCTACCTACCTATCTGTATCTATCTAGCTACCTAGCTACCTATCTGTATCTATCAATCTACCTACCTACCTATCTCTATCTATCTATTTACCTACCTACCTATCTGTATCTATCTACCTACCTACATATCTGTATCTATCTATCTACCTACCTACCTATCTCTATCTATCTATCTACCTACCTACCTATCTCTATCTATCTACCTACCTACCTACCTATCTGTATCTATCTATCTACCTACCTACCTATCTGTATCTATCTATCTACCTACCTACCTATCTGTATCTATCAATCTACCTACCTATCTCTATCTATCTACCTACCTACCTACATATCTATATCTATCTATCTACCTACCTACCTATCTGTATCTATCTACCTACCTACCTAACTATCTGTATCTATCTACCTACCTACCTACCTATCTGTATCTATCTACCTAGCTACCTATCTGTATCTATCTATCTACCTAGCTACCTATCTGTATCTATCAATCTACCTACCTACCTATCTGTATCTATCAATCTACCTACATACCTATCTCTATCTATCTACCTACCTACCTACCTATCTCTATCTATCTACCTACCTACCTATCTGTATCTATCAATCTACCAACCTACCTATCTGTATATATCAATCTACCTACCTACCTACCTATCTCTATCTATCTACCTACCTACCTATCTGTATCTATCTATCTACCTACCTACCTACCTATCTGTATCTATCTATCTACCTACCTACCTATCTGTATCTATCTATCTACCTAGCTACCTATCTGTATCTATCAATCTACCTACCTACCTATCTCTATCTATCTATTTACCTACCTACCTATCTCTATCTATCTATCTACCTACCTACCTATCTGTATCTATCTATCTAAATATCTACCTACCTACCTATCTGTATCTATCAATCTACCTACCTATCTCTATCTATCTACCTACCTACCTACCTATCTGTATCTATCTATCTACCTACCTACCTACCTATCTGTATCTATCTATCTACCTACCTACCTTTCTCTATCTATCTACCTACCTACCTACCTATCTGTATCTATCTATCTACATACCTACCTATCTGTATCTATCTATCTACCTACCTACCTATCTGTATCTATCAATCTACCTACCTATCTCTATCTATCTACCTACCTACCTACAAATCTGTATCTATCTATCTACCTACCTACCTATCTGTATCTATCTACCTACCTACCTAACTATCTGTATCTATCTACCTACCTACCTACCTATCTGTATCTATCTATCTACCTTGCTACCTATCTGTATCTATCTATCTACCTACCTACCTATCTGTATCTATCAATCTACCTACCTACCTATCTGTATCTATCTATCTACCTACCTACCTATCTGTATCTATCAATCTACCTACCTACCTATCTGTATCTATCAATCGACTTACCTACCTATCTTTATCTATCTTCCTACCTACCTATCTCTATCTATCTACCTACCTACCTATCTATCTGTATCTATCTATCTACCTACCTACCTATCTCTATCAATCTACCTACCTACCTATCTCTATCTATCTGTCTACCTACCTACCTATCTCTATCTATCTACCTACCTACCTACCAATCTGTATCTATCTATCTACCTACCTACCTATCAGTATCTATCTACCTACCTACCTACCTACCTAACTGTATCTATCTATCTATCTACCTAGCTACCTATCTGTATCTATCAATCTACCTACCTACCTATCTCTATCTATCTATTTACCTAGCTACCTATCTCTATCTATCTATCTACCTACCTACCTATCTCTATCTATCTATCTACCTACCTACCTATCTGTATTTATCAATCTACCTACCTACCTATCTGTATCTATCAATCTACCTACCTACCTATCTCTATCTATCTATCTACCTACCTACCTATCTCTATCTATCTACCTACCTACCTAACTATCTGTATCTATCTATCTACCTACCTACCTATCTCTATCTATCAATTTACCTACCTACCTATCTCTATCTATCTATCTACCTACCTACCTATCTGTATTTATCTATCTACCTACCTACCTATCTCTATCTATCTACCTACCTACCTACCTATCTGTATTTATCTATCTACCTACCTACCTATCTCTATCTATCTACTACCTACCTACCTACCTATCTCTATCTATCTATCTACCTAACTACCTATCTGTATCTATCTACCTACCTACCTACCTATCCGTGTCTATCTACCTACCTACCTATCTCTATCTATCTATCTAGCTACCTATCTATCTCTATCTACCTACCTACCTACCTACCTCTCTGTATCTATCTATCTATCTACCTACCTATCTCTATATATCAATTTACCTACCTACCTATCTGTATTTATCTATCTACCTACCTACCTATCTCTATCTATCTATCTATCTATCTATCTATCTATCTATCTATCTATCTATCTATCTACCTACCTACCTACCTACCTACGTACCTATCTCTATCTATCTATCTACCTACCTACCTATCTGTATCTATGTACCTACCTACCTACCTATTTGTGTCTATCTACCTACCTACCTACCTATCTGTATCTATCTGTCTACCTACCTACCTACCGATCTGTATCTATCTATCTTTCTACCTACATACCTATCTGTATCTATCAATCTACCTACCTATCTCTATCTATCTACCTACCTACCTACCTATCTGTATCTATCTATCTACCTACCTACCTACCCACCTATCTGTATCTATCTGTCTACTTATATACCTATCTGTATTTATCTATCTACCTACCTACCTATCTGTATCTATCTATCTACCTAGCTACCTATCTGTATCTATCAATCTACCTACCTACCTATCTCTATCTATTTACCTACCTACCTATCTGTATCTATCTACCTACCTACATATCTGTATCTATCTATCTACCTACCTACCTATCTGTATCTATCTATCTACCTAACTACCTATCTGTATCTATCAATCTACCTACCTACCTATCTCTATCTATCTATCTACCTACCTACCTATCTCTATCTATCTACCTACCTACCTATCTGTATCTATCTATCTACATACCTACCTATCTGTATCTATCTATCTACCTACCTACCTATCTGTATCTATCAATCTACCTACCTATCTCTATCTATCTACCTACCTACCTACATATCTATATCTATCTATCTACCTACCTACCTATCTGTATCTATCTACCTACCTACCTAACTATCTGTATCTATCTACCTACCTACCTACCTATCTGTATCTATCTACCTAGCTACCTATCTGTATCTATCTATCTACCTAGCTACCTATCTGTATCTATCAATCTACCTACCTACCTATCTGTATCTATCAATCTACCTACATACCTATCTCTATCTATCTACCTACCTACCTACCTATCTCTATCTATCGACCTACCTACCTATCTGTATCTATCAATCTACCTACATACCTATCTCTATCTATCTACCTACCTACCTACCTACCTATCTCTATCTATCTACCTACCTACCTATCTCTATCTACCTACCTACCTATCTGTATCTATCTATCTACATACCTACCTATCTGTATCTATCTATCTACCTACCTACCTATCTGTATCTATCAATCTACCTACCTATCTCTATCTATCTACCTACCTACCTACATATCTATATCTATCTATCTACCTACCTACCTATCTGTATCTATCTACCTACCTACCTAACTATCTGTATCTATCTACCTACCTACCTACCTATCTGTATCTATCTACCTAGCTACCTATCTGTATCTATCAATCTACCAACCTACCTATCTGTATCTATCAATCTACCTACCTACCTATCTCTATCTATCTACCTACCTACCTACCTACCTATCTGTATCTATCTATCTACCTACCTACCTACCTATCTGTATCTATCTACCTACCTACCTACCTACCTACCTATCTGTATCTATCTATCTACCTAGCTACCTATCTGTATCTATCAATCTACCTACCTACCTATCTGTATCTATCAATCTACCTACATACCTATCTCTATCTATCTACCTACCTACCTACCTATCTCTATCTATCTACCTACCTACCTATCTGTATCTATCAATCTACCAACCTACCTATCTGTATCTATCAATCTACCTACCTACCTATCTCTATCTATCTACCTACCTACCTACCTACCTATCTGTATCTATCTATCTACCTACCTACCTACCTATCTGTATCTATCTACCTACCTACCTACCTACCTACCTATCTGTATCTATCTATCTACCTAGCTACCTATCTGTATCTATCAATCTACCTACCTATCTCTATCTATCTATTTACCTACCTACCTAGCTCTATCTATCTATCTACCTACCTACCTATCTGTATCTATCTATCTATCTATCTATCTATCTATCTATCTATCTATCTATCTATCTATCTATCTACCTACCTACCTATCTCTATCTATCTACCTACCTACCTATCTGTATCTATCTATCTACCTACCTACCTATCTGTATCTATCTATCTACCTACCTACCTATCTGTATCTATCAATCTACCTACCTATCTCTATCTATCTACCTACCTACCTACATATCTATATCTATCTATCTACCTACCTACCTATCTGTATCTATCTACCTACCTACCTAACTATCTGTATCTATCTACCTACCTACCTACCTATCTGTATCTATCTACCTAGCTACCTATCTGTATCTATCTATCTATCTACCTAGCTACCTATCTGTATCTATCAATCTACCTACCTACCTATCTGTATCTATCAATCTACCTACATACCTATCTCTATCTATCTACCTACCTACCTACCTATCTCTATCTATCTACCTACCTACCTATCTGTATCTATCAATCTACCAACCTACCTATCTGTATCTATCAATCTACCTACCTACCTACCTATCTCTATCTATCTACCTACCTACCTACCTATCTGTATCTATCTATCTACCTACCTACCTACCTATCTGTATCTATCTATCTACCTACCTACCTACCTATCTGTATCTATCTATCTACCTTGCTACCTATCTGTATCTATCTATCTACCTAGCTACCTATCTGTATCTATCAATCTACCTACCTACCTATCTGTATCTATCAATCTACCTACTTACCTATCTCTATCTATCTACCTACCTACCTATCTCTATCTATCTACCTACCTACCTATCTGTATCTATCAATCTACCATCCTACCTATCTGTATCTATCAATCTACCTACCTACCTATCTCTATCTATTTACCTAGCTACCTATCTCTATCTATCTATCTACCTACCTACCTATCTCTATCTATCTATCTATCTACCTACCTACCTATCTGTATCTATCAATCTACCTACCTATCTCTATCTACCTACCTACCTACCTATCTGTATCTATCTATCTACCTACCTACCTATCTGTATCTATCTATCTACCTACCTACCTTTCTCTATCTATCTACCTACCTACCTACCTATCTGTATCTATCTATCTACATACCTAACTATCTGTATCTATCTACCTACCTACCTACCTATCTGTATCTATCAATCTACCTACCTATATATCTGTATCTATCAATCTACCTACCTACCTATCTCTATCTATCTATCTACCTACCTACCTATCTCTATCTACCTACCTACCTACCTAACTATCTGTATCTATCTATCTACCTACCTACCTACCTAACTGTATCTATCTATCTACCTAGCTACCTATCTGTATCTATCAATCTACCTACCTACCTATCTCTATCTATCTATTTACCTACCTACCTATCTCTATCTATCTATCTACCTACCTACCTATCTGTATCTATCTATCTACCTACCTACCTATCTGTATCTATCAATCTACCTACCTATATATCTGTATCTATCAATCTACCTACCTACCTATCTCTATCTATCTATCTACCTACCTACCTATCTCTATCTACCTACCTACCTACCTAACTATCTGTATCTATCTATCTACCTACCTACCTCTCTCTATCTATCAATTTACCTACCTACCTATCTCTATCTATCTATCTACCTACCTACCTATCTGTATTTATCTACCTACCTACCTACCTATCTCTATCTATCTACCTACCTACCTACCTACCTATCTCTATCTATCTACCTACCTACCTATCTCTATCTATCTATCTACCTACCTACCTATCTCTATCTATCTATCTACCTACCTACCTATCTCTATCTATCTACCTACCTACCTACCTATCTCTATCTATCTATCTACCTACCTATCTGTATCTATCAATCTACCAACCTACCTATCTGTATCTATCAATCTACCTACTTACCTATCTCTATCTATTTACCTACCTACCTATCTCTATCTATCTACCTACCTACCTACCTACCTATTTCTATCTATCTACCTACCTACCTATCTGTATCTATCAATCTACCTACCTACCTATCTCTATCTATCTACCTATCTACCTACCTATCTCTATCTATCTACCTACCTACCTATCTGTATCTATCAATCTACCAACCTACCTATCTGTATCTATCTATCTACCTACCTACCTATCTGTATCTATCAATCTACCTACCTACCTATCTGTATCTATCTATCTACCTACCTACCTATCTGTATCTATCAATCTACCTACCTACCTATCTGTATCTATCAATCTACCTACCTACCTACCTATCTCTATCTATCTATCTACCTACCTACCTATCTCTATCTATTTACCTACCGATCTGTATCTATCTATCTACCTACCTACCTATCTCTATCTATCAATTTACCTACCTACCTATCTCTATCTATCTATCTACCTACCTACCTATCTGTATTTATCTATCTACCTACCTACCTATCTCTATCTATCTACCTACCTACCTACATACCTATCTCTATCTATCTTTCTACCTACCTACCTATATGTATCTACCTACCTACCTACCTACCTATCTGTGTCTATCTACCTACCTACCTACCTATCTGTATCTATCTATCTACCTACCTACCTATCTGTATCTATCTATCTACCTACCTACCTATCTGTATCTATCAATCTACCTACCTACCTATCTCTATCTATCTACCTACCTACCTACCTATCTCTATCTATCTACCTACCTACCTATCTGTATCTATCTATCCACCTAGCTACCTATCTGTATCTATCTATCTACCTACCTACCTATCTGTATCTATCAATCTACCTACCTACCTATCTGTATATATCTATCTACCTACCTACCTATCTCTATCTATCAATTGACCTACCTACCTATCTCTATCTATCTATCTACCTACCTACCTATCTGTATCTATCAATCTACCTACCTACCTATCTGTATCTATCTACCTACCTACCTACCTATCCGTGTCTATCTACCTACCTACCTATCTCTATCTATCAATCTACCTACCTACCTATCTGTATCTATCTATCTACCTACCTACCTATCTCTATCTATCTATCTACCTACCTACCTATCTCTATCTATCTACCTACCTATCTACCTACCTATCTGTATCTATCTATCTACCTACCTACATACCTATCTGTATCTATCTATCTATCTACCTACCTACCTACATATCTGTATCTATCTACCTACCTACCTATCTGTATCTATCTACCTACCTACCTACCTATCTGTATTTATCTATCTACCTACCTACCTATCTGTATCTATCTATCTACCTAGCTACCTATCTGTATCTATCAATCTACCTACCTACCTATCTGTATCTATCAATCTACCTACCTACCCATCTCTATCTATCTATCTATCTATCTATCTATCTACCTACCTACCTATCTCTATCTATCTACCTACCTACCTACCTACCTATCTGTATCTATCTATCTACCTACCTACCTACCTACCTATCTGTATCTATCTATCTACCTACCTACCTATCTGTATCTATCTACCTACCTACCTATCTGTATTTATCTACCTACTTACCTATCTGTATCTATCTATCTACATACCTACCTACCTATCTCTATCTATCTACCTACCTACCTATCTGTATCTATCAATCTACCAACCTACCTATCTGTATCTATCTATCTACCTACCTACCTATCTGTATCTATCAATCTACCTACCTACCTATCTGTATCTATCTATCTACCTACCTACCTATCTGTATCTATCTATCTACCTACCTACCTATCTCTATCTATCTACCTACCTATCTGTATCTATCTATCTACCTACCTACCTATCTCTATCTATCAATTTACCTACCTACCTATCTCTATCTATCTACCTACCTACCTACCTATCTGTATTTATCTATCTACCTACCTACCTATCTCTATCTATCTACCTACCTACCTACATACCTATCTCTAGCTATCTATCTACCTACCTACCTATCTGTATCTACCTACCTACCTACCTACCTACCTATCTGTGTCTATCTACCTACCTACCTACCTATCTGTATCTATCTATCTACCTACCTACCTATCTGTATCTATCTATCTACCTACCTATCTGTATCTATCAATCTACCTACCTACCTATCTCTATCTATCTACCTACCTACCTACCTATCTCTATCTATCTACCTACCTACCTATCTGTATCTATCTATCCACCTAGCTACCTATCTGTATCTATCTATCTACCTACCTACCTATCTGTATCTATCAATCTACCTACCTACCTATCTGTATATATCTATCTACCTACCTACCTATCTCTATCTATCAATTGACCTACCTACCTATCTCTATCTATCTATCTACCTACCTACCTATCTGTATCTATCAATCTACCTACCTACCTATCTGTATCTATCTACCTACCTACCTACCTATCCGTGTCTATCTACCTACCTACCTTTCTCTATCTATCAATCTACCTACCTACCTATCTGTATCTATCTATCTACCTACCTACCTATCTCTATCTATCTATCTACCTACCTACCTATCTCTATCTATCTACCTACCTACCTACCTACCTATCTGTATCTATCTATCTACCTACCTACCTACCTATCTGTATCTATCTATCTACCTACCTACCTACCTATCTGTATCTATCTACCTACCTACCTATCTCTATCTACCTACCTACCTATCTGTATCTATCTATCTACCTACCTACCTATCTGTATTTATCTATCTACCTACCTACCTATCTGTATCTATCTATCTACCTAGCTACCTATCTGTATCTATCAATCTACCTACCTACCTATCTCTATCTATCTATTTACCTACCTACCTATCTCTATCTATCTACCTACCTACCTACCTATCTGTATCTATCTATCTACCTACCTACCTATCTGTATCTATCAATCTACCTACTTACCTATCTCTATCTATTTACCTACCTACCTATCTCTATCTATCTACCTACCTACCTACCTACCTCTATCTATCTACCTACCTACCTATCTGTATCTATCAATCTACCTACCTACCTATCTCTATCTATCTACCTACCTACCTACCTATCTCTATCTATCTACCTACCTACCTATCTGTATCTATCAATCTACCAACCTACCTATCTGTATCTATCTATCTACCTACCTACCTATCTGTATCTATCAATCTACCTACCTACCTATCTGTATCTATCTATCTACCTACCTACCTATCTGTATCTATCAATCTACCAACCTACCTATCTGTATCTATCTATCTACCTACCTACCTATCTGTATCTATCAATCTACCTACCTACCTATCTGTATCTATCTATCTACCTACCTACCTATCTGTATCTATCTATCTACCTACCTACCTATCTCTATCTATCTACCTACCTATCTGTATCTATCTATCTACCTACCTACCTATCTCTATCTATCAATTTACCTACCTACCTATCTCTATCTATCTACCTACCTACCTACCTATCTGTATTTATCTATCTACCTACCTACCTATCTCTATCTATCTACCTACCTACCTACATACCTATCTCTAGCTATCTATCTACCTACCTACCTATCTGTATCTACCTACCTACCTACCTACCTACCTACCTATCTGTGTCTATCTACCTACCTACCTACCTATCTGTATCTATCTATCTACCTACCTACCTATCTGTATCTATCTATCTACCTACCTATCTGTATCTATCAATCTACCTACCTACCTATCTCTATCTATCTACCTACCTACCTACCTATCTCTATCTATCTACCTACCTACCTATCTGTATCTATCTATCCACCTAGCTACCTATCTGTATCTATCTATCTACCTACCTACCTATCTGTATCTATCAATCTACCTACCTACCTATCTGTATATATCTATCTACCTACCTACCTATCTCTATCTATCAATTGACCTACCTACCTATCTCTATCTATCTATCTACCTACCTACCTATCTGTATCTATCAATCTACCTACCTACCTATCTGTATCTATCTACCTACCTACCTACCTATCCGTGTCTATCTACCTACCTACCTTTCTCTATCTATCAATCTACCTACCTACCTATCTGTATCTATCTATCTACCTACCTACCTATCTCTATCTATCTATCTACCTACCTACCTATCTCTATCTATCTACCTACCTACCTACCTACCTATCTGTATCTATCTATCTACCTACCTACCTACCTATCTGTATCTATCTATCTACCTACCTACCTACCTATCTGTATCTATCTACCTACCTACCTATCTCTATCTACCTACCTACCTATCTGTATCTATCTATCTACCTACCTACCTATCTGTATTTATCTATCTACCTACCTACCTATCTGTATCTATCTATCTACCTAGCTACCTATCTGTATCTATCAATCTACCTACCTACCTATCTCTATCTATCTATTTACCTACCTACCTATCTCTATCTATCTACCTACCTACCTACCTACCTATCTGTATCTATCTATCTACCTACCTACCTATCTGTATCTATCAATCTACCTACTTACCTATCTCTATCTATTTACCTACCTACCTATCTCTATCTATCTACCTACCTACCTACCTATCTCTATCTATCTACCTACCTACCTATCTGTATCTATCAATCTACCTACCTACCTATCTCTATCTATCTACCTACCTACCTACCTATCTCTATCTATCTACCTACCTACCTATCTGTATCTATCAATCTACCAACCTACCTATCTGTATCTATCTATCTACCTACCTACCTATCTGTATCTATCAATCTACCTACCTACCTATCTGTATCTATCTATCTACCTACCTACCTATCTGTATCTATCAATCTACCTACCTACCTATCTGTATCTATCAATCTACCTACCTACCTACCTATCTCTATCTATCTATCTACCTACCTACCTATCTCTATCTATCTATCTACCTACCTATCTGTATCTATCTATCTACCTACCTACCTATCTCTATCTATCAATTTACCTACCTACCTATCTCTATCTATCTATCTATCTACCTACCTATCTATATTTATCTATCTACCTACCTATCTCTATCTATCTACCTACCTACCTACATACCTATCTCTATCCATCTTTCTACCTACCTACCTATCTGTATCTACCTACCTACCTACCTACCTATCTGTGTCTATCTACCTACCTACCTACCTACCTATCTGTATCTATCTATCTACCTACCTACCTATCTGTATCTATCTATCTACCTACCTACCTATCTGTATCTATCAATCTACCTACCTACCTATCTCTATCTATCTACCTACCTACCTACCTATCTCTATCTATCTACCTACCTACCTATCTGTATCTATCTATCCACCTAGCTACCTATCTGTATCTATCTATCTACCTACCTACCTATCTGTATCTATCAATCTACCTACCTACCTATCTGTATATATCTATCTACCTACCTACCTATCTCTATCTATCAATTGACTTACCTACCTATCTCTATCTATCTATCTACCTACCTACCTATCTGTATCTATCAATCTACCTACCTACCTATCTGTATCTATCTACCTACCTACCTACCTAACCGTGTCTATCTACCTACCTACCTATCTCTATCTATCTATCTACCTACCTACCTATCTCTATCTATCTACCTACCTACCTACCTACCTATCTGTATCTATCTATCTACCTACCTACCTACCTATCTGTATCTATCTATCTACCTACCTACCTACATATCTGTATCTATCTACCAACCTACCTATCTCTATCTACCTACCTACCTATCTGTATCTATCTATCTACCTACCTACCTATCTGTATTTATCTATCTACCTACCTACCTATCTGTATCTATCTATCTACCTACCTACCCATCTCTATCTATCTATCTACCTACCTACCTATCTCTATCGATCTACCTACCTACCTACCTATCTGTATCTATCTATCTACCTACCTACCTATGTGTATCTATCAATCTACCTACCTACCCATCTCTATCTATCTATCTACCTACCTACCTATCTCTATCGATCTACCTACCTACCTACCTACCTACCTATCTGTATCTATCTATCTACCTACCTACCTACCTACCTATCTGTATCTATCTATCTACCTACATACCTATCTGTATCTATCTACCTACCTATCTGTATTTATCTACCTACTTATCTATCTGTATCTATCTATCTACCTACCAACCTACCTATCTCTATCTATCTACCTACCTACCTATCTGTATCTATCAATCTACCAACCTACCTATCTGTATCTATCTATCTACCTACCTACCTATCTGTATCTATCAATCTACCTACCTACCTATCTGTATCTATCTATCTACCTACCTACCTATCTGTATCTATCAATCTCCCTACCTACCTATCTGTATCTATCAATCTACCTACCTACCTACGTATCTCTATCTATCTATCTACCTACCTACCTATCTCTATCTATCTACCTACCTATCTGTATCTATCTATCTACCTACCTACCTATCTCTATCTATCAATTTACCTACCTACCTATCTCTATCTATCTATCTACCTACCTACCTATCTGTATTTATCTATCTATCTACCTACCTACCTATCTCTATCTATCTACCTACCTACCTACATACCTATCTCTAGCTATCTATCTACCTACCTACCTATCTGTATCTACCTACCTACCTACCTACCTATCTGTGTCTATCTACCAACCTACCTACCTATCTGTATCTATCTACCTACCTACCTATCTGTATCTATCTACCTACCTACCTACCTATCTGTATCTATCTATCTACCTACCTACCTATCTCTATCTATCTATCTACCTACCTACCTATCTCTATCTATCTACCTACCTACCTACCTACCTATCTGTATCTATCTATCTACCTACCTACCTACCTATCTGTATCTATCTATCTACCTACCTACCTACATATCTGTATCTATCTACCAACCTACCTATCTCTATCTACCTACCTGCCTATCTGTATCTATCTATCTACCTACCTACCTATCTGTATTTATCTATCTACCTACCTACCTATCTGTATCTATCTATCTACCTAGCTACCTATCTGTATCTATCAATCTACCTACCTACCTATCTGTATCTATCAATCTACCTACCTACCCATCTCTATCTATCTATCTACCTACCTACCTATCTCTATCTATCTACCTACCTACCTACCTACCTATCTGTATCTATCTATCTACCTACCTACCTACCTACCTATCTGTATCTATCTATCTACCTACCTACCTATCTGTATCTATCTACCTACCTACCTATCTGTATTTATCTACCTACTTACCTATCTGTATCTATCTATCTACCTACCTACCTACCTACCTATCTCTATCTATCTACCTACCTACCTATCTGTATCTATCAATCTACCAACCTACCTATCTGTATCTATCTATCTACCTACCTACCTATCTGTATCTATCAATCTACCTACCTACCTATCTGTATCTATCTACCTACCTACCTATCTGTATCTATCAATCTCCCTACCTACCTATCTGTATCTATCAATCTACCTACCTACCTACGTATCTCTATCTATCTACCTACCTACCTATCTCTATCTACCTACCTATCTGTATCTATCTATCTACCTACCTACCTATCTCTATCTATCAATTTACCTACCTACCTATCTCTATCTATCTATCTACCTACCTACCTATCTGTATTTATCTATCTACCTACCTACCTATCTCTATCTATCCACCTACCTACCTACATACCTATCTCTAGCTATCTATCTACCTACCTACCTATCTGTATCTACCTACCTACCTACCTACCTATCTGTGTCTATCTACCAACCTACCTACCTATCTGTATCTATCTATCTACCTACCTACCTATCTGTATCTATCTATCTACCTACCTACCTACCTATCTGTATCTATCAATCTACCTACCTACCTATCTCTATCTATCTACCTACCTACCTACCTATCTCTATCTATCTACCTACCTACCTATCTGTATCTATCTATCCACCTAGCTACCTATCTGTATCTATCTATCTACCTACCTACCTATCTGTATCTATCAATCTACCTACCTACCTATCTGTATATATCTATCTACCTACCTACCTATCTCTATCTATCAATTGACCTACCTACCTATCTATATCTATCTATCTACCTACCTACCTATCTGTATCTATCAATCTACCTACCTACCTATCTGTATCTATCTACCTACCTACCTACCTATCCGTGTCTATCTACCTACCTACCTATCTCTATCTATCAATCTACCTACCTACCTATCTGTATCTATCTATCTACCTACCTACCTATCTCTATCTACCTACCTACCTATCTGTATCTATCTATCTACCTACCTACCTATCTGTATTTATCTATCTACCTACCTACCTATCTGTATCTATCTATCTACCTAGCTACCTATCTGTATCTATCAATCTACCTACCTACCTATCTCTATCTATCTATCTACCTACCTACCTATCTCTATCTATCTACCTACCTACCTACCTATCTGTATCTATCTATCTACCTACCTACCTATCTGTATTTATCTATCTACCTACCTACCTATCTGTATCTATCAATCTACCTACCTACCTATCTCTATCTGTCTATCTACCTACCTACCTATCTCTATCTATCTATCTACCTACCTACCTATCTGTATCTATCTACCTACGTACCTATCTGTATTTATCTACCTACTTACCTATCTGTATCTATCTATCTACCTACCTATCTGTATCTATCAATCTACCTACCTACCTATCTCTATCTATCTATTTACATAACTACCTATCTCTATCTATCTACCTACCTAGCTACCTATCTGTATCTATCTATCTACCTAGCTATCTATCTGTATCTATCAATCTACCTACCTATCTATCTACCTACCTACCTACCTATCTCTATCTATCTAACTACCTACCTACCTATCTGTATCTATCAATCTACCTACCTATCTCTATCTATCTACCTACCAACCTACCTATCTGTATCTATCTATCTACCTACCTACCTACCTATCTGTATCTATCTACCTACCTACCTATCTGTATCTATCTATCTACCTAGCTACCTATCTGTATCTATCAATCTACCTACCTACCTATCTCTATCTATCTATTTACCTACCTACCTATCTCTATCTATCTACCTACCTACCTACCTATCTGTATCTATCTATCTACCTACCTACCTATCTGTATCTATCTATCTACCTAACTACCTATCTGTATCTATCAATCTACCTACCTACCTATCTGTATCTATCAATCTACCTACCTACCTATCTCTATCTATCTATCTACCTACCTACCTATCTGTATCTATCTATCTACCTATCTACCTATCTGTATCTATCTATCTACCTACCTACCTATCTGTATCTATCAATCTACCTACCTATCTCTATCTATCTACCTACCTACCTACATATCTGTATCTATCTATCTACCTACCTACCTATCTGTATCTATCTACCTACCTACCTAACTATCTGTATCTATCTACCTACCTACCTACCTACCTATCTGTATCTATCTACCTAGCTACCTATCTGTGTCTATCTATCTATCTACCTAGCTACCTATCTGTATCTATCAATCTACCTACCTACCTATCTGTATCTATCAATCTACCTACCTACCTATCTCTATCTATCTACCTACCTACCTACCTATCTCTATCTATCTACCTACCTACCTATCTCTATCTATCAATCTACCAACCTACCTATCTGTATCTATCAATCTACCTACCTACCTATCTCTATCTATCTATCTACCTACCTACCTCTCTATCTATCTACCTACCTACCTACCTATCTGTATCTATCAATCTACCTACCTACCTATCTCTATCTATCTATTTACCTACCTACCTATCTCTATCTATCTATCTATCTATCTATCTATCTACCTACCTACCTATCTGTATCTATCTATCTACCTACCTACCTATCTGTATCTATCAATCTACCTACCTACCTATCTGTATCTATCAATCTACCTACCTACCTATCTCTATCTATCTACCTACCTACCTACCTATCTCTATCTATCTACCTACCTACCTATCTCTATCTATCAATCTACCAACCTACCTATCTGTATCTATCAATCTACCTACCTACCTATCTCTATCTATCTATCTACCTACCTACCTCTCTATCTATCTACCTACCTACCTACCTATCTGTATCTATCAATCTACCTACCTACCTATCTCTATCTATCTATTTACCTACCTACCTATCTCTATCTATCTATCTATCTATCTACCTACCTACCTATCTGTATCTATCTATCTACCTACCTACCTATCTGTATCTATCAATCTACCTACCTACCTATCTGTATCTATCAATCTACCTACCTACCTATCTCTATCTATCTACCTACCTACCTACCTATCTGTATCTATCTATCTACCTACCTATCTCTATCTATCAATTTACCTACCTACCTATCTCTATCTATCTACCTACCTACCTACCTATCTCTATCTATCTATCTACCTACCTACCTATCTGTATGTATCTACCTACCTACCTACCTATCTGTATGTATCTACCTACCTACCTACCTATCTGTGTCTATCTACCTACCTACCTACCTATCTGTATCTATCTACCTACCTACCTATCTGTATCTATCTATCTACCTACCTACCTATCTGTATCTATCAATCTACCTACCTATCTCTATCTACCTACCTACCTACCTACCTATCTCTATCTATCTACCTACCTACCTACCTACCTATCTGTATCTATCAATCTACCTACCTACCTATCTCTATCTATCTATCTACCTACCTACCTATCTCTATCTATCTACCTACCTACCTAACTATCTGTATCTATCTATCTATCTACCTACCTACCTATCTCTATCTATCAATTTACCTACCTACCTATCTCTATCTATCTATCTACCTACCTACCTATCTGTATTTATCTATCTACCTACCTACCTATCTCTATCTATCTACCTACCTACCTACCTACCTATCTCTATCTATCTATCTACCTAACTACATATCTGTATCTATCTACCTACCTACCTACCTACCTATCCGTGTCTATCTACCTACCTACCTATCTCTATCTATCAATCTACCTACCTACCTATCTGTATCTATCTATCTACCTACCTACCTATCTCTATCTATCTATCTATCTACCTACCTACCTATCTCTATCTATCTACCTACCTACCTACCTACCTATCTGTATCTATCTATCTACCTACCTACCTACCTACCTATCTGTATCTATCTATCTACCTACCTACCTACCTCTCTGTATCTATCTACCTACCTACCTATCTCTATCTACCTACCTACCTATCTGTATCTATCTATCTACCTACCTACCTATCTGTATTTATCTACCTACCTACCTACCTATCTGTATCTATCTATCTACCTAGCTACCTATCTGTATCTATCAATCTACCTACCTACCTATCTCTATCTATCTATCTACCTACCTACCTATCTCTATCTATCTATCTACCTACCTACCTACCTATCTGTATCTATCTATCTACCTACCTACCTGTATTTATCTATCTACCTACCTACCTATCTGTATCTATCAATCTACCTACCTACCTATCTCTATCTATCTATCTACCTACCTACCTATCTCTATCTATCTATCTACCTACCTACCTATCTGTATCTATCTACCTACGTACCTATCTGTATTTATCTACCTACTTACCTATCTGTATCTATCTATCTACCTACCTATCTGTATCTATCAATCTACCTACCTACCTATCTCTATCTATCTATTTACATAACTACCTATCTCTATCTATCTACCTACCTAGCTACCTATCTGTATCTATCTATCTACCTAGCTATCTATCTGTATCTATCAATCTACCTACCTATCTATCTACCTACCTACCTACCTATCTCTATCTATCTAACTACCTACCTACCTATCTGTATCTATCAATCTACCTACCTATCTCTATCTATCTACCTACCTACCTACCTATCTGTATCTATCTATCTACCTACCTACCTACCTATCTGTATCTATCTACCTACCTACCTATCTGTATCTATCTATCTACCTAGCTACCTATCTGTATCTATCAATCTACCTACCTACCTATCTCTATCTATCTATTTACCTACCTACCTATCTCTATCTATCTACCTACCTACCTACCTATCTGTATCTATCTATCTACCTACCTACCTATCTGTATCTATCTATCTACCTAACTACCTATCTGTATCTATCAATCTACCTACCTACCTATCTGTATCTATCAATCTACCTACCTACCTATCTCTATCTATCTATCTACCTACCTACCTATCTGTATCTATCTATCTACCTATCTACCTATCTGTATCTATCTATCTACCTACCTACCTATCTGTATCTATCAATCTACCTACCTATCTCTATCTATCTACCTACCTACCTACATATCTGTATCTATCTATCTATCTACCTACCTACCTATCTGTATCTATCTACCTACCTACCTAACTATCTGTATCTATCTACCTACCTACCTACCTACCTATCCGTGTCTATCTACCTACCTACCTATCTCTATCTATCAATCTACCTACCTACCTATCTGTATCTATCTATCTACCTACCTACCTATCTCTATCTACCTACCTACCTATCTGTATCTATCTATCTACCTACCTACCTATCTGTATTTATCTATCTACCTACCTACCTATCTGTATCTATCTATCTACCTAGCTACCTATCTGTATCTATCAATCTACCTACCTACCTATCTCTATCTATCTATCTACCTACCTACCTATCTCTATCTATCTACCTACCTACCTACCTATCTGTATCTATCTATCTACCTACCTACCTATCTGTATTTATCTATCTACCTACCTACCTATCTGTATCTATCAATCTACCTACCTACCTATCTCTATCTATCTATCTACCTACCTACCTATCTCTATCTATCTATCTACCTACCTACCTATCTGTATCTATCTACCTACGTACCTATCTGTATTTATCTACCTACTTACCTATCTGTATCTATCTATCTACCTACCTATCTGTATCTATCAATCTACCTACCTACCTATCTCTATCTATCTATTTACATAACTACCTATCTCTATCTATCTACCTACCTAGCTACCTATCTGTATCTATCTATCTACCTAGCTATCTATCTGTATCTATCAATCTACCTACCTATCTATCTACCTACCTACCTACCTATCTCTATCTATCTAACTACCTACCTACCTATCTGTATCTATCAATCTACCTACCTATCTCTATCTATCTACCTACCTACCTACCTATCTGTATCTATCTATCTACCTACCTACCTACCTATCTGTATCTATCTACCTACCTACCTATCTGTATCTATCTATCTACCTAGCTACCTATCTGTATCTATCAATCTACCTACCTACCTATCTCTATCTATCTATTTACCTACCTACCTATCTCTATCTATCTACCTACCTACCTACCTATCTGTATCTATCTATCTACCTACCTACCTATCTGTATCTATCTATCTACCTAACTACCTATCTGTATCTATCAATCTACCTACCTACCTATCTGTATCTATCAATCTACCTACCTACCTATCTCTATCTATCTATCTACCTACCTACCTATCTGTATCTATCTATCTACCTATCTACCTATCTGTATCTATCTATCTACCTACCTACCTATCTGTATCTATCAATCTACCTACCTATCTCTATCTATCTACCTACCTACCTACATATCTGTATCTATCTATCTATCTACCTACCTACCTATCTGTATCTATCTACCTACCTACCTAACTATCTGTATCTATCTACCTACCTACCTACCTACCTATCCGTGTCTATCTACCTACCTACCTATCTCTATCTATCAATCTACCTACCTACCTATCTGTATCTATCTATCTACCTACCTACCTATCTCTATCTACCTACCTACCTATCTGTATCTATCTATCTACCTACCTACCTATCTGTATTTATCTATCTACCTACCTACCTATCTGTATCTATCTATCTACCTAGCTACCTATCTGTATCTATCAATCTACCTACCTACCTATCTCTATCTATCTATCTACCTACCTACCTATCTCTATCTATCTACCTACCTACCTACCTATCTGTATCTATCTATCTACCTACCTACCTATCTGTATTTATCTATCTACCTACCTACCTATCTGTATCTATCAATCTACCTACCTACCTATCTCTATCTATCTATCTACCTACCTACCTATCTCTATCTATCTATCTACCTACCTACCTATCTGTATCTATCTACCTACGTACCTATCTGTATTTATCTACCTACTTACCTATCTGTATCTATCTATCTACCTACCTATCTGTATCTATCAATCTACCTACCTACCTATCTCTATCTATCTATTTACATAACTACCTATCTCTATCTATCTACCTACCTAGCTACCTATCTGTATCTATCTATCTACCTAGCTATCTATCTGTATCTATCAATCTACCTACCTATCTATCTACCTACCTACCTACCTATCTCTATCTATCTAACTACCTACCTACCTATCTGTATCTATCAATCTACCTACCTATCTCTATCTATCTACCTACCTACCTACCTATCTGTATCTATCTATCTACCTACCTACCTACCTATCTGTATCTATCTACCTACCTACCTATCTGTATCTATCTATCTACCTAGCTACCTATCTGTATCTATCAATCTACCTACCTACCTATCTCTATCTATCTATTTACCTACCTACCTATCTCTATCTATCTACCTACCTACCTACCTATCTGTATCTATCTATCTACCTACCTACCTATCTGTATCTATCTATCTACCTAACTACCTATCTGTATCTATCAATCTACCTACCTACCTATCTGTATCTATCAATCTACCTACCTACCTATCTCTATCTATCTATCTACCTACCTACCTATCTGTATCTATCTATCTACCTATCTACCTATCTGTATCTATCTATCTACCTACCTACCTATCTGTATCTATCAATCTACCTACCTATCTCTATCTATCTACCTACCTACCTACATATCTGTATCTATCTATCTATCTACCTACCTACCTATCTGTATCTATCTACCTACCTACCTAACTATCTGTATCTATCTACCTATCTACCTACCTACCTATCTGTATCTATCTACCTAGCTACCTATCTGTGTCTATCTATCTATCTACCTAGCTACCTATCTGTATCTATCAATCTACCTACCTACCTATCTGTATCTATCAATCTACCTACCTACCTATCTCTATCTATCTACCTACCTACCTACCTATCTCTATCTATCTACCTACCTACCTATCTGTATCTATCAATCTACCAACCTACCTATCTGTATCTATCAATCTACCTACCTACCTATCTCTATCTATCTATCTACCTACCTACCTCTCTATCTATCTACCTACCTACCTACCTATCTGTATCTATCAATCTACCTACCTACCTATCTCTATCTATCTATTTACCTACCTACCTATCTCTATCTATCTATCTATCTATCTATCTACCTACCTACCTATCTGTATCTATCTATCTACCTACCTACCTATCTGTATCTATCAATCTACCTACCTACCTATCTGTATCTATCAATCTACCTACCTACCTATCTCTATCTATCTACCTACCTACCTACCTATCTGTATCTATCTATCTACCTACCTATCTCTATCTATCAGTTTACCTACCTACCTATCTCTATCTATCTACCTACCTACCTACCTATCTCTATCTATCTATCTACCTACCTACCTATCTGTATGTATCTACCTACCTACCTATCTGTATGTATCTACCTACCTACCTACCTACCTATCTGTGTCTATCTACCTACCTACCTACCTATCTGTATCTATCTACCTACCTACCTATCTGTATCTATCTATCTACCTACCTACCTATCTGTATCTATCAATCTACCTACCTATCTCTATCTACCTACCTACCTACCTACCTATCTCTATCTATCAACCTACCTACCTACCTACCTATCTGTATCTATCAATCTACCTACCTACCTATCTCTATCTATCTATCTACCTACCTACCTATCTCTATCTATCTACCTACCTACCTAACTATCTGTATCTATCTATCTATCTACCTACCTACCTATCTCTATCTATCAATTTACCTACCTACCTATCTCTATCTATCTATCTACTTACCTACCTATCTGTATTTATCTATCTACCTACCTACCTATCTCTATCTATCTACCTACCTACCTACCTACCTATCTCTATCTATCTATCTACCTAACTACATATCTGTATCTATCTACCTACCTACCTACCTACCTATCCGTGTCTATCTACCTACCTACCTATCTCTATCTATCAATCTACCTACCTACCTATCTGTATCTATCTATCTACCTACCTACCTATCTCTATCTATCTATCTATCTACCTACCTACCTATCTCTATCTATCTACCTACCTACCTACCTACCTATCTGTATCTATCTATCTACCTACCTACCTACCTATCTGTATCTATCTATCTACCTACCTACCTACCTCTCTGTATCTATCTACCTACCTACCTATCTCTATCTACCTACCTACCTATCTGTATCTATCTATCTACCTACCTACCTATCTGTATTTATCTATCTACCTACCTACTTATCTGTATCTATCTATCTACCTAGCTACCTATCTGTATCTATCAATCTACCTACCTACCTACCTCTCTGTATCTATCAATCTACCTACCTACCTATCTCTATCTATCTATCTACCTACCTACCTATCTCTATCTATCTACTTACCTACCTACCTATCTGTATCTATCTATCTACCTACCTACCTACCTACCTATCTGTATCTATCTATCTACCTACCTACCTATCTGTATCTATCTACCTACCTACCTATCTGTATTTATCTACCTACTTACCTATCTGTATCTATCTATCTACGTACCTATCTGTATCTATCAATCTACCTACCTACCTATCTCTATCTATCTATTTACATACCTACCTATCTCTATCTATCTACCTACCTAGCTACCTATCTGTATCTATCTATCTAGTTAGCTACCTATCTGTATCTATCAATCTACCTACCTACCTATCTATCTATCTACCTACCTACCTATCTCTATCTATCTACCTACCTACCTACCTACCTATCTCTATCTATCTATCTACCTACCTACCTATCTCTGTATATCTACCTACCTACCTATCTGTATCTATCAATCTACCTACCTACCTATCTCTATCTATCTACCTACCTACCTACCTATCTGTATCTATCTACCTACCTACCTATCTCTATCTATCAATTTACCTACCTACCTATCTCTATCTATCTATCTACCTACCTACCTATCTGTATTTATCTATCTACCTACCTACCTATCTCTATCTATCTACCTACCTAAATACCTACCTATCTCTATCTATATATCTACCTACCTACCTATCTCTATCTATCTACCTGCCTACCTATCTGTATCTATCAATCTACCTACCTACCTATCTCTATCTACCTACCTACCTACCTACCTATCTCTATCTATCTACCTACCTACCTATCTGTATCTATCAATCTACCAACCTACCTATCTGTATCTATCAATCTACCTACTTACCTATCTCTATCTATCTATTTACCTACCTACCTATCTGTATCTATCTATCTATCTATCTATCTATCTATCTATCTATCTATCTATCTACCTACCTACCTATCTGTATTTATCTATCTACCTACCTACCTATCTCTATCTATCTACCTACCTACCTACCTATCTCTATCTATCTATCTACCTACCTACCTATCTGTATCTACCTACGTACCTATCTGTATTTATCTACCTACTTACCTATCTGTATCTATCTATCTACCTACCTATCTGTATCTATCAATCTACCTACCTACCTATCTCTATCTATCTATTTACATAACTACCTATCTCTATCTATCTACCTACCTAGCTACCTATCTGTATCTATCTATCTACCTAGCTATCTATCTGTATCTATCAATCTACCTACCTATCTATCTACCTACCTACCTACCTATCTCTATCTATCTAACTACCTACCTACCTATCTGTATCTATCAATCTACCTACCTATCTCTATCTATCTACCTACCTACCTACCTATCTGTATCTATCTATCTACCTACCTACCTACCTATCTGTATCTATCTACCTACCTACCTATCTGTATCTATCTATCTACCTAGCTACCTATCTGTATCTATCAATCTACCTACCTACCTATCTCTATCTATCTATTTACCTACCTACCTATCTCTATCTATCTACCTACCTACCTACCTACCTATCTGTATCTATCTATCTACCTACCTACCTATCTGTATCTATCTATCTACCTAACTACCTATCTGTATCTATCAATCTACCTACCTACCTATCTGTATCTATCAATCTACCTACCTACCTATCTCTATCTATCTATCTACCTACCTACCTATCTGTATCTATCTATCTACCTATCTACCTATCTGTATCTATCTATCTACCTACCTACCTATCTGTATCTATCAATCTACCTACCTATCTCTATCTATCTACCTACCTACCTACATATCTGTATCTATCTATCTATCTACCTACCTACCTATCTGTATCTATCTACCTACCTACCTAACTATCTGTATCTATCTACCTACCTACCTACCTACCTATCTGTATCTATCTACCTAGCTACCTATCTGTGTCTATCTATCTATCTACCTAGCTACCTATCTGTATCTATCAATCTACCTACCTACCTATCTGTATCTATCAATCTACCTACCTACCTATCTCTATCGATCTACCTACCTACCTACCTATCTCTATCTATCTACCTACCTACCTATCTGTATCTATCAATCTACCAACCTACCTATCTGTATCTATCAATCTACCTACCTACCTATCTCTATCTATCTATCTACCTACCTACCTCTCTATCTATCTACCTACCTACCTACCTATCTGTATCTATCAATCTACCTACCTACCTATCTCTATCTATTTACCTACCTACCTATCTCTATCTATATATCTATCTATCTACCTACCTACCTATCTGTATCTATCTATCTACCTACCTACCTATCTGTATCTATCAATCTACCTACCTACCTATCTGTATCTATCAATCTACCTACCTACCTATCTCTATCTATCTACCTACCTACCTACCTATCTGTATCTATCTATCTACCTACCTATCTCTATCTATCAATTTACCTACCTACCTATCTCTATCTATCTACCTACCTACCTACCTACCTATCTCTATCTATCTATCTACCTACCTACCTATCTGTATGTATCTACCTACCTACCTACCTATCTGTATGTATCTACCTACCTACCTACCTACCTATCTGTGTCTATCTACCTACCTACCTACCTATCTGTATCTATCTACCTACCTACCTATCTGTATCTATCTATCTACCTACCTACCTATCTGTATCTATCAATCTACCTACCTATCTCTATCTACCTTCCTACCTACCTACCTATCTCTATCTATCAACCTACCTACCTACCTACCTATCTGTATCTATCAATCTACCTACCTACCTATCTCTATCTATCTATCTACCTACCTACCTATCTCTATCTATCTACCTACCTACCTAACTATCTGTATCTATCTATCTATCTACCTACCTACCTATCTCTATCTATCAATTTACCTACCTACCTATCTCTATCTATCTATCTACCTACCTACCTATCTGTATTTATCTATCTACCTACCTACCTATCTCTATCTATCTACCTACCTACCTACCTATCTCTATCTATCTATCTACCTAACTACACATCTGTATCTATCTACCTACCTACCTACCTACCTATCCGTGTCTATCTACCTACCTACCTATCTCTATCTATCTATCTACCTACCTACCTACCTATCTCTATCTATCTACCTACCTACCTACCTACCTATCTGTATCTATCTATCTACCTACCTACCTACCTATCTGTATCTATCTATCTACCTACCTACCTACCTCTCTGTATCTATCTACCTACCTACCTATCTCTATCTACCTACCTACCTATCTGTATCTATCTATCTACCTACCTACCTATCTGTATTTATCTATCTACCTACCTACTTATCTGTATCTATCTATCTACCTAGCTACCTATCTGTATCTATCAATCTACCTACCTACCTACCTCTCTGTATCTATCAATCTACCTACCTACCTATCTCTATCTATCTATCTACCTACCTACCTATCTCTATCTATCTACTTACCTACCTACCTATCTGTATCTATCTATCTACCTACCTACCTACCTACCTATCTGTATCTATCTATCTACCTACCTACCTATCTGTATCTATCTACCTACCTACCTATCTGTATTTATCTACCTACTTACCTATCTGTATCTATCTATCTACGTACCTATCTGTATCTATCAATCTACCTACCTACCTATCTCTATCTATCTATTTACATACCTACCTATCTCTATCTATCTACCTACCTAGCTACCTATCTGTATCTATCTATCTAGTTAGCTACCTATCTGTATCTATCAATCTACCTACCTACCTATCTATCTATCTACCTACCTACCTATCTCTATCTATCTACCTACCTACCTACCTACCTACCTATCTCTATCTATCTATCTACCTACCTACCTATCTCTATATATCTACCTACCTACCTATCTGTATCTATCAATCTACCTACCTACCTATCTCTATCTATCTACCTACCTACCTACCTATCTGTATCTATCTACCTACCTACCTATCTCTATCTATCAATTTACCTACCTACCTATCTCTATCTATCTATCTACCTACCTACCTATCTGTATTTATCTATCTACCTACCTACCTATCTCTATCTATCTACCTACCTAAATACCTACCTATCTCTATCTATATATCTACCTACCTACCTATCTCTATCTATCTACCTGCCTACCTATCTGTATCTATCAATCTACCTACATACCTATCTCTATCTACCTACCTACCTACCTACCTATCTCTATCTATCTACCTACCTACCTATCTGTATCTATCAATCTACCAACCTACCTATCTGTATCTATCAATCTACCTACTTACCTATCTCTATCTATCTATTTACCTACCTACCTATCTGTATCTATCTATCTATCTATCTATCTATCTATCTATCTATCTATCTATCTATCTATCTATCTATCTATCTACCTACCTACCTATCTGTATTTATCTATCTACCTACCTACCTATCTCTATCTATCTACCTACCTACCTACCTATCTCTATCTATCTATCTACCTACCTACCTATCTGTATGTATCTACCTACCTACCTACCTATCTGTGTCTATCTACCTACCTACCTACCTATCTGTATCTATCTACCTACCTACCTATCTGTATCTATCTATCTACCTACCTACCTATCTGTATCTATCAATCTACCTACCTATCTCTATCTATCTACCTACCTACCTACCTACCTATCTCTATCTATCTACCTACCTACCTCCCTACCTATCTGTATCTATCAATCTACCTACCTACCTATCTCTATCTATCTATCTACCTACCTACCTATCTCTATCTATCTACCTACCTACCTAACTATCTGTATCTATCTATCTACCTACCTACCTATCTCTATCTATCAATTTACCTACCTACCTATCTCTATCTATCTACCTACCTACCTACCTACCTACCTCTATCTATCTATCTACCTAACTACATATCTGTATCTATCTACCTACCTACCTACCTACCTATCCGTGTCTATCTACCTACCTACCTATCTCTATCTATCAATCTACCTACCTACCTATCTGTATCTATCTATCTACCTACCTACCTATCTCTATCTATCTATCTACCTACCTACCTATCTCTATCTATCTACCTACCTACCTACCTACCTATCTGTATCTATCTATCTACCTACCTACCTACCTATCTGTATCTATCTATCTACCTACCTACCTACCTATCTGTATCTATCTACCTACCTACCTATCTCTATCTACCTACCTACCTATCTGTATCTATCTATCTACCTACCTACCTATCTGTATTTATCTATCTACCTACCTACTTATCTGTATCTATCTATCTACCTAGCTACCTATCTGTATCTATCAATCTACCTACCTACCTACCTATCTGTATCTATCAATTTACCTACCTACCTATCTCTATCTATCTATCTACCTACCTACCTATCTCTATCTATCTACTTACCTACCTACCTATCTGTATCTATCTATCTACCTACCTACCTACCTACCTACCTATCTGTATCTATCTATCTACCTACGTACCTATCTGTATCTATCTACCTACCTACTTATCTGTATTTATCTACCTACTTACCTATCTGTATCTATCTATCTACGTACCTATCTGTATCTATCAATCTACCTACCTACCTATCTCTATCTATCTATTTACATACCTACCTATCTCTATCTATCTACCTACCTAGCTAGCTATCTGTATCTATCTATCTACCTAGCTACCTATCTGTATCTATCAATCTACCTACCTACCTATCTGTCTATCTACCTACCTACCTATCTCTATCTATCTACCTACCTACCTACCTACCTATCTCTATCTATCTACCTACCTACCTATCTCTATCTATCTACCTACCTACCTATGTGTATCTATCAATCTACCTACCTACCTATCTCTATCTATCTACCTACCTACCTACCTATCTGTATCTATCTACCTACCTACCTATCTCTATCTATCAATTTACCTACCTACCTATCTCTATCTATCTATCTACCTACCTACCTATCTGTATTTATCTATCTACCTACCTACCTATCTCTATCTATCTACCTACCTACCTACCTACCTATTTCTATCTATCTATCTACCTACCTACCTATCTCTATCTATCTACCTACCTACCTATCTGTATCTATCAATCTACCTACCTACCTATCTCTATGTATCTACCTACCTACCTACCTATCTCTATCTATCTACCTACCTACCTATCTGTATCTATCAATCTACCAACCTACCTATCTTTATCTATCAATCTACCTACTTACCTATATCTATCTATTTACCTACCTACCTATCTGTATCTATCTATCTACCTACCTACCTACCTACCTATCTGTATCTATCTATCTACCTAGCTACCTATCTGTATCTATCTATCTACCTAGCTACCTATCTGTATCTATCAATCTTCCTACCTACCTATCTCTATCTATCTACCTACCTACCTACCTACCTATCTCTATCGATCTACCTACCTACCTATCTGTATCTATCAATCTACCAACCTACCTATCTGTATCTATCAATCTACCTACTTACCTATCTCTATCTATCTATTTACCTACCTACCTATCTGTATCTATCTATCTATCTACCTACCTACCTATCTGTATTTATCTATCTACCTACCTACCTATCTCTATCTATCTACCTACCTACCTACCTATCTCTATCTATCTATCTACCTACCTACCTATCTGTATGTATCTACCTACCTACCTACCTATCTGTGTCTATCTACCTACCTACCTACCTATCTGTATCTATCTACCTACCTATCTGTATCTATCTATCTACCTACCTACCTACCTATCTGTATCTATCTATCTACCTACCTACCTTTCTGTATCTATCTATCTACCTACCTACCTATCTGTATCTATCAATCTACCTACCTATCTCTATCAATCTACCTACCTACCTGCCTATCTCTATCTATCTACCTACCTACCTATCTGTATCTATCTATCTACCTACCTACCTATCTGTATCTATCTACTTACCTACCTATCTGTATCTATCTATCTATCTAGCTACCTATCTACCTATCTCTATCTATCTATCTACCTACCTACCTATCTCTATCTATCTACCTACCTACCTATGTGTATCTATCAATCTACCTACCTACCTATCTCTATCTATCTACCTACCTACCTACCTATCTGTATCTATCTACCTACCTACCTATCTCTATCTATCAATTTACCTACCTACCTATCTCTATCTATCTATCTACCTACCTACCTATCTGTATTTATCTATCTACCTACCTACCTATCTCTATCTATCTACCTACCTACCTACCTACCTATTTCTATCTATCTATCTACCTACCTACCTATCTCTATCTATCTACCTACCTACCTATCTGTATCTATCAATCTACCTACCTACCTATCTCTATGTATCTACCTACCTACCTACCTATCTCTATCTATCTACCTACCTACCTATCTGTATCTATCAATCTACCAACCTACCTATCTTTATCTATCAATCTACCTACTTACCTATATCTATCTATTTACCTACCTACCTATCTGTATCTATCTATCTACCTACCTACCTACCTACCTATCTGTATCTATCTATCTACCTAGCTACCTATCTGTATCTATCTATCTACCTAGCTACCTATCTGTATCTATCAATCTTCCTACCTACCTATCTCTATCTATCTACCTACCTACCTACCTACCTATCTCTATCGATCTACCTACCTACCTATCTGTATCTATCAATCTACCAACCTACCTATCTGTATCTATCAATCTACCTACTTACCTATCTCTATCTATTTACCTACCTACCTATCTGTATCTATCTATCTATCTACCTACCTACCTATCTGTATTTATCTATCTACCTACCTACCTATCTCTATCTATCTACCTACCTACCTACCTATCTCTATCTATCTATCTACCTACCTACCTATCTGTATGTATCTACCTACCTACCTACCTATCTGTGTCTATCTACCTACCTACCTACCTATCTGTATCTATCTACCTACCTATCTGTATCTATCTATCTACCTACCTACCTACCTATCTGTATCTATCTATCTACCTACCTACCTTTCTGTATCTATCTATCTACCTACCTACCTATCTGTATCTATCAATCTACCTACCTACCTATCTCTATCTATCTACCTACCTACCTACCTACCTACCTATCTCTATCGATCTACCTACCTACCTATCTGTATCTATCAATCTACCAACCTACCTATCTGTATCTATCAATCTACCTACTTACCTATCTCTATCTATCTATTTACCTACCTACCTATCTGTATCTATCTATCTATCTACCTACCTACCTATCTGTATTTATCTATCTACCTACCTACCTATCTCTATCTATCTACCTACCTACCTACCTATCTCTATCTATCTATCTACCTACCTACCTATCTGTATGTATCTACCTACCTACCTACCTATCTGTGTCTATCTACCTACCTACCTACCTATCTGTATCTATCTACCTACCTATCTGTATCTATCTATCTACCTACCTACCTACCTATCTGTATCTATCTATCTACCTACCTACCTTTCTGTATCTATCTATCTACCTACCTACCTATCTGTATCTATCAATCTACCTACCTATCTCTATCAATCTACCTACCTACCTGCCTATCTCTATCTATCTACCTACCTACCTATCTGTATCTATCTATCTACCTACCTACCTATCTGTATCTATCTACTTACCTACCTATCTGTATCTATCTATCTACCTAGCTACCTATCTGTATCTATCTATCTACCTAGCTACCTATCTGTATCTATCAATCTACCTACCTACCTATCTGTATCTATCAATCTACCTACCTACCTATCTCTATCTATCTACCTACCTACCTGCCTATCTCTATCTATCTACCTACCTACCTATCTGTATCTATCAATCTACCAACCTACCTATCTGTATCTATCTACCTACCTACCTATCTCTATCTATCTACCTACCTACCTACCTATCTGTATCTATCTACCTACCTACCTACCTACCTACCTACCTATCTGTATCTATCTATCTACCTACCTATCTACCTATCTGTATCTATCTACCTACCTACCTATCTCTATCTACCTACCTACCTATCTGTATCTATCAATCTACCTACCTACCTATCTGTATCTATCAATCTACCTACCTACCTATCTGTATCTATCTACCTACCTACCTACCTATCTGTATCTATCTATCTACCTACCTAGCTATCTCTATCTATCAATTTACCTACCTACCTATCTCTATCTATCTATCTACCTACCTACCTATCTGTATTTATCTATCTACCTACCTACCTATCTCTATCTATCTATTTACCTACCTACCTATCTCTATCTATCTACCTACCTACCTACATATCTGTATCTATCTATCTACCTACCTACCTATCTGTATCTATCTACCTACCTACCTAACTATCTGTATCTATCTACCTACCTACCTACCTATCTGTATCTATCTATCTACCTAGCTACCTATCTATATCTATCTATCTACCTAGCTACCTATCTGTATCTATCAATCTACCTACCTACCTATCTGTATCTATCAATCTACCTATCTACCTATCTCTATCTATCTACCTACCTACCTACCTATCTCTATCTATCTACCTACCTACCTATCTGTATCTATCAATCTACCAACCTACCTATCTGTATCTATCAATCTACCTACCTACCTATCTCTATCTATCTATCTACCTACCTACCTATCTCTATCTACCTACCTACCTACCTATCTGTATCTATCTACCTACCTACCTATCTCTATCTATCTACCTACCTACCTACCTACCTATCTGTATCTATCTATCTACCTACCTACCTACCTATCTGTATCTATCTATCTACCTACCTATCTACCTATCTGTATCTATCTACCTACCTACCTATCTCTATCTACCTACCTACCTATCTGTATCTATCTATCTACCTACCTACCTATCTGTATTTATCTATCTACCTACCTACCTATCTGTATCTATCTATCTACCTAGCTACCTATCTGTATCTATCAATCTACCTACCTACCTACCTATCTGTATCTATCAATGTACCTACCTACCTATCTGTATCTATCTACCTACCTACCTATCTGTATTTATCTACCTAGTTACCTATCTGTATCTATCTATCTACCTACCTTTCTGTATCTATCAATCTACCTACCTACCTATCTCTATCTATCTATTTACATACCTACCTATCTCTATCTATCTACCTACCTAGCTACCTATCTTATCTATCTATCTACCTAGCTACCTATCTGTATCTATCAATCTACCTACCTACCTATCTATCTATCTACCTACCTACCTATCTCTATCTATCTACCTACCTACCTACCTATCTGTATCTATCTATCTACCTACCTACCTATCTTTATCTATCAATCTACCTACTTACCTATATCTATCTATTTACCTACCTACCTATCTGTATCTATCTATCTACCTACCTACCTACCTACCTATCTGTATCTATCTATCTACCTAGCTACCTATCTGTATCTATCTATCTACCTAGCTACCTATCTGTATCTATCAATCTTCCTACCTACCTATCTCTATCTATCTACCTACCTACCTACCTACCTATCTCTATCGATCTACCTACCTACCTATCTGTATCTATCAATCTACCAACCTACCTATCTGTATCTATCAATCTACCTACTTACCTATCTCTATCTATCTATTTACCTACCTACCTATCTGTATCTATCTATCTATCTACCTACCTACCTATCTGTATTTATCTATCTACCTACCTACCTATCTCTATCTATCTACCTACCTACCTACCTATCTCTATCTATCTATCTACCTACCTACCTATCTGTATGTATCTACCTACCTACCTACCTATCTGTGTCTATCTACCTACCTACCTACCTATCTGTATCTATCTATCTACCTATCTGTATCTATCTATCTACCTACCTACCTACCTATCTGTATCTATCTATCTACCTACCTACCTTTCTGTATCTATCTATCTACCTACCTACCTATCTGTATCTATCAATCTACCTACCTATCTCTATCAATCTACCTACCTACCTGCCTATCTCTATCTATCTACCTACCTACCTATCTGTATCTATCTATCTACCTACCTACCTATCTGTATCTATCTACTTACCTACCTATCTGTATCTATCTATCTACCTAGCTACCTATCTGTATCTATCTATCTACCTAGCTACCTATCTGTATCTATCAATCTACCTACCTACCTATCTGTATCTATCAATCTACCTACCTACCTATCTCTATCTATCTACCTACCTACCTGCCTATCTCTATCTATCTACCTACCTACCTATCTGTATCTATCAATCTACCAACCTACCTATCTGTATCTATCTACCTACCTACCTATCTCTATCTATCTACCTACCTACCTACCTACCTATCTGTATCTATCTACCTACCTACCTACCTACCTACCTATCTGTATCTATCTATCTACCTACCTATCTACCTATCTGTATCTATCTACCTACCTACCTATCTCTATCTACCTACCTACCTATCTGTATCTATCAATCTACCTACCTACCTATCTGTATCTATCAATCTACCTACCTACCTATCTGTATCTATCTCCCTACCTACCTACCTATCTGTATCTATCTATCTACCTACCTAGCTATCTCTATCTATCAATTTACCTACCTACCTATCTCTATCTATCTATCTACCTACTTACCTATCTGTATTTATCTATCTACCTACCTACCTATCTCTATCTATCTATTTACCTACCTACCTATCTCTATCTATCTACCTACCTACCTACATATCTGTATCTATCTATCTACCTACCTACCTATCTGTATCTATCTACCTACCTACCTAACTATCTGTATCTATCTACCTACCTACCTACCTATCTGTATCTGTCTATCTACCTAGCTACCTATCTATATCTATCTATCTACCTAGCTACCTATCTGTATCTATCAATCTACCTACCTACCTATCTGTATCTATCAATCTACCTACCTACCTATCTCTATCTATCTACCTACCTACCTACCTATCTCTATCTATCTACCTACCTACCTATCTGTATCTATCAATCTACCAACCTACCTATCTCTATCTATCTATCTACCTACCTATCTCTATCTACCTACCTACCTACCTATCTGTATCTATCTACCTACCTACCTATCTCTATCTATCTACCTACCTACCTACCTATCTGTATCTATCTATCTACCTACCTACCTACCTATCTGTATCTATCTATCTACCTACCTATCTACCTATCTGTATCTATCTACCTACCTACCTATCTCTATCTACCTACCTACCTATCTGTATCTATCTATCTACCTACCTACCTATCTGTATTTATCTATCTACCTACCTACCTATCTGTATCTATCTATCTACCTAGCTACCTATCTCTATCTATCAATCTACCTACCTACCTACCTATCTGTATCTATCAATGTACCTACCTACCTATCTGTATCTATCTACCTACCTACCTATCTGTATTTATCTACCTAGTTACCTATCTGTATCTATCTATCTACCTACCTTTCTGTATCTATCAATCTACCTACCTACCTATCTCTATCTATCTATTTACATACCTACCTATCTCTATCTATCTACCTACCTAGCTACCTATCTTATCTATCTATCTACCTAGCTACCTATCTGTATCTATCAATCTACCTACCTACCTATCTATCTATCTACCTACCTACCTATCTCTATCTATCTACCTACCTACCTACCTATCTGTATCTATCTATCTACCTACCTACCTATCTGTATCTATCAATCTACCAACCTACCTATCTGTATCTATCAATCTACCTACCTACCTATCTCTATCTATCTATCTAACTACCTACCTATCTCTATCTATCTACCTACCTACCTATCTCTATCTATCTACCTACCTACCTATCTCTATCTATCTATCTACCTACCTACCTATCTCTATCTATCTACCTACCTACCTACCTACCTATCTGTATCTATCTATCTACCTACCTACCTACCTATCTGTATCTATCTATCTACCTACCTATCTACCTATCTGTATCTATCTACCTATCTCTATCTACCTACCTACCTATCTGTATCTATCTATCTACCTACCTACCTATCTGTATTTATCTATCTACCTACCTACCTATCTGTATCTATCTATCTACCTAGCTACCTATCTGTATCTATCAATCTACCTACCTACCTACCTATCTGTATCTATCAATCTACCTACCTACCTCTCTATCTATCTATCTACCTACCTATCTCTATCTATCTACTTACCTACCTACCTATCTGTATCTATCTATCTACCTACCTACCTACCTATCTGTATCTATCTATCTACCTACCTACCTATCTGTATCTATCTACCTACCTACCTATCTGTATTTATCTACCTACTTACTTATCTGTATCTATCTATCTACCTACCTATCTGTATCTATCAATCTACCTACCTACCTATCTCTATCTATCTATTTACATACCTACCTATCTCTATCTATCTACCTACCTAGCTACCTATCTGTAACTATCTATCTACCTAGCTACCTATCTGTATCTATCTATCTACCTACCGACCTATCTGTATCTATCAATCTACCTACCTACCTTTCTGTATATATCTATCTACCTACCTACCTATCTCTATCTATCAATTGACCTACCTACCTATCTCTATCTATCTATCTACCTACCTACCTATCTGTATCTATCAATCTACCTACCTACCTATCTATCTATCTACCTACCTACCTATCTGTATTTATCTACCTACTTACCTATCTGTATCTATCTATCTACCTACCTATCTGTATCTATCAATCTACCTACCTACCTATCTCTATCTATCTATTTACATACCTACCTATCTCTATCTATCTACCTACCTAGCTACCTATCTGTAACTATCTATCTACCTAGCTACCTATCTGTATCTATCAATCTACCTACCTACCTATCTATCTATCTACCTACCTACCTATCTCTATCTATCTACCTACCTACCTACCTATCTGTATTTATCTATCTACCTACCTACCTATCTGTATCTATCTATCTACCTAGCTACCTATCAGTATCTATCAATCTACCTACCTACCTATCTCTATCTATCTATTTACCTACCTACCTATCTCTATCTATCTATCTACCTACCTACCTATCTGTATCTATCTATCTACCTACCTACCTATCTATACCTATCAATCTACCTACCTACCTATCTGTATCTATCAATCTACCTATCTACCTATCTCTATCTATCTACCTACCTACCTACCTATCTCTATCTATCTACCTACCTACCTATCTCTATCTATCTACCTACCTAACTACCTATCTCTATCTATCTACCTACCTACCTACCTATCTCTATCTATCTACCTACCTACCTATCTGTATCTATCAATCTACCAACCTACCTATCTCTATCTATCTACCTACCTACCTACCTATCTGTATCTATCAATTTACCTACCTACCTATCTCTATCTATCTATCTACCTACCTACCTTTCTCTATCTATCTACCTACCTACCTACCTATCTGTATCTATCTATCTACCTACCTACCTATCTCTATCTATCAATTTACCTAACTACCTATCTCTATCTATCTACCTACCTACCTACCTATCTCTATCTATCTACCTACCTACCTATCTGTATCTATCAATCTACCAACCTACCTATCTCTATCTACCTACCTACCTACCTATCTGTATCTATCAATTTACCTACCTACCTATCTCTATATATCTATTTACCTACCTACCTATCTCTGTCTATCTACCTACCTACCTACCTACCTATCTCTATCTATCTATCTACCTACCTACCTATCTGTATCTATCTACCTACATACCTACCTATCTGTGTCTATCTACCTACCTCCCTACCTATCTGTATCTATCTATCTACCTACCTACCTATCTGTATCTATCTATCTACCTACCTACCTATCTGTATCTATCTACCTACCTACCTATCTGTATCTATCAATCTACCTACCTACCTATCTGTATCTATCAATCTACCTACCTACCTATCTGTATCTACCTACCTACCTACCTACCTATCTCTATCTACCTACCTAACTATCTGTATCTATCTATCCACCTAGCTACCTATCTGTATCTATCTATCTACCTACCTACCTATCTGTATCTATCAATCTACCTACCTACCTTTCTGTATATATCTATCTACCTACCTACCTATCTCTATCTATCAATTGACCTACCTACCTATCTCTATCTATCTATCTACCTACCTATCTATCTGTATCTATCAATCTACCTACCTACCTATCTCTATCTATCTACCTACCTATCTGTATCTATCTATCTACCTACCTACCTATCTCTATCTATCAATTTACCTACCTACCTATCTCTATCTATATATCTACCTACCTAACTATCTGTATTTATCTATCTACCTACCTACCTATCTCTATCTATCTACCTACCTACCTACCTACCTATCTCTATCTATCTATCTACCTACCTACCTATCTCTATATATATACCTACCTACCTATCTGTATCTATCAATCTACCTACCTACCTATCTCTATCTATCTACCTACCTACCTACCTATCTGTATCTATCTACCTACCTACCTATCTCTATCTATCAATTTACCTACCTACCTATCTCTATCTATCTATCTACCTACCTACCTATCTGTATTTATCTATCTACCTACCTACCTATCTCTATCTATCTACCTACCTACCTACCTACCTATCTCTATCTATCTATCTACCTACCTACCTATCTCTATCTATCTACCTACCTACCTATCTGTATCTATCAATCTACCTACCTACCTATCTCTATCTATCTACCTACCTACCTATCTCTATCTATCTACCTACCTACCTATCTGTATCCATCAATCTACCTACTTACCTATCTCTATCTATCTATTTACCTACCTACCTATCTGTATCTATCTATCTATCTACCTACCTACCTACCTATCTGTATTTATCTATCTACCTACCTACCTATCTCTATCTATCTACCTACCTACCTACCTATCTCTATCTATCTATCTACCTACCTACCTATCTGTATGTATCTACCTACCTACCTACCTATCTGTGTCTATCTACCTACCTACCTACCTATCTGTATCTATCTACCTACCTATCTGTATCTATCTATCTACCTACCTACCTATCTATACCTATCAATCTACCTACCTACCTATCTGTATCTATCAATCTACCTATCTACCTATCTCTATCTATCTACCTACCTACCTACCTATCTCTATCTATCTACCTACCTACCTATCTCTATCTATCTACCTACCTAACTACCTATCTCTATCTATCTACCTACCTACCTACCTACCTATCTCTATCTATCTACCTACCTACCTATCTGTATCTATCAATCTACCAACCTACCTATCTCTATCTATCTACCTACCTACCTACCTATCTGTATCTATCAATTTACCTACCTACCTATCTCTATCTATCTATCTACCTACCTACCTTTCTCTATCTATCTACCTACCTACCTACCTATCTGTATCTATCTATCTACCTACCTACCTATCTCTATCTATCAATTTACCTACCTACCTATCTCTATCTATCTATCTACCTACCTACCTATCTGTATTTATCTATCTACCTACCTACCTATCTCTATCTATCTATTTACCTACCTACCTATCTCTATCTATCTATCTACCTACCTACCTATCTGTATCTATCTATCTACCTACCTACCTACCTATCTGTATCTATCAATCTACCTACCTACCTATCTCTGTCTATCTACCTACCTACCTACCTATCTCTATCTATCTATCTACCTACCTACCTACCTATCTGTATCTATCTACCTACCTACCTACCTATCTGTGTCTATCTACCTACCTACCTCCCTACCTATCTGTATCTATCTATCTACCTACCTACCTATCTGTATCTATCTATCTACCTACCTACCTATCTGTATCTATCTACCTACCTACCTATCTGTATCTATCAATCTACCTACCTACCTATCTGTATCTATCAATCTACCTACCTACCTATCTGTATCTACCTACCTACCTACCTACCTATCTCTATCTATCTACCTACCTATCTGTATCTATCTATCCAACTAGCTACCTATCTGTATCTATCTATCTACCTACCTACCTATCTGTATCTATCAATCGACCTACCTACCTTTCTGTATATATCTATCTACCTACCTACCTATCTCTATCTATCAATTGACCTACCTACCTATCTCTATCTATCTATCTACCTACCTACCTATCTGTATCTATCAATCTACCTACCTACCTATCTGTATCTATCTACCTACCTACCTATCTGTATCTATCAATCTACCTACCTACCTATCTGTATCTATCTACCTACCTACCTATCTGTGTTTATCTACCTACTTACCTATCTGTATCTATCTATCTACCTACCTATCTGTATCTATCAATCTACCTACCTACCTATCTCTATCTATCTATTTACATACCTACCTATCTCTATCTATCTACCTACCTAGCTACCTATCTGTAACTATCTATCTACCTAGCTACCTATCTGTATCTATCAATCTACCTACCTACCTATCTATCTATCTACCTACCTACCTATCTCTATCTATCTACCTACCTACCTACCTATCTGTATTTATCTATCTACCTACCTACCTATCTGTATCTATCTATCTACCTAGCTACCTATCAGTATCTATCAATCTACCTACCTACCTATCTCTATCTATCTATTTACCTACCTACCTATCTCTATCTATCTTACCTACCTACCTATCTGTATCTATCTATCTACCTACCTACCTATCTATACCTATCAATCTACCTACCTACCTATCTGTATCTATCAATCTACCTACCTACCTATCTCTATCTATCTACCTACCTAACTACCTATCTCTATCTATCTACCTACCTACCTATCTCTATCTATCTACCTACCTAACTACCTATCTCTATCTATCTACCTACCTACCTACCTACCTATCTCTATCTATCTACCTACCTACCTCTGTATCTATCTATCCACCTAGCTACCTATCTGTATCTATCTATCTAGCTACCTACCTATCTGTATCTATCAATCTACCTACCTACCTTTCTGTATATATCTATCTACCTACCTACCTATCTCTATCTATCAATTGACCTACCTACCTATCTCTATCTATCTATCTACCTACCTACCTATCTGTATCTATCAATCTACCTACCTACCTATCTCTATCTATCTACCTACCTATCTGTATCTATCTATCTACCTACCTACCTATCTCTATCTATCAATTTACCTACCTACCTATCTCTATCTATATATCTACCTAACTAACTATCTGTATTTATCTATCTACCTACCTACCTATCTCTATCTATCTACCTACCTACCTACCTACCTATCTCTATCTATCTATCTACCTACCTACCTATCTCTATATATCTACCTACCTACCTATCTGTATCTATCAATCTACCTACCTACCTATCTCTATCTATCTACCTACCTACCTACCTATCTGTATCTATCTACCTACCTACCTATCTCTATCTATCAATTTACCTACCTACCTATCTCTATCTATCTATCTACCTACCTACCTATCTGTATTTATCTATCTACCTACCTACCTATCTCTATCTATCTACCTACCTACCTACCTACCTATCTCTATCTATCTATCTACCTACCTACCTATCTCTATCTATCTACCTACCTACCTATCTGTATCTATCAATCTACCTACCTACCTATCTCTATCTATCTACCTACCTACCTACCTATCTCTATCTATCTACCTACCTACCTATCTGTATCTATCAATCTACCAACCTACCTATCTGTATCTATCAATCTACCTACTTACCTATCTCTATCTATCTATTTACCTACCTATCTATCTGTATCTATCTATCTACCTACCTACCTACCTATCTGTATCTATCTATCTACCTACCTACCTATCTGTATCTATCTATCTACCTAGCTACCTATCTGTATCTATCAATCTACCTACCTACCTATCTCTATCTATCTATCTACCTACCTACCTACCTATCTCTATCTATCTACCTACCTACCTATCTGTATCTATCAATCTACCTACTTACCTATCTCTATCTATCTATTTACCTACCTACCTATCTGTATCTATCTATCTATCTACCTACCTACCTACCTATCTGTATCTATCAATCTACCTACCTATCTCTATCTATCTACCTACCTACCTACCTATCTGTATCTATCTATCTACCTACCTACCTACCTATCTGTATCTATCTATCTACCTACCTACCTATCTGTATTTATCTATCTGCCTACCTACCTATCTGTATCTATCTATCTACCTAGCTACCTATCTGTATCTATCAATCTAACTACCTACCTATCTCTATCTATCTATTTACCTACCTACCTATCTCTATCTATCTACCTACTTACCTACCTATCTGTATCTATCTATCTACCTACCTACCTATCTGTATCTATCTATCTACCTACCTACCTATCTGTATCTATCTATCTATCTACCTAACTACCTATCTGTATCTATCAATCTACCTACCTACCTATCTGTATCTATCAATCTACCTACCTACCTATCTCTATCTATCTATCTACCTACCTACCTATCTCTATCTATCTACCTACCTACCTACCTACCTATCTGTATCTATCAATCTACCTACCTACCTATCTGTATCTATCAATCTACCTACCTACCTATCTGTATCTACCTACCTACCTACCTACCTATCTCTATCTATCTACCTACCTATCTGTATCTATCTATCCAACTAGCTACCTATCTGTATCTATCTATCTACCTACCTACCTATCTGTATCTATCAATCTACCTACCTACCTTTCTGTATATATCTATCTACCTACCTACCTATCTCTATCTATCAATTGACCTACCTACCTATCTCTATCTATCTATCTACCTACCTACCTATCTGTATCTATCAATCTACCTACCTACCTATCTGTATCTATCTACCTACCTACCTATCTGTATCTATCAATCTACCTACCTACCTATCTGTATCTATCTACCTACCTACCTATCTGTATTTATCTACCTACTTACCTATCTGTATCTATCTATCTACCTACCTATCTGTATCTATCAATCTACCTACCTACCTATCTCTATCTATCTATTTACATACCTACCTATCTCTATCTATCTACCTACCTAGCTACCTATCTGTAACTATCTATCTACCTAGCTACCTATCTGTATCTATCAATCTACCTACCTACCTATCTATCTATCTACCTACCTACCTATCTCTATCTATCTACCTACCTACCTACCTATCTGTATTTATCTATCTACCTACCTACCTATCGGTATCTATCTATCTACCTAGCTACCTATCAGTATCTATCAATCTACCTACCTACCTATCTCTATCTATCTATTTACCTACCTACCTATCTCTATCTATCTTACCTACCTACCTATCTGTATCTATCTATCTACCTACCTACCTATCTATACCTATCAATCTACCTACCTACCTATCTGTATCTATCAATCTACCTATCTACCTATCTCTATCTATCTACCTACCTACCTACCTATCTCTATCTATCTACCTACCTACCTATCTCTATCTATCTACCTACCTAACTACCTATCTCTATCTATCTACCTACCTACCTACCTACCTATCTATATCTATCTACCTACCTACCTATCTGTATCTATCTATCCACCTAGCTACCTATCTGTATCTATCTATCTAGCTACCTACCTATCTGTATCTATCAATCTACCTACCTACCTTTCTGTATATATCTATCTACCTACCTACCTATCTCTATCTATCAATTGACCTACCTACCTATCTCTATCTATCTATCTACCTACCTACCTATCTGTATCTATCAATCTACCTACCTACCTATCTCTATCTATCTACCTACCTATCTGTATCTATCTATCTACCTACCTACCTATCTCTATCTATCAATTTACCTACCTACCTATCTCTATCTATATATCTACCTACCTAACTATCTGTATTTATCTATCTACCTACCTACCTATCTCTATCTATCTACCTACCTACCTACCTACCTATCTCTATCTATCTATCTACCTACCTACCTATCTCTATATATCTACCTACCTACCTATCTGTATCTATCAATCTACCTACCTACCTATCTCTATCTATCTACCTACCTACCTACCTATCTCTATCTATCTACCTACCTACCTATCTCTATCTATCAATTTACCTACCTACCTATCTCTATCTATCTATCTACCTACCTACCTATCTGTATTTATCTATCTACCTACCTACCTATCTCTATCTATCTACCTACCTACCTACCTACCTATCTCTATCTATCTATCTACCTACCTACCTATCTCTATCTATCTACCTACCTACCTATCTGTATCTATCAATCTACCTACCTACCTATCTCTATCTATCTACCTACCTACCTACCTATCTCTATCTATCTACCTACCTACCTATCTGTATCTATCAATCTACCAACCTACCTATCTGTATCTATCAATCTACCTACTTACCTATCTCTATCTATCTATTTACCTACCTATCTATCTGTATCTATCTATCTACCTACCTACCTACCTATCTGTATCTATCTATCTACCTACCTACCTATCTGTATCTATCTATCTACCTAGCTACCTATCTGTATCTATCAATCTACCTACCTACCTATCTCTATCTATCTATCTACCTACCTACCTACCTATCTCTATCTATCTACCTACCTACCTATCTGTATCTATCAATCTACCTACTTACCTATCTCTATCTATCTATTTACCTACCTACCTATCTGTATCTATCTATCTATCTACCTACCTACCTACCTATCTGTATCTATCAATCTACCTACCTATCTCTATCTATCTACCTACCTACCTACCTATCTGTATCTATCTATCTACCTACCTACCTACCTATCTGTATCTATCTATCTACCTACCTACCTATCTGTATTTATCTATCTGCCTACCTACCTATCTGTATCTATCTATCTACCTAGCTACCTATCTGTATCTATCAATCTAACTACCTACCTATCTCTATCTATCTATTTACCTACCTACCTATCTCTATCTATCTACCTACTTACCTACCTATCTGTATCTATCTATCTACCTACCTACCTATCTGTATCTATCTATCTACCTACCTACCTATCTGTATCTATCTATCTATCTATCTACCTAACTACCTATCTGTATCTATCAATCTACCTACCTACCTATCTGTATCTATCAATCTACCTACCTACCTATCTCTATCTATCTATCTACCTACCTACCTATCTCTATCTATCTACCTACCTACCTACCTACCTATCTGTATCTATCAATCTACCTACCTACCTATCTGTATCTATCAATCTACCTACCTACCTATCTGTATCTACCTACCTACCTACCTACCTATCTCTATCTATCTACCTACCTATCTGTATCTATCTATCCAACTAGCTACCTATCTGTATCTATCTATCTACCTACCTACCTATCTGTATCTATCAATCTCCCTACCTACCTTTCTGTATATATCTATCTACCTACCTACCTATCTCTATCTATCAATTGACCTACCTACCTATCTCTATCTATCTATCTACCTACCTACCTATCTGTATCTATCAATCTACCTACCTACCTATCTGTATCTATCTACCTACCTACCTATCTGTATCTATCAATCTACCTACCTACCTATCTGTATCTATCTACCTACCTACCTATCTGTATTTATCTACCTACTTACCTATCTGTATCTATCTATCTACCTACCTATCTGTATCTATCAATCTATCTACCTACCTATCTCTATCTATCTATTTACATACCTACCTATCTCTATCTATCTACCTACCTAGCTACCTATCTGTAACTATCTATCTACCTAGCTACCTATCTGTATCTATCAATCTACCTACCTACCTATCTATCTATCTACCTACCTACCTATCTCTATCTATCTACCTACCTACCTACCTATCTGTATTTATCTATCTACCTACCTACCTATCTGTATCTATCTATCTACCTAGCTACCTATCAGTATCTATCAATCTACCTACCTACCTATCTCTATCTATCTATTTACCTACCTACCTATCTCTATCTATCTATCTATCTATCTACCTACCTACCTATCTGTATCTATCTATCTACCTACCTACCTATCTATACCTATCAATCTACCTACCTACCTATCTGTATCTATCAATCTACCTATCTACCTATCTCTATCTATCTACCTACCTACCTACCTATCTCTATCTATCTACCTACCTACCTATCTCTATCTATCTACCTACCTAACTACCTATCTCTATCTATCTACCTACCTACCTACCTACCTATCTCTATCTATCTACCTACCTACCTATCTGTATCTATCTATCCACCTAGCTACCTATCTGTATCTATCTATCTAGCTACCTACCTATCTGTATCTATCAATCTACCTACCTACCTTTCTGTATATATCTATCTACCTACCTACCTATCTCTATCTATCAATTGACCTACCTACCTATCTCTATCTATCTATCTACCTACCTACCTATCTGTATCTATCAATCTACCTACCTACCTATCTCTATCTATCTACCTACCTATCTGTATCTATCTATCTACCTACCTACCTATCTCTATCTATCAATTTACCTACCTACCTATCTCTATCTATATATCTACCTACCTATCTGTATTTATCTATCTACCTACCTACCTATCTCTATCTATCTACCTACCTACCTACCTACCTATCTCTATCTATCTATCTACCTACCTACCTATCTCTATATATCTACCTACCTACCTATCTGTATCTATCAATCTACCTACCTACCTATCTCTATCTATCTACCTACCTACCTATCTCTATCTATCAATTTACCTACCTACCTATCTCTATCTATCTATCTACCTACCTACCTATCTGTATTTATCTATCTACCTACCTACCTATCTCTATCTATCTACCTACCTACCTACCTACCTACCTATCTCTATCTATCTATCTACCTACCTACCTATCTCTATCTATCTACCTACCTACCTATCTGTATCTATCAATCTACCTACCTACCTATCTCTATCTATCTACCTACCTACCTACCTATCTCTATCTATCTACCTACCTACCTATCTGTATCTATCAATCTACCAACCTACCTATCTGTATCTATCAATCTACCTACTTACCTATCTCTATCTATCTATTTACCTACCTATCTATCTGTATCTATCTATCTACCTACCTACCTACCTATCTGTATCTATCTATCTACCTACCTACCTATCTGTATCTATCTATCTATCTACCTAGCTACCTATCTGTATCTATCAATCTACCTACCTACCTATCTCTATCTATCTATCTACCTACCTACCTACCTATCTCTATCTATCTACCTACCTACCTATCTGTATCTATCAATCTACCTACTTACCTATCTCTATCTATCTATTTACCTACCTACCTATCTGTATCTATCTATCTATCTACCTACCTACCTACCTATCTGTATCTATCAATCTACCTACCTATCTCTATCTATCTACCTACCTACCTACCTATCTGTATCTATCTATCTACCTACCTACCTACCTATCTGTATCTATCTATCTACCTACCTACCTATCTGTATTTATCTATCTGCCTACCTACCTATCTGTATCTATCCATCTACCTAGCTACCTATCTGTATCTATCAATCTAACTACCTACCTATCTCTATCTATCTATTTACCTACCTACCTATCTCTATCTATCTACCTACTTACCTACCTATCTGTATCTATCTATCTACCTACCTACCTATCTGTATCTATCTATCTACCTACCTAACTACCTATCTGTATCTATCAATCTACCTACCTACCTATCTGTATCTATCAATCTACCTACCTACCTATCTCTATCTATCTATCTACCTACCTACCTATCTCTATCTATCTACCTACCTACCTACCTATCTGTATCTATCAATCTACCTACCTACCTATCTGTATCTATCAATCTACCTACCTACCTATCTGTATCTACCTACCTACCTACCTATCTCTATCTATCTACCTACCTATCTGTATCTATCTATCCAACTAGCTACCTATCTGTATCTATCTATCTACCTACCTACCTATCTGTATCTATCAATCTACCTACCTACCTTTCTGTATATATCTATCTACCTACCTACCTATCTCTATCTATCAATTGACCTACCTACCTATCTCTATCTATCTATCTACCTACCTACCTATCTGTATCTATCAATCTACCTACCTACCTATCTGTATCTATCTACCTACCTACCTATCTGTATCTATCAATCTACCTACCTACCTATCTGTATCTATCTACCTACCTACCTATCTGTATTTATCTACCTACTTACCTATCTGTATCTATCTATCTACCTACCTATCTGTATCTATCAATCTACCTACCTACCTATCTCTATCTATCTATTTACATACCTACCTATCTCTATCTATCTACCTACCTAGCTACCTATCTGTAACTATCTATCTACCTAGCTACCTATCTCTATCTATCAATCTACCTACCTACCTATCTATCTATCTACCTACCTACCTATCTCTATATATCTACCTACCTACCTACCTATCTGTATTTATCTATCTACCTACCTACCTATCTGTATCTATCTATCTACCTAGCTACCTATCAGTATCTATCAATCTACCTACCTACCTATCTCTATCTATCTATTTACCTACCTACCTATCTCTATCTATCTATCTATCTACCTACCTACCTATCTGTATCTATCTATCTACCTACCTACCTATCTATACCTATCAATCTACCTACCTACCTATCTGTATCTATCAATCTACCTATCTACCTATCTCTATCTATCTACCTACCTACCTACCTATCTCTATCTATCTACCTACCTACCTATCTCTATCTATCTACCTACCTAACTACCTATCTCTATCTATCTACCTACCTACCTACCTACCTATCTCTATCTATCTACCTACCTACCTATCTCTATCTATCTACCTACCTAACTACCTATCTCTATCTATCTACCTACCTACCTACCTACCTATCTCTATCTATCTACCTACCTACCTATCTGTATCTATCTATCCACCTAGCTACCTATCTGTATCTATCTATCTACCTACCTACCTATCTGTATCTATCAATCTACCTACCTACCTTTCTGTATATATCTATCTACCTACCTACCTATCTCTATCTATCAATTGACCTACCTACCTATCTCTATCTATCTATCTACCTACCTACCTATCTGTATCTATCAATCTACCTACCTACCTATCTCTATCTATCTACCTACCTATCTGTATCTATCTATCTACCTACCTACCTATCTCTATCTATCAATTTACCTACCTACCTATCTCTATCTATATATCTACCTACCTAACTATCTGTATTTATCTATCTACCTACCTACCTATCTCTATATATCTACCTACCTACCTATCTGTATCTATCAATCTACCTACCTACCTATCTCTATCTATCTACCTACCTACCTACCTATCTGTATCTATCTACCTACCTACCTATCTCTATCTATCAATTTACCTACCTACCTATCTCTATCTATCTATCTACCTACCTACCTATCTGTATTTATCTATCTACCTACCTACCTATCTCTATCTATCTACCTACCTACCTACCTACCTATCTCTATCTATCTATCTACCTACCTACCTATCTCTATCTATCTACCTACCTACCTATCTGTATCTATCAATCTACCTACCTACCTATCTCTATCTATCTACCTACCTACCTACCTATCTGTATCTATCTATCTACCTACCTACCTACCTATCTGTATCTATCTATCTACCTACCTACCTATCTGTATCTATCTATCTACCTAGCTACCTATCTGTATCTATCAATCTACCTACCTACCTATCTCTATCTATCTATCTACCTACCTACCTACCTATCTCTATCTATCTACCTACCTACCTATCTGTATCTATCAATCTACCTACTTACCTATCTCTATCTATCTATTTACCTACCTACCTATCTGTATCTATCTATCTATCTACCTACCTACCTACCTATCTGTATTTATCCATCTACCTACCTACCTATCTCTATCTATCTACCTACCTACCTACCTATCTCTATCTATCTATCTACCTACCTACCTATCTGTGTCTATCTACCTACCTACCTACCTATCTGTATCTATCTACCTACCTATCTGTATCTATCTATCTACCTACCTACCTATCTATACCTATCAATCTACCTACCTACCTATCTGTATCTATCAATCTACCTATCTACCTATCTCTATCTATCTACCTACCTACCTATCTCTATCTATCTACCTACCTACCTATCTCCATCTATCTACCTACCTAACTACCTATCTCTATCTATCTACCTACCTAACTACCTACCTATCTCTATCTATCTACCTACCTACCTATCTGTATCTATCAATCTACCAATCTACCTATCTCTATCTATCTACCTACCTACCTACCTACCTATCTGTATCTATCAATTTACCTACCTACCTATCTCTATCTATCTATCTACCTACCTACCTTTCTCTATCTATCTACCTACCTACCTACCTATCTGTATCTATCTATCTACCTACCTACCTATCTCTATCTATCAATTTACCTACCTACCTATCTCTATCTATCTATCTACCTACCTACCTATCTGTATTTATCTATCTACCTACCTACCTATCTCTATCTATCTATTTACCTACCTACCTATCTCTATCTATCTATCTACCTACCTACCTATCTGTATCTATCTATCTACCTACCTACCTACCTATCTGTATCTATCAATCTACCTACCTACCTATCTCTATCTATCTACCTACCTATCTGTATCTATCTATCTACCTACCTACCTATCTCTATCTATCAATTTACCTACCTACCTATCTCTATCTATATATCTACCTACCTAACTATCTGTATTTATCTATCTACCTACCTACCTATCTCTATATATCTACCTACCTACCTATCTGTATCTATCAATCTACCTACCTACCTATCTCTATCTATCTACCTACCTACCTACCTATCTGTATCTATCTACCTACCTACCTATCTCTATCTATCAATTTACCTACCTACCTATCTCTATCTATCTATCTACCTACCTACCTATCTGTATTTATCTATCTACCTACCTACCTATCTCTATCTATCTACCTACCTACCTACCTACCTATCTCTATCTATCTATCTACCTACCTACCTATCTGTATCTATCTATCTACATACCTACCTATCTGTATCTATCTATCTACCTACCTACCTATCTGTATCTATCAATCTACCTACCTATCTCTATCTATCTACCTACCTACCTACATATCTATATCTATCTATCTACCTACCTACCTATCTGTATCTATCTACCTACCTACCTAACTATCTGTATCTATCTACCTACCTACCTACCTATCTGTATCTATCTACCTAGCTACCTATCTGTATCTATCAATCTACCAACCTACCTATCTGTATCTATCAATCTACCTACCTACCTATCTCTATCTATCTACCTACCTACCTACCTACCTATCTGTATCTATCTACCTACCTACCTACCTACCTACCTATCTGTATCTATCTATCTACCTAGCTACCTATCTGTATCTATCAATCTACCTACCTACCTATCTGTATCTATCAATCTACCTACATACCTATCTCTATCTATCTACCTACCTACCTACCTATCTCTATCTATCTACCTACCTACCTATCTGTATCTATCAATCTACCAACCTACCTATCTGTATCTATCAATCTACCTACCTACCTATCTCTATCTATCTACCTACCTACCTACCTACCTATCTGTATCTATCTATCTACCTACCTACCTACCTATCTGTATCTATCTACCTACCTACCTACCTACCTACCTATCTGTATCTATCTATCTACCTAGCTACCTATCTGTATCTATCAATCTACCTACCTATCTCTATCTATCTATTTACCTACCTACCTAGCTCTATCTATCTATCTACCTACCTACCTATCTGTATCTATCTATCTATCTATCTATCTATCTATCTATCTATCTATCTATCTATCTATCTACCTACCTACCTATCTCTATCTATCTACCTACCTACCTATCTGTATCTATCTATCTACCTACCTACCTATCTGTATCTATCTATCTACCTACCTACCTATCTGTATCTATCAATCTACCTACCTATCTCTATCTATCTACCTACCTACCTACATATCTATATCTATCTATCTACCTACCTACCTATCTGTATCTATCTACCTACCTACCTAACTATCTGTATCTATCTACCTACCTACCTACCTATCTGTATCTATCTACCTAGCTACCTATCTGTATCTATCTATCTATCTACCTAGCTACCTATCTGTATCTATCAATCTACCTACCTACCTATCTGTATCTATCAATCTACCTACATACCTATCTCTATCTATCTACCTACCTACCTACCTATCTCTATCTATCTACCTACCTACCTATCTGTATCTATCAATCTACCAACCTACCTATCTGTATCTATCAATCTACCTACCTACCTACCTATCTCTATCTATCTACCTACCTACCTACCTATCTGTATCTATCTATCTACCTACCTACCTACCTATCTGTATCTATCTATCTACCTACCTACCTACCTATCTGTATCTATCTATCTACCTTGCTACCTATCTGTATCTATCTATCTACCTAGCTACCTATCTGTATCTATCAATCTACCTACCTACCTATCTGTATCTATCAATCTACCTACTTACCTATCTCTATCTATCTACCTACCTACCTATCTCTATCTATCTACCTACCTACCTATCTGTATCTATCAATCTACCATCCTACCTATCTGTATCTATCAATCTACCTACCTACCTATCTCTATCTATTTACCTAGCTACCTATCTCTATCTATCTATCTACCTACCTACCTATCTCTATCTATCTATCTATCTACCTACCTACCTATCTGTATCTATCAATCTACCTACCTCTCTCTATCTACCTACCTACCTACCTATCTGTATCTATCTATCTACCTACCTACCTATCTGTATCTATCTATCTACCTACCTACCTTTCTCTATCTATCTACCTACCTACCTACCTATCTGTATCTATCTATCTACATACCTAACTATCTGTATCTATCTACCTACCTACCTACCTATCTGTATCTATCAATCTACCTACCTATATATCTGTATCTATCAATCTACCTACCTACCTATCTCTATCTATCTATCTACCTACCTACCTATCTCTATCTACCTACCTACCTACCTAACTATCTGTATCTATCTATCTACCTACCTACCTACCTAACTGTATCTATCTATCTACCTAGCTACCTATCTGTATCTATCAATCTACCTACCTACCTATCTCTATCTATCTATTTACCTACCTACCTATCTCTATCTATCTATCTACCTACCTACCTATCTGTATCTATCTATCTACCTACCTACCTATCTGTATCTATCAATCTACCTACCTATATATCTGTATCTATCAATCTACCTACCTACCTATCTCTATCTATCTATCTACCTACCTACCTATCTCTATCTACCTACCTACCTACCTAACTATCTGTATCTATCTATCTACCTACCTACCTCTCTCTATCTATCAATTTACCTACCTACCTATCTCTATCTATCTATCTACCTACCTACCTATCTGTATTTATCTACCTACCTACCTACCTATCTCTATCTATCTACCTACCTACCTACCTACCTATCTCTATCTATCTACCTACCTACCTATCTCTATCTATCTATCTACCTACCTACCTATCTCTATCTATCTATCTACCTACCTACCTATCTCTATCTATCTACCTACCTACCTACCTATCTCTATCTATCTATCTACCTACCTATCTGTATCTATCAATCTACCAACCTACCTATCTGTATCTATCAATCTACCTACTTACCTATCTCTATCTATTTACCTACCTACCTATCTCTATCTATCTACCTACCTACCTACCTACCTATTTCTATCTATCTACCTACCTACCTATCTGTATCTATCAATCTACCTACCTACCTATCTCTATCTATCTACCTATCTACCTACCTATCTCTATCTATCTACCTACCTACCTATCTGTATCTATCAATCTACCAACCTACCTATCTGTATCTATCTATCTACCTACCTACCTATCTGTATCTATCAATCTACCTACCTACCTATCTGTATCTATCTATCTACCTACCTACCTATCTGTATCTATCAATCTACCTACCTACCTATCTGTATCTATCAATCTACCTACCTACCTACCTATCTCTATCTATCTATCTACCTACCTACCTATCTCTATCTATTTACCTACCGATCTGTATCTATCTATCTACCTACCTACCTATCTCTATCTATCAATTTACCTACCTACCTATCTCTATCTATCTATCTACCTACCTACCTATCTGTATTTATCTATCTACCTACCTACCTATCTCTATCTATCTACCTACCTACCTACATACCTATCTCTATCTATCTTTCTACCTACCTACCTATATGTATCTACCTACCTACCTACCTACCTATCTGTGTCTATCTACCTACCTACCTACCTATCTGTATCTATCTATCTACCTACCTACCTATCTGTATCTATCTATCTACCTACCTACCTATCTGTATCTATCAATCTACCTACCTACCTATCTCTATCTATCTACCTACCTACCTACCTATCTCTATCTATCTACCTACCTACCTATCTGTATCTATCTATCCACCTAGCTACCTATCTGTATCTATCTATCTACCTACCTACCTATCTGTATCTATCAATCTACCTACCTACCTATCTGTATATATCTATCTACCTACCTACCTATCTCTATCTATCAATTGACCTACCTACCTATCTCTATCTATCTATCTACCTACCTACCTATCTGTATCTATCAATCTACCTACCTACCTATCTGTATCTATCTACCTACCTACCTACCTATCCGTGTCTATCTACCTACCTACCTATCTCTATCTATCAATCTACCTACCTACCTATCTGTATCTATCTATCTACCTACCTACCTATCTCTATCTATCTATCTACCTACCTACCTATCTCTATCTATCTACCTACCTATCTACCTACCTATCTGTATCTATCTATCTACCTACCTACATACCTATCTGTATCTATCTATCTATCTACCTACCTACCTACATATCTGTATCTATCTACCTACCTACCTATCTGTATCTATCTACCTACCTACCTACCTATCTGTATTTATCTATCTACCTACCTACCTATCTGTATCTATCTATCTACCTAGCTACCTATCTGTATCTATCAATCTACCTACCTACCTATCTGTATCTATCAATCTACCTACCTACCCATCTCTATCTATCTATCTATCTATCTATCTATCTACCTACCTACCTATCTCTATCGATCTACCTACCTACCTACCTACCTATCTGTATCTATCTATCTACCTACCTACCTACCTACCTATCTGTATCTATCTATCTACCTACCTACCTATCTGTATCTATCTACCTACCTACCTATCTGTATTTATCTACCTACTTACCTATCTGTATCTATCTATCTACATACCTACCTACCTATCTCTATCTATCTACCTACCTACCTATCTGTATCTATCAATCTACCAACCTACCTATCTGTATCTATCTATCTACCTACCTACCTATCTGTATCTATCAATCTACCTACCTACCTATCTGTATCTATCTATCTACCTACCTACCTATCTGTATCTATCTATCTACCTACCTACCTATCTCTATCTATCTACCTACCTATCTGTATCTATCTATCTACCTACCTACCTATCTCTATCTATCAATTTACCTACCTACCTATCTCTATCTATCTACCTACCTACCTACCTATCTGTATTTATCTATCTACCTACCTACCTATCTCTATCTATCTACCTACCTACCTACATACCTATCTCTAGCTATCTATCTACCTACCTACCTATCTGTATCTACCTACCTACCTACCTACCTACCTATCTGTGTCTATCTACCTACCTACCTACCTATCTGTATCTATCTATCTACCTACCTACCTATCTGTATCTATCTATCTACCTACCTATCTGTATCTATCAATCTACCTACCTACCTATCTCTATCTATCTACCTACCTACCTACCTATCTCTATCTATCTACCTACCTACCTATCTGTATCTATCTATCCACCTAGCTACCTATCTGTATCTATCTATCTACCTACCTACCTATCTGTATCTATCAATCTACCTACCTACCTATCTGTATATATCTATCTACCTACCTACCTATCTCTATCTATCAATTGACCTACCTACCTATCTCTATCTATCTATCTACCTACCTACCTATCTGTATCTATCAATCTACCTACCTACCTATCTGTATCTATCTACCTACCTACCTACCTATCCGTGTCTATCTACCTACCTACCTTTCTCTATCTATCAATCTACCTACCTACCTATCTGTATCTATCTATCTACCTACCTACCTATCTCTATCTATCTATCTACCTACCTACCTATCTCTATCTATCTACCTACCTACCTACCTACCTATCTGTATCTATCTATCTACCTACCTACCTACCTATCTGTATCTATCTATCTACCTACCTACCTACCTATCTGTATCTATCTACCTACCTACCTATCTCTATCTACCTACCTACCTATCTGTATCTATCTATCTACCTACCTACCTATCTGTATTTATCTATCTACCTACCTACCTATCTGTATCTATCTATCTACCTAGCTACCTATCTGTATCTATCAATCTACCTACCTACCTATCTCTATCTATCTATTTACCTACCTACCTATCTCTATCTATCTACCTACCTACCTACCTATCTGTATCTATCTATCTACCTACCTACCTATCTGTATCTATCAATCTACCTACTTACCTATCTCTATCTATTTACCTACCTACCTATCTCTATCTATCTACCTACCTACCTACCTACCTCTATCTATCTACCTACCTACCTATCTGTATCTATCAATCTACCTACCTACCTATCTCTATCTATCTACCTACCTACCTACCTATCTCTATCTATCTACCTACCTACCTATCTGTATCTATCAATCTACCAACCTACCTATCTGTATCTATCTATCTACCTACCTACCTATCTGTATCTATCAATCTACCTACCTACCTATCTGTATCTATCTATCTACCTACCTACCTATCTGTATCTATCAATCTACCAACCTACCTATCTGTATCTATCTATCTACCTACCTACCTATCTGTATCTATCAATCTACCTACCTACCTATCTGTATCTATCTATCTACCTACCTACCTATCTGTATCTATCTATCTACCTACCTACCTATCTCTATCTATCTACCTACCTATCTGTATCTATCTATCTACCTACCTACCTATCTCTATCTATCAATTTACCTACCTACCTATCTCTATCTATCTACCTACCTACCTACCTATCTGTATTTATCTATCTACCTACCTACCTATCTCTATCTATCTACCTACCTACCTACATACCTATCTCTAGCTATCTATCTACCTACCTACCTATCTGTATCTACCTACCTACCTACCTACCTACCTACCTATCTGTGTCTATCTACCTACCTACCTACCTATCTGTATCTATCTATCTACCTACCTACCTATCTGTATCTATCTATCTACCTACCTATCTGTATCTATCAATCTACCTACCTACCTATCTCTATCTATCTACCTACCTACCTACCTATCTCTATCTATCTACCTACCTACCTATCTGTATCTATCTATCCACCTAGCTACCTATCTGTATCTATCTATCTACCTACCTACCTATCTGTATCTATCAATCTACCTACCTACCTATCTGTATATATCTATCTACCTACCTACCTATCTCTATCTATCAATTGACCTACCTACCTATCTCTATCTATCTATCTACCTACCTACCTATCTGTATCTATCAATCTACCTACCTACCTATCTGTATCTATCTACCTACCTACCTACCTATCCGTGTCTATCTACCTACCTACCTTTCTCTATCTATCAATCTACCTACCTACCTATCTGTATCTATCTATCTACCTACCTACCTATCTCTATCTATCTATCTACCTACCTACCTATCTCTATCTATCTACCTACCTACCTACCTACCTATCTGTATCTATCTATCTACCTACCTACCTACCTATCTGTATCTATCTATCTACCTACCTACCTACCTATCTGTATCTATCTACCTACCTACCTATCTCTATCTACCTACCTACCTATCTGTATCTATCTATCTACCTACCTACCTATCTGTATTTATCTATCTACCTACCTACCTATCTGTATCTATCTATCTACCTAGCTACCTATCTGTATCTATCAATCTACCTACCTACCTATCTCTATCTATCTATTTACCTACCTACCTATCTCTATCTATCTACCTACCTACCTACCTACCTATCTGTATCTATCTATCTACCTACCTACCTATCTGTATCTATCAATCTACCTACTTACCTATCTCTATCTATTTACCTACCTACCTATCTCTATCTATCTACCTACCTACCTACCTATCTCTATCTATCTACCTACCTACCTATCTGTATCTATCAATCTACCTACCTACCTATCTCTATCTATCTACCTACCTACCTACCTATCTCTATCTATCTACCTACCTACCTATCTGTATCTATCAATCTACCAACCTACCTATCTGTATCTATCTATCTACCTACCTACCTATCTGTATCTATCAATCTACCTACCTACCTATCTGTATCTATCTATCTACCTACCTACCTATCTGTATCTATCAATCTACCTACCTACCTATCTGTATCTATCAATCTACCTACCTACCTACCTATCTCTATCTATCTACCTACCTACCTATCTCTATCTATCTATCTACCTACCTATCTGTATCTATCTATCTACCTACCTACCTATCTCTATCTATCAATTTACCTACCTACCTATCTCTATCTATCTATCTATCTACCTACCTATCTATATTTATCTATCTACCTACCTATCTCTATCTATCTACCTACCTACCTACATACCTATCTCTATCCATCTTTCTACCTACCTACCTATCTGTATCTACCTACCTACCTACCTACCTATCTGTGTCTATCTACCTACCTACCTACCTACCTATCTGTATCTATCAATCTACCAACCTACCTATCTGTATCTATCTATCTACCTACCTACCTATCTGTATCTATCAATCTACCTACCTACCTATCTGTATCTATCTATCTACCTACCTACCTATCTGTATCTATCAATCTACCTACCTACCTATCTGTATCTATCAATCTACCTACCTACCTACCTATCTCTATCTATCTACCTACCTACCTATCTCTATCTATCTATCTACCTACCTATCTGTATCTATCTATCTACCTACCTACCTATCTCTATCTATCAATTTACCTACCTACCTATCTCTATCTATCTATCTATCTACCTACCTATCTATATTTATCTATCTACCTACCTATCTCTATCTATCTACCTACCTACCTACATACCTATCTCTATCCATCTTTCTACCTACCTACCTATCTGTATCTACCTACCTACCTACCTACCTATCTGTGTCTATCTACCTACCTACCTACCTACCTATCTGTATCTATCTATCTACCTACCTACCTATCTGTATCTATCTATCTACCTACCTACCTATCTGTATCTATCAATCTACCTACCTACCTATCTCTATCTATCTACCTACCTACCTACCTATCTCTATCTATCTACCTACCTACCTATCTGTATCTATCTATCCACCTAGCTACCTATCTGTATCTATCTATCTACCTACCTACCTATCTGTATCTATCAATCTACCTACCTACCTATCTGTATATATCTATCTACCTACCTACCTATCTCTATCTATCAATTGACTTACCTACCTATCTCTATCTATCTATCTACCTACCTACCTATCTGTATCTATCAATCTACCTACCTACCTATCTGTATCTATCTACCTACCTACCTACCTAACCGTGTCTATCTACCTACCTACCTATCTCTATCTATCTATCTACCTACCTACCTATCTCTATCTATCTACCTACCTACCTACCTACCTATCTGTATCTATCTATCTACCTACCTACCTACCTATCTGTATCTATCTATCTACCTACCTACCTACATATCTGTATCTATCTACCAACCTACCTATCTCTATCTACCTACCTACCTATCTGTATCTATCTATCTACCTACCTACCTATCTGTATTTATCTATCTACCTACCTACCTATCTGTATCTATCTATCTACCTACCTACCCATCTCTATCTATCTATCTACCTACCTACCTATCTCTATCGATCTACCTACCTACCTACCTACCTATCTGTATCTATCTATCTACCTACCTACCTATCTGTATCTATCAATCTACCTACCTACCCATCTCTATCTATCTATCTACCTACCTACCTATCTCTATCGATCTACCTACCTACCTACCTACCTACCTATCTGTATCTATCTATCTACCTACCTACCTACCTACCTATCTGTATCTATCTATCTACCTACATACCTATCTGTATCTATCTACCTACCTATCTGTATTTATCTACCTACTTACCTATCTGTATCTATCTATCTACCTACCTACCTACCTATCTCTATCTATCTACCTACCTACCTATCTGTATCTATCAATCTACCAACCTACCTATCTGTATCTATCTATCTACCTACCTACCTATCTGTATCTATCAATCTACCTACCTACCTATCTGTATCTATCTATCTACCTACCTACCTATCTGTATCTATCAATCTCCCTACCTACCTATCTGTATCTATCAATCTACCTACCTACCTACGTATCTCTATCTATCTATCTACCTACCTACCTATCTCTATCTATCTACCTACCTATCTGTATCTATCTATCTACCTACCTACCTATCTCTATCTATCAATTTACCTACCTACCTATCTCTATCTATCTATCTACCTACCTACCTATCTGTATTTATCTATCTATCTACCTACCTACCTATCTCTATCTATCTACCTACCTACCTACATACCTATCTCTAGCTATCTATCTACCTACCTACCTATCTGTATCTACCTACCTACCTACCTACCTATCTGTGTCTATCTACCAACCTACCTACCTATCTGTATCTATCTACCTACCTACCTATCTGTATCTATCTACCTACCTACCTACCTATCTGTATCTATCTATCTACCTACCTACCTATCTCTATCTATCTATCTACCTACCTACCTATCTCTATCTATCTACCTACCTACCTACCTACCTATCTGTATCTATCTATCTACCTACCTACCTACCTATCTGTATCTATCTATCTACCTACCTACCTACATATCTGTATCTATCTACCAACCTACCTATCTCTATCTACCTACCTGCCTATCTGTATCTATCTATCTACCTACCTACCTATCTGTATTTATCTATCTACCTACCTACCTATCTGTATCTATCTATCTACCTAGCTACCTATCTGTATCTATCAATCTACCTACCTACCTATCTGTATCTATCAATCTACCTACCTACCCATCTCTATCTATCTATCTACCTACCTACCTATCTCTATCTATCTACCTACCTACCTACCTACCTATCTGTATCTATCTATCTACCTACCTACCTACCTACCTATCTGTATCTATCTATCTACCTACCTACCTATCTGTATCTATCTACCTACCTACCTATCTGTATTTATCTACCTACTTACCTATCTGTATCTATCTATCTACCTACCTACCTACCTACCTATCTCTATCTATCTACCTACCTACCTATCTGTATCTATCAATCTACCAACCTACCTATCTGTATCTATCTATCTACCTACCTACCTATCTGTATCTATCAATCTACCTACCTACCTATCTGTATCTATCTACCTACCTACCTATCTGTATCTATCAATCTCCCTACCTACCTATCTGTATCTATCAATCTACCTACCTACCTACGTATCTCTATCTATCTACCTACCTACCTATCTCTATCTACCTACCTATCTGTATCTATCTATCTACCTACCTACCTATCTCTATCTATCAATTTACCTACCTACCTATCTCTATCTATCTATCTACCTACCTACCTATCTGTATTTATCTATCTACCTACCTACCTATCTCTATCTATCCACCTACCTACCTACATACCTATCTCTAGCTATCTATCTACCTACCTACCTATCTGTATCTACCTACCTACCTACCTACCTATCTGTGTCTATCTACCAACCTACCTACCTATCTGTATCTATCTATCTACCTACCTACCTATCTGTATCTATCTATCTACCTACCTACCTACCTATCTGTATCTATCAATCTACCTACCTACCTATCTCTATCTATCTACCTACCTACCTACCTATCTCTATCTATCTACCTACCTACCTATCTGTATCTATCTATCCACCTAGCTACCTATCTGTATCTATCTATCTACCTACCTACCTATCTGTATCTATCAATCTACCTACCTACCTATCTGTATATATCTATCTACCTACCTACCTATCTCTATCTATCAATTGACCTACCTACCTATCTATATCTATCTATCTACCTACCTACCTATCTGTATCTATCAATCTACCTACCTACCTATCTGTATCTATCTACCTACCTACCTACCTATCCGTGTCTATCTACCTACCTACCTATCTCTATCTATCAATCTACCTACCTACCTATCTGTATCTATCTATCTACCTACCTACCTATCTCTATCTACCTACCTACCTATCTGTATCTATCTATCTACCTACCTACCTATCTGTATTTATCTATCTACCTACCTACCTATCTGTATCTATCTATCTACCTAGCTACCTATCTGTATCTATCAATCTACCTACCTACCTATCTCTATCTATCTATCTACCTACCTACCTATCTCTATCTATCTACCTACCTACCTACCTATCTGTATCTATCTATCTACCTACCTACCTATCTGTATTTATCTATCTACCTACCTACCTATCTGTATCTATCAATCTACCTACCTACCTATCTCTATCTGTCTATCTACCTACCTACCTATCTCTATCTATCTATCTACCTACCTACCTATCTGTATCTATCTACCTACGTACCTATCTGTATTTATCTACCTACTTACCTATCTGTATCTATCTATCTACCTACCTATCTGTATCTATCAATCTACCTACCTACCTATCTCTATCTATCTATTTACATAACTACCTATCTCTATCTATCTACCTACCTAGCTACCTATCTGTATCTATCTATCTACCTAGCTATCTATCTGTATCTATCAATCTACCTACCTATCTATCTACCTACCTACCTACCTATCTCTATCTATCTAACTACCTACCTACCTATCTGTATCTATCAATCTACCTACCTATCTCTATCTATCTACCTACCAACCTACCTATCTGTATCTATCTATCTACCTACCTACCTACCTATCTGTATCTATCTACCTACCTACCTATCTGTATCTATCTATCTACCTAGCTACCTATCTGTATCTATCAATCTACCTACCTACCTATCTCTATCTATCTATTTACCTACCTACCTATCTCTATCTATCTACCTACCTACCTACCTATCTGTATCTATCTATCTACCTACCTACCTATCTGTATCTATCTATCTACCTAACTACCTATCTGTATCTATCAATCTACCTACCTACCTATCTGTATCTATCAATCTACCTACCTACCTATCTCTATCTATCTATCTACCTACCTACCTATCTGTATCTATCTATCTACCTATCTACCTATCTGTATCTATCTATCTACCTACCTACCTATCTGTATCTATCAATCTACCTACCTATCTCTATCTATCTACCTACCTACCTACATATCTGTATCTATCTATCTACCTACCTACCTATCTGTATCTATCTACCTACCTACCTAACTATCTGTATCTATCTACCTACCTACCTACCTACCTATCTGTATCTATCTACCTAGCTACCTATCTGTGTCTATCTATCTATCTACCTAGCTACCTATCTGTATCTATCAATCTACCTACCTACCTATCTGTATCTATCAATCTACCTACCTACCTATCTCTATCTATCTACCTACCTACCTACCTATCTCTATCTATCTACCTACCTACCTATCTCTATCTATCAATCTACCAACCTACCTATCTGTATCTATCAATCTACCTACCTACCTATCTCTATCTATCTATCTACCTACCTACCTCTCTATCTATCTACCTACCTACCTACCTATCTGTATCTATCAATCTACCTACCTACCTATCTCTATCTATCTATTTACCTACCTACCTATCTCTATCTATCTATCTATCTATCTATCTATCTACCTACCTACCTATCTGTATCTATCTATCTACCTACCTACCTATCTGTATCTATCAATCTACCTACCTACCTATCTGTATCTATCAATCTACCTACCTACCTATCTCTATCTATCTACCTACCTACCTACCTATCTCTATCTATCTACCTACCTACCTATCTCTATCTATCAATCTACCAACCTACCTATCTGTATCTATCAATCTACCTACCTACCTATCTCTATCTATCTATCTACCTACCTACCTCTCTATCTATCTACCTACCTACCTACCTATCTGTATCTATCAATCTACCTACCTACCTATCTCTATCTATCTATTTACCTACCTACCTATCTCTATCTATCTATCTATCTATCTACCTACCTACCTATCTGTATCTATCTATCTACCTACCTACCTATCTGTATCTATCAATCTACCTACCTACCTATCTGTATCTATCAATCTACCTACCTACCTATCTCTATCTATCTACCTACCTACCTACCTATCTGTATCTATCTATCTACCTACCTATCTCTATCTATCAATTTACCTACCTACCTATCTCTATCTATCTACCTACCTACCTACCTATCTCTATCTATCTATCTACCTACCTACCTATCTGTATGTATCTACCTACCTACCTACCTATCTGTATGTATCTACCTACCTACCTACCTATCTGTGTCTATCTACCTACCTACCTACCTATCTGTATCTATCTACCTACCTACCTATCTGTATCTATCTATCTACCTACCTACCTATCTGTATCTATCAATCTACCTACCTATCTCTATCTACCTACCTACCTACCTACCTATCTCTATCTATCTACCTACCTACCTACCTACCTATCTGTATCTATCAATCTACCTACCTACCTATCTCTATCTATCTATCTACCTACCTACCTATCTCTATCTATCTACCTACCTACCTAACTATCTGTATCTATCTATCTATCTACCTACCTACCTATCTCTATCTATCAATTTACCTACCTACCTATCTCTATCTATCTATCTACCTACCTACCTATCTGTATTTATCTATCTAACTACCTACCTATCTCTATCTATCTACCTACCTACCTACCTACCTATCTCTATCTATCTATCTACCTAACTACATATCTGTATCTATCTACCTACCTACCTACCTACCTATCCGTGTCTATCTACCTACCTACCTATCTCTATCTATCAATCTACCTACCTACCTATCTGTATCTATCTATCTACCTACCTACCTATCTCTATCTATCTATCTATCTACCTACCTACCTATCTCTATCTATCTACCTACCTACCTACCTACCTATCTGTATCTATCTATCTACCTACCTACCTACCTATCTGTATCTATCTATCTACCTACCTACCTACCTCTCTGTATCTATCTACCTACCTACCTATCTCTATCTACCTACCTACCTATCTGTATCTATCTATCTACCTACCTACCTATCTGTATTTATCTACCTACCTACCTACCTATCTGTATCTATCTATCTACCTAGCTACCTATCTGTATCTATCAATCTACCTACCTACCTATCTCTATCTATCTATCTACCTACCTACCTATCTCTATCTATCTATCTACCTACCTACCTACCTATCTGTATCTATCTATCTACCTACCTACCTGTATTTATCTATCTACCTACCTACCTATCTGTATCTATCAATCTACCTACCTACCTATCTCTATCTATCTATCTACCTACCTACCTATCTCTATCTATCTATCTACCTACCTACCTATCTGTATCTATCTACCTACGTACCTATCTGTATTTATCTACCTACTTACCTATCTGTATCTATCTATCTACCTACCTATCTGTATCTATCAATCTACCTACCTACCTATCTCTATCTATCTATTTACATAACTACCTATCTCTATCTATCTACCTACCTAGCTACCTATCTGTATCTATCTATCTACCTAGCTATCTATCTGTATCTATCAATCTACCTACCTATCTATCTACCTACCTACCTACCTATCTCTATCTATCTAACTACCTACCTACCTATCTGTATCTATCAATCTACCTACCTATCTCTATCTATCTACCTACCTACCTACCTATCTGTATCTATCTATCTACCTACCTACCTACCTATCTGTATCTATCTACCTACCTACCTATCTGTATCTATCTATCTACCTAGCTACCTATCTGTATCTATCAATCTACCTACCTACCTATCTCTATCTATCTATTTACCTACCTACCTATCTCTATCTATCTACCTACCTACCTACCTATCTGTATCTATCTATCTACCTACCTACCTATCTGTATCTATCTATCTACCTAACTACCTATCTGTATCTATCAATCTACCTACCTACCTATCTGTATCTATCAATCTACCTACCTACCTATCTCTATCTATCTATCTACCTACCTACCTATCTGTATCTATCTATCTACCTATCTACCTATCTCTATCTATCAATTTACCTACCTACCTATCTCTATCTATCTATCTACCTACCTACCTATCTGTATTTATCTATCTACCTACCTACCTATCTCTATCTATCTACCTACCTAAATACCTACCTATCTCTATCTATATATCTACCTACCTACCTATCTCTATCTATCTACCTGCCTACCTATCTGTATCTATCAATCTACCTACCTACCTATCTCTATCTACCTACCTGCCTACCTACCTATCTCTATCTATCTACCTACCTACCTATCTGTATCTATCAATCTACCAACCTACCTATCTGTATCTATCAATCTACCTACTTACCTATCTCTATCTATCTATTTACCTACCTACCTATCTGTATCTATCTATCTATCTATCTATCTATCTATCTATCTATCTATCTACCTACCTACCTATCTGTATTTATCTATCTACCTACCTACCTATCTCTATCTATCTACCTACCTACCTACCTATCTCTATCTATCTATCTACCTACCTACCTATCTGTATCTACCTACGTACCTATCTGTATTTATCTACCTACTTACCTATCTGTATCTATCTATCTACCTACCTATCTGTATCTATCAATCTACCTACCTACCTATCTCTATCTATCTATTTACATAACTACCTATCTCTATCTATCTACCTACCTAGCTACCTATCTGTATCTATCTATCTACCTAGCTATCTATCTGTATCTATCAATCTACCTACCTATCTATCTACCTACCTACCTACCTATCTCTATCTATCTAACTACCTACCTACCTATCTGTATCTATCAATCTACCTACCTATCTCTATCTATCTACCTACCTACCTACCTATCTGTATCTATCTATCTACCTACCTACCTACCTATCTGTATCTATCTACCTACCTACCTATCTGTATCTATCTATCTACCTAGCTACCTATCTGTATCTATCAATCTACCTACCTACCTATCTCTATCTATCTATTTACCTACCTACCTATCTCTATCTATCTACCTACCTACCTACCTATCTGTATCTATCTATCTACCTACCTACCTATCTGTATCTATCTATCTACCTAACTACCTATCTGTATCTATCAATCTACCTACCTACCTATCTGTATCTATCAATCTACCTACCTACCTATCTCTATCTATCTATCTACCTACCTACCTATCTGTATCTATCTATCTACCTATCTACCTATCTGTATCTATCTATCTACCTACCTACCTATCTGTATCTATCAATCTACCTACCTATCTCTATCTATCTACCTACCTACCTACATATCTGTATCTATCTATCTATCTACCTACCTACCTATCTGTATCTATCTACCTACCTACCTAACTATCTGTATCTATCTACCTACCTACCTACCTACCTATCTGTATCTATCTACCTAGCTACCTATCTGTGTCTATCTATCTATCTACCTAGCTACCTATCTGTATCTATCAATCTACCTACCTACCTATCTGTATCTATCAATCTACCTACCTACCTATCTCTATCTATCTACCTACCTACCTACCTATCTCTATCTATCTACCTACCTACCTATCTGTATCTATCAATCTACCAACCTACCTATCTGTATCTATCAATCTACCTACCTACCTATCTCTATCTATCTATCTACCTACCTACCTCTCTATCTATCTACCTACCTACCTACCTATCTGTATCTATCAATCTACCTACCTACCTATCTCTATCTATCTATTTACCTACCTACCTATCTCTATCTATATATCTATCTATCTACCTACCTACCTATCTGTATCTATCTATCTACCTACCTACCTATCTGTATCTATCAATCTACCTACCTACCTATCTGTATCTATCAATCTACCTACCTACCTATCTCTATCTATCTACCTACCTACCTACCTATCTGTATCTATCTATCTACCTACCTATCTCTATCTATCAATTTACCTACCTACCTATCTCTATCTATCTACCTACCTACCTACCTATCTCTATCTATCTATCTACCTACCTACCTATCTGTATGTATCTACCTACCTACCTACCTATCTGTATGTATCTACCTACCTACCTACCTACCTATCTGTGTCTATCTACCTACCTACCTACCTATCTGTATCTATCTACCTACCTACCTATCTGTATCTATCTATCTACCTACCTACCTATCTGTATCTATCAATCTACCTACCTATCTCTATCTACCTTCCTACCTACCTACCTATCTCTATCTATCAACCTACCTACCTACCTACCTATCTGTATCTATCAATCTACCTACCTACCTATCTCTATCTATCTATCTACCTACCTACCTATCTCTATCTATCTACCTACCTACCTAACTATCTGTATCTATCTATCTATCTACCTACCTACCTATCTCTATCTATCAATTTACCTACCTACCTATCTCTATCTATCTATCTACCTACCTACCTATCTGTATTTATCTATCTACCTACCTACCTATCTCTATCTATCTACCTACCTACCTACCTATCTCTATCTATCTATCTACCTAACTACACATCTGTATCTATCTACCTACCTACCTACCTACCTATCCGTGTCTATCTACCTACCTACCTATCTCTATCTATCTATCTACCTACCTACCTACCTATCTCTATCTATCTACCTACCTACCTACCTACCTATCTGTATCTATCTATCTACCTACCTACCTACCTATCTGTATCTATCTATCTACCTACCTACCTACCTCTCTGTATCTATCTACCTACCTACCTATCTCTATCTACCTACCTACCTATCTGTATCTATCTATCTACCTACCTACCTATCTGTATTTATCTATCTACCTACCTACTTATCTGTATCTATCTATCTACCTAGCTACCTATCTGTATCTATCAATCTACCTACCTACCTACCTCTCTGTATCTATCAATCTACCTACCTACCTATCTCTATCTATCTATCTACCTACCTACCTATCTCTATCTATCTACTTACCTACCTACCTATCTGTATCTATCTATCTACCTACCTACCTACCTACCTATCTGTATCTATCTATCTACCTACCTACCTATCTGTATCTATCTACCTACCTACCTATCTGTATTTATCTACCTACTTACCTATCTGTATCTATCTATCTACGTACCTATCTGTATCTATCAATCTACCTACCTACCTATCTCTATCTATCTATTTACATACCTACCTATCTCTATCTATCTACCTACCTAGCTACCTATCTGTATCTATCTATCTAGTTAGCTACCTATCTGTATCTATCAATCTACCTACCTACCTATCTATCTATCTACCTACCTACCTATCTCTATCTATCTACCTACCTACCTACCTACCTACCTATCTCTATCTATCTATCTACCTACCTACCTATCTCTATATATCTACCTACCTACCTATCTGTATCTATCAATCTACCTACCTACCTATCTCTATCTATCTACCTACCTACCTACCTATCTGTATCTATCTACCTACCTACCTATCTCTATCTATCAATTTACCTACCTACCTATCTCTATCTATCTATCTACCTACCTACCTATCTGTATTTATCTATCTACCTACCTACCTATCTCTATCTATCTACCTACCTAAATACCTACCTATCTCTATCTATATATCTACCTACCTACCTATCTCTATCTATCTACCTACCTACCTATCTGTATCTATCAATCTACCAACCTACCTATCTGTATCTATCAATCTACCTACTTACCTATCTCTATCTATCTATTTACCTACCTACCTATCTGTATCTATCTATCTATCTATCTATCTATCTATCTATCTATCTATCTATCTATCTATCTATCTATCTATCTATCTATCTATCTACCTACCTACCTATCTGTATTTATCTATCTACCTACCTACCTATCTCTATCTATCTACCTACCTACCTACCTATCTCTATCTATCTATCTACCTACCTACCTATCTGTATGTATCTACCTACCTACCTACCTATCTGTGTCTATCTACCTACCTACCTACCTATCTGTATCTATCTACCTACCTACCTATCTGTATCTATCTATCTACCTACCTACCTATCTGTATCTATCAATCTACCTACCTATCTCTATCTATCTACCTACCTACCTACCTACCTATCTCTATCTATCTACCTACCTACCTCCCTACCTATCTGTATCTATCAATCTACCTACCTACCTATCTCTATCTATCTATCTACCTACCTACCTATCTCTATCTATCTACCTACCTACCTAACTATCTGTATCTATCTATCTACCTACCTACCTATCTCTATCTATCAATTTACCTACCTACCTATCTCTATCTATCTACCTACCTACCTACCTACCTACCTCTATCTATCTATCTACCTAACTACATATCTGTATCTATCTACCTACCTACCTACCTACCTATCCGTGTCTATCTACCTACCTACCTATCTCTATCTATCAATCTACCTACCTACCTATCTGTATCTATCTATCTACCTACCTACCTATCTCTATCTATCTATCTACCTACCTACCTATCTCTATCTATCTACCTACCTACCTACCTACCTATCTGTATCTATCTATCTACCTACCTACCTACCTATCTGTATCTATCTATCTACCTACCTACCTACCTATCTGTATCTATCTACCTACCTACCTATCTCTATCTACCTACCTACCTATCTGTATCTATCTATCTACCTACCTACCTATCTGTATTTATCTATCTACCTACCTACTTATCTGTATCTATCTATCTACCTAGCTACCTATCTGTATCTATCAATCTACCTACCTACCTACCTATCTGTATCTATCAATTTACCTACCTACCTATCTCTATCTATCTATCTACCTACCTACCTATCTCTATCTATCTACTTACCTACCTACCTATCTGTATCTATCTATCTACCTACCTACCTACCTACCTACCTATCTGTATCTATCTATCTACCTACGTACCTATCTGTATCTATCTACCTACCTACTTATCTGTATTTATCTACCTACTTACCTATCTGTATCTATCTATCTACGTACCTATCTGTATCTATCAATCTACCTACCTACCTATCTCTATCTATCTATTTACATACCTACCTATCTCTATCTATCTACCTACCTAGCTAGCTATCTGTATCTATCTATCTACCTAGCTACCTATCTGTATCTATCAATCTACCTACCTACCTATCTGTCTATCTACCTACCTACCTATCTCTATCTATCTACCTACCTACCTACCTACCTATCTCTATCTATCTACCTACCTACCTATCTCTATCTATCTACCTACCTACCTATGTGTATCTATCAATCTACCTACCTACCTATCTCTATCTATCTACCTACCTACCTACCTATCTGTATCTATCTACCTACCTACCTATCTCTATCTATCAATTTACCTACCTACCTATCTCTATCTATCTATCTACCTACCTACCTATCTGTATTTATCTATCTACCTACCTACCTATCTCTATCTATCTACCTACCTACCTACCTACCTATTTCTATCTATCTATCTACCTACCTACCTATCTCTATCTATCTACCTACCTACCTATCTGTATCTATCAATCTACCTACCTACCTATCTCTATGTATCTACCTACCTACCTACCTATCTCTATCTATCTACCTACCTACCTATCTGTATCTATCAATCTACCAACCTACCTATCTTTATCTATCAATCTACCTACTTACCTATATCTATCTATTTACCTACCTACCTATCTGTATCTATCTATCTACCTACCTACCTACCTACCTATCTGTATCTATCTATCTACCTAGCTACCTATCTGTATCTATCTATCTACCTAGCTACCTATCTGTATCTATCAATCTTCCTACCTACCTATCTCTATCTATCTACCTACCTACCTACCTACCTATCTCTATCGATCTACCTACCTACCTATCTGTATCTATCAATCTACCAACCTACCTATCTGTATCTATCAATCTACCTACTTACCTATCTCTATCTATCTATTTACCTACCTACCTATCTGTATCTATCTATCTATCTATCTACCTACCTACCTATCTGTATTTATCTATCTACCTACCTACCTATCTCTATCTATCTACCTACCTACCTACCTATCTCTATCTATCTATCTACCTACCTACCTATCTGTATGTATCTACCTACCTACCTACCTATCTGTGTCTATCTACCTACCTACCTACCTATCTGTATCTATCTACCTACCTATCTGTATCTATCTATCTACCTACCTACCTACCTATCTGTATCTATCTATCTACCTACCTACCTTTCTGTATCTATCTATCTACCTACCTACCTATCTGTATCTATCAATCTACCTACCTATCTCTATCAATCTACCTACCTACCTGCCTATCTCTATCTATCTACCTACCTACCTATCTGTATCTATCTATCTACCTACCTACCTATCTGTATCTATCTACTTACCTACCTATCTGTATCTATCTATCTATCTAGCTACCTATCTACCTATCTCTATCTATCTATCTACCTACCTACCTATCTCTATCTATCTACCTACCTACCTATGTGTATCTATCAATCTACCTACCTACCTATCTCTATCTATCTACCTACCTACCTACCTATCTGTATCTATCTACCTACCTACCTATCTCTATCTATCAATTTACCTACCTACCTATCTCTATCTATCTATCTACCTACCTACCTATCTGTATTTATCTATCTACCTACCTACCTATCTCTATCTATCTACCTACCTACCTACCTACCTATTTCTATCTATCTATCTACCTACCTACCTATCTCTATCTATCTACCTACCTACCTATCTGTATCTATCAATCTACCTACCTACCTATCTCTATGTATCTACCTACCTACCTACCTATCTCTATCTATCTACCTACCTACCTATCTGTATCTATCAATCTACCAACCTACCTATCTTTATCTATCAATCTACCTACTTACCTATATCTATCTATTTACCTACCTACCTATCTGTATCTATCTATCTACCTACCTACCTACCTACCTATCTGTATCTATCTATCTACCTAGCTACCTATCTGTATCTATCTATCTACCTAGCTACCTATCTGTATCTATCAATCTTCCTACCTACCTATCTCTATCTATCTACCTACCTACCTACCTACCTATCTCTATCGATCTACCTACCTACCTATCTGTATCTATCAATCTACCAACCTACCTATCTGTATCTATCAATCTACCTACTTACCTATCTCTATCTATCTATTTACCTACCTACCTATCTGTATCTATCTATCTATCTACCTACCTACCTATCTGTATTTATCTATCTACCTACCTACCTATCTCTATCTATCTACCTACCTACCTACCTATCTCTATCTATCTATCTACCTACCTACCTATCTGTATGTATCTACCTACCTACCTACCTATCTGTGTCTATCTACCTACCTACCTACCTATCTGTATCTATCTACCTACCTATCTGTATCTATCTATCTACCTACCTACCTACCTATCTGTATCTATCTATCTACCTACCTACCTTTCTGTATCTATCTATCTACCTACCTACCTATCTGTATCTATCAATCTACCTACCTACCTATCTCTATCTATCTACCTACCTACCTACCTACCTACCTATCTCTATCGATCTACCTACCTACCTATCTGTATCTATCAATCTACCAACCTACCTATCTGTATCTATCAATCTACCTACTTACCTATCTCTATCTATCTATTTACCTACCTACCTATCTGTATCTATCTATCTATCTACCTACCTACCTATCTGTATTTATCTATCTACCTACCTACCTATCTCTATCTATCTACCTACCTACCTACCTATCTCTATCTATCTATCTACCTACCTACCTATCTGTATGTATCTACCTACCTACCTACCTATCTGTGTCTATCTACCTACCTACCTACCTATCTGTATCTATCTACCTACCTATCTGTATCTATCTATCTACCTACCTACCTACCTATCTGTATCTATCTATCTACCTACCTACCTTTCTGTATCTATCTATCTACCTACCTACCTATCTGTATCTATCAATCTACCTACCTATCTCTATCAATCTACCTACCTACCTGCCTATCTCTATCTATCTACCTACCTACCTATCTGTATCTATCTATCTACCTACCTACCTATCTGTATCTATCTACTTACCTACCTATCTGTATCTATCTATCTACCTAGCTACCTATCTGTATCTATCTATCTACCTAGCTACCTATCTGTATCTATCAATCTACCTACCTACCTATCTGTATCTATCAATCTACCTACCTACCTATCTCTATCTATCTACCTACCTACCTGCCTATCTCTATCTATCTACCTACCTACCTATCTGTATCTATCAATCTACCAACCTACCTATCTGTATCTATCTACCTACCTACCTATCTCTATCTATCTACCTACCTACCTACCTATCTGTATCTATCTACCTACCTACCTACCTACCTACCTATCTGTATCTATCTATCTACCTACCTATCTACCTATCTGTATCTATCTACCTACCTACCTATCTCTATCTACCTACCTACCTATCTGTATCTATCAATCTACCTACCTACCTATCTGTATCTATCAATCTACCTACCTACCTATCTGTATCTATCTACCTACCTACCTACCTATCTGTATCTATCTATCTACCTACCTAGCTATCTCTATCTATCAATTTACCTACCTACCTATCTCTATCTATCTATCTACCTACCTACCTATCTGTATTTATCTATCTACCTACCTACCTATCTCTATCTATCTATTTACCTACCTACCTATCTCTATCTATCTACCTACCTACCTACATATCTGTATCTATCTATCTACCTACCTACCTATCTGTATCTATCTACCTACCTACCTAACTATCTGTATCTATCTACCTACCTACCTACCTATCTGTATCTATCTATCTACCTAGCTACCTATCTATATCTATCTATCTACCTAGCTACCTATCTGTATCTATCAATCTACCTACCTACCTATCTGTATCTATCAATCTACCTATCTACCTATCTCTATCTATCTACCTACCTACCTACCTATCTCTATCTATCTACCTACCTACCTATCTGTATCTATCAATCTACCAACCTACCTATCTGTATCTATCAATCTACCTACCTACCTATCTCTATCTATCTATCTACCTACCTACCTATCTCTATCTACCTACCTACCTACCTATCTGTATCTATCTACCTACCTACCTATCTCTATCTATCTACCTACCTACCTACCTACCTATCTGTATCTATCTATCTACCTACCTACCTACCTATCTGTATCTATCTATCTACCTACCTATCTACCTATCTGTATCTATCTACCTACCTACCTATCTCTATCTACCTACCTACCTATCTGTATCTATCTATCTACCTACCTACCTATCTGTATTTATCTATCTACCTACCTACCTATCTGTATCTATCTATCTACCTAGCTACCTATCTGTATCTATCAATCTACCTACCTACCTACCTATCTGTATCTATCAATGTACCTACCTACCTATCTGTATCTATCTACCTACCTACCTATCTGTATTTATCTACCTAGTTACCTATCTGTATCTATCTATCTACCTACCTTTCTGTATCTATCAATCTACCTACCTACCTATCTCTATCTATCTATTTACATACCTACCTATCTCTATCTATCTACCTACCTAGCTACCTATCTTATCTATCTATCTACCTAGCTACCTATCTGTATCTATCAATCTACCTACCTACCTATCTATCTATCTACCTACCTACCTATCTCTATCTATCTACCTACCTACCTACCTATCTGTATCTATCTATCTACCTACCTACCTATCTTTATCTATCAATCTACCTACTTACCTATATCTATCTATTTACCTACCTACCTATCTGTATCTATCTATCTACCTACCTACCTACCTACCTATCTGTATCTATCTATCTACCTAGCTACCTATCTGTATCTATCTATCTACCTAGCTACCTATCTGTATCTATCAATCTTCCTACCTACCTATCTCTATCTATCTACCTACCTACCTACCTACCTATCTCTATCGATCTACCTACCTACCTATCTGTATCTATCAATCTACCAACCTACCTATCTGTATCTATCAATCTACCTACTTACCTATCTCTATCTATCTATTTACCTACCTACCTATCTGTATCTATCTATCTATCTACCTACCTACCTATCTGTATTTATCTATCTACCTACCTACCTATCTCTATCTATCTACCTACCTACCTACCTATCTCTATCTATCTATCTACCTACCTACCTATCTGTATGTATCTACCTACCTACCTACCTATCTGTGTCTATCTACCTACCTACCTACCTATCTGTATCTATCTATCTACCTATCTGTATCTATCTATCTACCTACCTACCTACCTATCTGTATCTATCTATCTACCTACCTACCTTTCTGTATCTATCTATCTACCTACCTACCTATCTGTATCTATCAATCTACCTACCTATCTCTATCAATCTACCTACCTACCTGCCTATCTCTATCTATCTACCTACCTACCTATCTGTATCTATCTATCTACCTACCTACCTATCTGTATCTATCTACTTACCTACCTATCTGTATCTATCTATCTACCTAGCTACCTATCTGTATCTATCTATCTACCTAGCTACCTATCTGTATCTATCAATCTACCTACCTACCTATCTGTATCTATCAATCTACCTACCTACCTATCTCTATCTATCTACCTACCTACCTGCCTATCTCTATCTATCTACCTACCTACCTATCTGTATCTATCAATCTACCAACCTACCTATCTGTATCTATCTACCTACCTACCTATCTCTATCTATCTACCTACCTACCTACCTACCTATCTGTATCTATCTACCTACCTACCTACCTACCTACCTATCTGTATCTATCTATCTACCTACCTATCTACCTATCTGTATCTATCTACCTACCTACCTATCTCTATCTACCTACCTACCTATCTGTATCTATCAATCTACCTACCTACCTATCTGTATCTATCAATCTACCTACCTACCTATCTGTATCTATCTACCTACCTACCTACCTATCTGTATCTATCTATCTACCTACCTAGCTATCTCTATCTATCAATTTACCTACCTACCTATCTCTATCTATCTATCTACCTACTTACCTATCTGTATTTATCTATCTACCTACCTACCTATCTCTATCTATCTATTTACCTACCTACCTATCTCTATCTATCTACCTACCTACCTACATATCTGTATCTATCTATCTACCTACCTACCTATCTGTATCTATCTACCTACCTACCTAACTATCTGTATCTATCTACCTACCTACCTACCTATCTGTATCTGTCTATCTACCTAGCTACCTATCTATATCTATCTATCTACCTAGCTACCTATCTGTATCTATCAATCTACCTACCTACCTATCTGTATCTATCAATCTACCTACCTACCTATCTCTATCTATCTACCTACCTACCTACCTATCTCTATCTATCTACCTACCTACCTATCTGTATCTATCAATCTACCAACCTACCTATCTCTATCTATCTATCTACCTACCTATCTCTATCTACCTACCTACCTACCTATCTGTATCTATCTACCTACCTACCTATCTCTATCTATCTACCTACCTACCTACCTATCTGTATCTATCTATCTACCTACCTACCTACCTATCTGTATCTATCTATCTACCTACCTATCTACCTATCTGTATCTATCTACCTACCTACCTATCTCTATCTACCTACCTACCTATCTGTATCTATCTATCTACCTACCTACCTATCTGTCTTTATCTATCTACCTACCTACCTATCTGTATCTATCTATCTACCTAGCTACCTATCTCTATCTATCAATCTACCTACCTACCTACCTATCTGTATCTATCAATGTACCTACCTACCTATCTGTATCTATCTACCTACCTACCTATCTGTATTTATCTACCTAGTTACCTATCTGTATCTATCTATCTACCTACCTTTCTGTATCTATCAATCTACCTACCTACCTATCTCTATCTATCTATTTACATACCTACCTATCTCTATCTATCTACCTACCTAGCTACCTATCTTATCTATCTATCTACCTAGCTACCTATCTGTATCTATCAATCTACCTACCTACCTATCTATCTATCTACCTACCTACCTATCTCTATCTATCTACCTACCTACCTACCTATCTGTATCTATCTATCTACCTACCTACCTATCTGTATCTATCAATCTACCAACCTACCTATCTGTATCTATCAATCTACCTACCTACCTATCTCTATCTATCTATCTAACTACCTACCTATCTCTATCTATCTACCTACCTACCTATCTCTATCTATCTACCTACCTACCTATCTCTATCTATCTATCTACCTACCTACCTATCTCTATCTATCTACCTACCTACCTACCTACCTATCTGTATCTATCTATCTACCTACCTACCTACCTATCTGTATCTATCTATCTACCTACCTATCTACCTATCTGTATCTATCTACCTATCTCTATCTACCTACCTACCTATCTGTATCTATCTATCTACCTACCTACCTATCTCTATCTATCTACCTACCTACCTACCTATCTGTATTTATCTATCTACCTACCTACCTATCTGTATCTATCTATCTACCTAGCTACCTATCAGGATCTATCAATCTACCTACCTACCTATCTCTATCTATCTATTTACCTACCTACCTATCTCTATCTATCTATCTACCTACCTACCTATCTGTATCTATCTATCTACCTACCTACCTATCTATACCTATCAATCTACCTACCTACCTATCTGTATCTATCAATCTACCTATCTACCTATCTCTATCTATCTACCTACCTACCTATCTCTATCTCTCTACCTACCTACCTATCTCTATCTATCTACCTACCTACCTATCTCTATCTATCTACCTACCTACCTACATACCTACCTACCTATCTCTATCTATCTACCTACCTACCTATCTGTATCTATCAATCTACCAACCTACCTATCTCTATCTATCTACCTACCTACCTACCTATCTGTATCTATCAATTTACCTACCTACCTATCTCTATCTATCTATCTACCTACCTACCTTTCTCTATCTATCTACCTACCTACCTACCTATCTATATCTATCTATCTACCTACCTACCTATCTCTATCTATCAATTTACCTACCTACCTATCTCTATCTATCTATCTACCTACCTACCTATCTGTATTTATCTATCTACCTACCTACCTATCTCTATCTATCTATTTACCTACCTACCTATCTCTATCTATCTATCTACCTACCTACCTATCTGTATCTATCTATCTACCTACCTACCTACCTATCTGTATCTATCAATCTACCTACCTACCTATCTCTGTCTATCTACCTACCTACCTACCTACCTATCTCTATCTATCTACCTACCTACCTATCTGTATCTATCTATCTACCTACCTACCTACCTATCTGTATCTATCAATCTACCTACCTACCTATCTGTGTCTATCTACCTACCTCCCTACCTATCTGTATCTATCTATCTACCTACCTACCTATCTGTATCTATCTACCTACCTACCTATCTGTATCTATCAATCTACCTACCTACCTATCTGTATCTATCAATCTACCTACCTACCTATCTGTATCTACCTACCTACCTACCTACCTATCTCTATCTATCTACCTACCTAACTATCTGTATCTATCTATCCACCTAGCTACCTATCTGTATCTATCTATCTACCTACCGACCTATCTGTATCTATCAATCTACCTACCTACCTTTCTGTATATATCTATCTACCTACCTACCTATCTCTATCTATCAATTGACCTACCTACCTATCTCTATCTATCTATCTACCTACCTACCTATCTGTATCTATCAATCTACCTACCTACCTATCTATCTATCTACCTACCTACCTATCTGTATTTATCTACCTACTTACCTATCTGTATCTATCTATCTACCTACCTATCTGTATCTATCAATCTACCTACCTACCTATCTCTATCTATCTATTTACATACCTACCTATCTCTATCTATCTACCTACCTAGCTACCTATCTGTAACTATCTATCTACCTAGCTACCTATCTGTATCTATCAATCTACCTACCTACCTATCTATCTATCTACCTACCTACCTATCTCTATCTATCTACCTACCTACCTACCTATCTGTATTTATCTATCTACCTACCTACCTATCTGTATCTATCTATCTACCTAGCTACCTATCAGTATCTATCAATCTACCTACCTACCTATCTCTATCTATCTATTTACCTACCTACCTATCTCTATCTATCTATCTACCTACCTACCTATCTGTATCTATCTATCTACCTACCTACCTATCTATACCTATCAATCTACCTACCTACCTATCTGTATCTATCAATCTACCTATCTACCTATCTCTATCTATCTACCTACCTACCTACCTATCTCTATCTATCTACCTACCTACCTATCTCTATCTATCTACCTACCTAACTACCTATCTCTATCTATCTACCTACCTACCTACCTATCTCTATCTATCTACCTACCTACCTATCTGTATCTATCAATCTACCAACCTACCTATCTCTATCTATCTACCTACCTACCTACCTATCTGTATCTATCAATTTACCTACCTACCTATCTCTATCTATCTATCTACCTACCTACCTTTCTCTATCTATCTACCTACCTACCTACCTATCTGTATCTATCTATCTACCTACCTACCTATCTCTATCTATCAATTTACCTAACTACCTATCTCTATCTATCTACCTACCTACCTACCTATCTCTATCTATCTACCTACCTACCTATCTGTATCTATCAATCTACCAACCTACCTATCTCTATCTACCTACCTACCTACCTATCTGTATCTATCAATTTACCTACCTACCTATCTCTATATATCTATTTACCTACCTACCTATCTCTGTCTATCTACCTACCTACCTACCTACCTATCTCTATCTATCTATCTACCTACCTACCTATCTGTATCTATCTACCTACATACCTACCTATCTGTGTCTATCTACCTACCTCCCTACCTATCTGTATCTATCTATCTACCTACCTACCTATCTGTATCTATCTATCTACCTACCTACCTATCTGTATCTATCTACCTACCTACCTATCTGTATCTATCAATCTACCTACCTACCTATCTGTATCTATCAATCTACCTACCTACCTATCTGTATCTACCTACCTACCTACCTACCTATCTCTATCTACCTACCTAACTATCTGTATCTATCTATCCACCTAGCTACCTATCTGTATCTATCTATCTACCTACCTACCTATCTGTATCTATCAATCTACCTACCTACCTTTCTGTATATATCTATCTACCTACCTACCTATCTCTATCTATCAATTGACCTACCTACCTATCTCTATCTATCTATCTACCTACCTATCTATCTGTATCTATCAATCTACCTACCTACCTATCTCTATCTATCTACCTACCTATCTGTATCTATCTATCTACCTACCTACCTATCTCTATCTATCAATTTACCTACCTACCTATCTCTATCTATATATCTACCTACCTAACTATCTGTATTTATCTATCTACCTACCTACCTATCTCTATCTATCTACCTACCTACCTACCTACCTATCTCTATCTATCTATCTACCTACCTACCTATCTCTATATATATACCTACCTACCTATCTGTATCTATCAATCTACCTACCTACCTATCTCTATCTATCTACCTACCTACCTACCTATCTGTATCTATCTACCTACCTACCTATCTCTATCTATCAATTTACCTACCTACCTATCTCTATCTATCTATCTACCTACCTACCTATCTGTATTTATCTATCTACCTACCTACCTATCTCTATCTATCTACCTACCTACCTACCTACCTATCTCTATCTATCTATCTACCTACCTACCTATCTCTATCTATCTACCTACCTACCTATCTGTATCTATCAATCTACCTACCTACCTATCTCTATCTATCTACCTACCTACCTATCTCTATCTATCTACCTACCTACCTATCTGTATCCATCAATCTACCTACTTACCTATCTCTATCTATCTATTTACCTACCTACCTATCTGTATCTATCTATCTATCTACCTACCTACCTATCTGTATTTATCTATCTACCTACCTACCTATCTCTATCTATCTACCTACCTACCTACCTATCTCTATCTATCTATCTACCTACCTACCTATCTGTATGTATCTACCTACCTACCTACCTATCTGTGTCTATCTACCTACCTACCTACCTATCTGTATCTATCTACCTACCTATCTGTATCTATCTATCTACCTACCTACCTATCTATACCTATCAATCTACCTACCTACCTATCTGTATCTATCAATCTACCTATCTACCTATCTCTATCTATCTACCTACCTACCTACCTATCTCTATCTATCTACCTACCTACCTATCTCTATCTATCTACCTACCTAACTACCTATCTCTATCTATCTACCTACCTACCTACCTACCTATCTCTATCTATCTACCTACCTACCTATCTGTATCTATCAATCTACCAACCTACCTATCTCTATCTATCTACCTACCTACCTACCTATCTGTATCTATCAATTTACCTACCTACCTATCTCTATCTATCTATCTACCTACCTACCTTTCTCTATCTATCTACCTACCTACCTACCTATCTGTATCTATCTATCTACCTACCTACCTATCTCTATCTATCAATTTACCTACCTACCTATCTCTATCTATCTATCTACCTACCTACCTATCTGTATTTATCTATCTACCTACCTACCTATCTCTATCTATCTATTTACCTACCTACCTATCTCTATCTATCTATCTACCTACCTACCTATCTGTATCTATCTATCTACCTACCTACCTACCTATCTGTATCTATCAATCTACCTACCTACCTATCTCTGTCTATCTACCTACCTACCTACCTATCTCTATCTATCTATCTACCTACCTACCTACCTATCTGTATCTATCTACCTACCTACCTACCTATCTGTGTCTATCTACCTACCTACCTCCCTACCTATCTGTATCTATCTATCTACCTACCTACCTATCTGTATCTATCTATCTACCTACCTACCTATCTGTATCTATCTACCTACCTACCTATCTGTATCTATCAATCTACCTACCTACCTATCTGTATCTATCAATCTACCTACCTACCTATCTGTATCTACCTACCTACCTACCTACCTATCTCTATCTATCTACCTACCTATCTGTATCTATCTATCCAACTAGCTACCTATCTGTATCTATCTATCTACCTACCTACCTATCTGTATCTATCAATCGACCTACCTACCTTTCTGTATATATCTATCTACCTACCTACCTATCTCTATCTATCAATTGACCTACCTACCTATCTCTATCTATCTATCTACCTACCTACCTATCTGTATCTATCAATCTACCTACCTACCTATCTGTATCTATCTACCTACCTACCTATCTGTATCTATCAATCTACCTACCTACCTATCTGTATCTATCTACCTACCTACCTATCTGTATTTATCTACCTACTTACCTATCTGTATCTATCTATCTACCTACCTATCTGTATCTATCAATCTACCTACCTACCTATCTCTATCTATCTATTTACATACCTACCTATCTCTATCTATCTACCTACCTAGCTACCTATCTGTAACTATCTATCTACCTAGCTACCTATCTGTATCTATCAATCTACCTACCTACCTATCTATCTATCTACCTACCTACCTATCTCTATCTATCTACCTACCTACCTACCTATCTGTATTTATCTATCTACCTACCTACCTATCTGTATCTATCTATCTACCTAGCTACCTATCAGTATCTATCAATCTACCTACCTACCTATCTCTATCTATCTATTTACCTACCTACCTATCTCTATCTATCTTACCTACCTACCTATCTGTATCTATCTATCTACCTACCTACCTATCTATACCTATCAATCTACCTACCTACCTATCTGTATCTATCAATCTACCTACCTACCTATCTCTATCTATCTACCTACCTAACTACCTATCTCTATCTATCTACCTACCTACCTATCTCTATCTATCTACCTACCTAACTACCTATCTCTATCTATCTACCTACCTACCTACCTACCTATCTCTATCTATCTACCTACCTACCTCTGTATCTATCTATCCACCTAGCTACCTATCTGTATCTATCTATCTAGCTACCTACCTATCTGTATCTATCAATCTACCTACCTACCTTTCTGTATATATCTATCTACCTACCTACCTATCTCTATCTATCAATTGACCTACCTACCTATCTCTATCTATCTATCTACCTACCTACCTATCTGTATCTATCAATCTACCTACCTACCTATCTCTATCTATCTACCTACCTATCTGTATCTATCTATCTACCTACCTACCTATCTCTATCTATCAATTTACCTACCTACCTATCTCTATCTATATATCTACCTAACTAACTATCTGTATTTATCTATCTACCTACCTACCTATCTCTATCTATCTACCTACCTACCTACCTACCTATCTCTATCTATCTATCTACCTACCTACCTATCTCTATATATCTACCTACCTACCTATCTGTATCTATCAATCTACCTACCTACCTATCTCTATCTATCTACCTACCTACCTACCTATCTGTATCTATCTACCTACCTACCTATCTCTATCTATCAATTTACCTACCTACCTATCTCTATCTATCTATCTACCTACCTACCTATCTGTATTTATCTATCTACCTACCTACCTATCTCTATCTATCTACCTACCTACCTACCTACCTATCTCTATCTATCTATCTACCTACCTACCTATCTCTATCTATCTACCTACCTACCTATCTGTATCTATCAATCTACCTACCTACCTATCTCTATCTATCTACCTACCTACCTACCTATCTCTATCTATCTACCTACCTACCTATCTGTATCTATCAATCTACCAACCTACCTATCTGTATCTATCAATCTACCTACTTACCTATCTCTATCTATCTATTTACCTACCTATCTATCTGTATCTATCTATCTACCTACCTACCTACCTATCTGTATCTATCTATCTACCTACCTACCTATCTGTATCTATCTATCTACCTAGCTACCTATCTGTATCTATCAATCTACCTACCTACCTATCTCTATCTATCTACCTACCTACCTACCTATCTCTATCTATCTACCTACCTACCTATCTGTATCTATCAATCTACCTACTTACCTATCTCTATCTATCTATTTACCTACCTACCTATCTGTATCTATCTATCTATCTACCTACCTACCTACCTATCTGTATCTATCAATCTACCTACCTATCTCTATCTATCTACCTACCTACCTACCTATCTGTATCTATCTATCTACCTACCTACCTACCTACCTATCTGTATCTATCTATCTACCTACCTACCTATCTGTATTTATCTATCTGCCTACCTACCTATCTGTATCTATCTATCTACCTAGCTACCTATCTGTATCTATCAATCTAACTACCTACCTATCTCTATCTATCTATTTACCTACCTACCTATCTCTATCTATCTACCTACTTACCTACCTATCTGTATCTATCTATCTACCTACCTACCTATCTGTATCTATCTATCTACCTACCTACCTATCTGTATCTATCTATCTATCTACCTAACTACCTATCTGTATCTATCAATCTACCTACCTACCTATCTGTATCTATCAATCTACCTACCTACCTATCTCTATCTATCTATCTACCTACCTACCTATCTCTATCTATCTACCTACCTACCTACCTACCTATCTGTATCTATCAATCTACCTACCTACCTATCTGTATCTATCAATCTACCTACCTACCTATCTGTATCTACCTACCTACCTACCTACCTATCTCTATCTATCTACCTACCTATCTGTATCTATCTATCCAACTAGCTACCTATCTGTATCTATCTATCTACCTACCTACCTATCTGTATCTATCAATCTACCTACCTACCTTTCTGTATATATCTATCTACCTACCTACCTATCTCTATCTATCAATTGACCTACCTACCTATCTCTATCTATCTATCTACCTACCTACCTATCTGTATCTATCAATCTACCTACCTACCTATCTGTATCTATCTACCTACCTACCTATCTGTATCTATCAATCTACCTACCTACCTATCTGTATCTATCTACCTACCTACCTATCTGTATTTATCTACCTACTTACCTATCTGTATCTATCTATCTACCTACCTATCTGTATCTATCAATCTACCTACCTACCTATCTCTATCTATCTATTTACATACCTACCTATCTCTATCTATCTACCTACCTAGCTACCTATCTGTAACTATCTATCTACCTAGCTACCTATCTGTATCTATCAATCTACCTACCTACCTATCTATCTATCTACCTACCTACCTATCTCTATCTATCTACCTACCTACCTACCTATCTGTATTTATCTATCTACCTACCTACCTATCTGTATCTATCTATCTACCTAGCTACCTATCAGTATCTATCAATCTACCTACCTACCTATCTCTATCTATCTATTTACCTACCTACCTATCTCTATCTATCTTACCTACCTACCTATCTGTATCTATCTATCTACCTACCTACCTATCTATACCTATCAATCTACCTACCTACCTATCTGTATCTATCAATCTACCTATCTACCTATCTCTATCTATCTACCTACCTACCTACCTATCTCTATCTATCTACCTACCTACCTATCTCTATCTATCTACCTACCTAACTACCTATCTCTATCTATCTACCTACCTACCTACCTACCTATCTATATCTATCTACCTACCTACCTATCTGTATCTATCTATCCACCTAGCTACCTATCTGTATCTATCTATCTAGCTACCTACCTATCTGTATCTATCAATCTACCTACCTACCTTTCTGTATATATCTATCTACCTACCTACCTATCTCTATCTATCAATTGACCTACCTACCTATCTCTATCTATCTATCTACCTACCTACCTATCTGTATCTATCAATCTACCTACCTACCTATCTCTATCTATCTACCTACCTATCTGTATCTATCTATCTACCTACCTACCTATCTCTATCTATCAATTTACCTACCTACCTATCTCTATCTATATATCTACCTACCTAACTATCTGTATTTATCTATCTACCTACCTACCTATCTCTATCTATCTACCTACCTACCTACCTACCTATCTCTATCTATCTATCTACCTACCTACCTATCTCTATATATCTACCTACCTACCTATCTGTATCTATCAATCTACCTACCTACCTATCTCTATCTATCTACCTACCTACCTACCTATCTGTATCTATCTACCTACCTACCTATCTCTATCTATCAATTTACCTACCTACCTATCTCTATCTATCTATCTACCTACCTACCTATCTGTATTTATCTATCTACCTACCTACCTATCTCTATCTATCTACCTACCTACCTACCTACCTATCTCTATCTATCTATCTACCTACCTACCTATCTCTATCTATCTACCTACCTACCTATCTGTATCTATCAATCTACCTACCTACCTATCTCTATCTATCTACCTACCTACCTACCTATCTCTATCTATCTACCTACCTACCTATCTGTATCTATCAATCTACCAACCTACCTATCTGTATCTATCAATCTACCTACTTACCTATCTCTATCTATCTATTTACCTACCTATCTATCTGTATCTATCTATCTACCTACCTACCTACCTATCTGTATCTATCTATCTACCTACCTACCTATCTGTATCTATCTATCTACCTAGCTACCTATCTGTATCTATCAATCTACCTACCTACCTATCTCTATCTATCTATCTACCTACCTACCTACCTATCTCTATCTATCTACCTACCTACCTATCTGTATCTATCAATCTACCTACTTACCTATCTCTATCTATCTATTTACCTACCTACCTATCTGTATCTATCTATCTATCTACCTACCTACCTACCTATCTGTATCTATCAATCTACCTACCTATCTCTATCTATCTACCTACCTACCTACCTATCTGTATCTATCTATCTACCTACCTACCTACCTATCTGTATCTATCTATCTACCTACCTACCTATCTGTATTTATCTATCTGCCTACCTACCTATCTGTATCTATCTATCTACCTAGCTACCTATCTGTATCTATCAATCTAACTACCTACCTATCTCTATCTATCTATTTACCTACCTACCTATCTCTATCTATCTACCTACTTACCTACCTATCTGTATCTATCTATCTACCTACCTACCTATCTGTATCTATCTATCTACCTACCTACCTATCTGTATCTATCTATCTATCTATCTACCTAACTACCTATCTGTATCTATCAATCTACCTACCTACCTATCTGTATCTATCAATCTACCTACCTACCTATCTCTATCTATCTATCTACCTACCTACCTATCTCTATCTATCTACCTACCTACCTACCTACCTATCTGTATCTATCAATCTACCTACCTACCTATCTGTATCTATCAATCTACCTACCTACCTATCTGTATCTACCTACCTACCTACCTATCTCTATCTATCTACCTACCTATCTGTATCTATCTATCCAACTAGCTACCTATCTGTATCTATCTATCTACCTACCTACCTATCTGTATCTATCAATCTCCCTACCTACCTTTCTGTATATATCTATCTACCTACCTACCTATCTCTATCTATCAATTGACCTACCTACCTATCTCTATCTATCTATCTACCTACCTACCTATCTGTATCTATCAATCTACCTACCTACCTATCTGTATCTATCTACCTACCTACCTATCTGTATCTATCAATCTACCTACCTACCTATCTGTATCTATCTACCTACCTACCTATCTGTATTTATCTACCTACTTACCTATCTGTATCTATCTATCTACCTACCTATCTGTATCTATCAATCTACCTACCTACCTATCTCTATCTATCTATTTACATACCTACCTATCTCTATCTATCTACCTACCTAGCTACCTATCTGTAACTATCTATCTACCTAGCTACCTATCTGTATCTATCAATCTACCTACCTACCTATCTATCTATCTACCTACCTACCTATCTCTATCTATCTACCTACCTACCTACCTATCTGTATTTATCTATCTACCTACCTACCTATCTGTATCTATCTATCTACCTAGCTACCTATCAGTATCTATCAATCTACCTACCTACCTATCTCTATCTATCTATTTACCTACCTACCTATCTCTATCTATCTATCTATCTATCTACCTACCTACCTATCTGTATCTATCTATCTACCTACCTACCTATCTATACCTATCAATCTACCTACCTACCTATCTGTATCTATCAATCTACCTATCTACCTATCTCTATCTATCTACCTACCTACCTACCTATCTCTATCTATCTACCTACCTACCTATCTCTATCTATCTACCTACCTAACTACCTATCTCTATCTATCTACCTACCTACCTACCTACCTATCTCTATCTATCTACCTACCTACCTATCTGTATCTATCTATCCACCTAGCTACCTATCTGTATCTATCTATCTAGCTACCTACCTATCTGTATCTATCAATCTACCTACCTACCTTTCTGTATATATCTATCTACCTACCTACCTATCTCTATCTATCAATTGACCTACCTACCTATCTCTATCTATCTATCTACCTACCTACCTATCTGTATCTATCAATCTACCTACCTACCTATCTCTATCTATCTACCTACCTATCTGTATCTATCTATCTACCTACCTACCTATCTCTATCTATCAATTTACCTACCTACCTATCTCTATCTATATATCTACCTACCTAACTATCTGTATTTATCTATCTACCTACCTACCTATCTCTATCTATCTACCTACCTACCTACCTACCTATCTCTATCTATCTATCTACCTACCTACCTATCTCTATATATCTACCTACCTACCTATCTGTATCTATCAATCTACCTACCTACCTATCTCTATCTATCTACCTACCTACCTATCTCTATCTATCAATTTACCTACCTACCTATCTCTATCTATCTATCTACCTACCTACCTATCTGTATTTATCTATCTACCTACCTACCTATCTCTATCTATCTACCTACCTACCTACCTACCTACCTATCTCTATCTATCTATCTACCTACCTACCTATCTCTATCTATCTACCTACCTACCTATCTGTATCTATCAATCTACCTACCTACCTATCTCTATCTATCTACCTACCTACCTACCTATCTCTATCTATCTACCTACCTACCTATCTGTATCTATCAATCTACCAACCTACCTATCTGTATCTATCAATCTACCTACTTACCTATCTCTATCTATCTATTTACCTACCTATCTATCTGTATCTATCTATCTACCTACCTACCTACCTATCTGTATCTATCTATCTACCTACCTACCTATCTGTATCTATCTATCTATCTACCTAGCTACCTATCTGTATCTATCAATCTACCTACCTACCTATCTCTATCTATCTATCTACCTACCTACCTACCTATCTCTATCTATCTACCTACCTACCTATCTGTATCTATCAATCTACCTACTTACCTATCTCTATCTATCTATTTACCTACCTACCTATCTGTATCTATCTATCTATCTACCTACCTACCTACCTATCTGTATCTATCAATCTACCTACCTATCTCTATCTATCTACCTACCTACCTACCTATCTGTATCTATCTATCTACCTACCTACCTACCTATCTGTATCTATCTATCTACCTACCTACCTATCTGTATTTATCTATCTGCCTACCTACCTATCTGTATCTATCTATCTACCTAGCTACCTATCTGTATCTATCAATCTAACTACCTACCTATCTCTATCTATCTATTTACCTACCTACCTATCTCTATCTATCTACCTACTTACCTACCTATCTGTATCTATCTATCTACCTACCTACCTATCTGTATCTATCTATCTACCTACCTAACTACCTATCTGTATCTATCAATCTACCTACCTACCTATCTGTATCTATCAATCTACCTACCTACCTATCTCTATCTATCTATCTACCTACCTACCTATCTCTATCTATCTACCTACCTACCTACCTATCTGTATCTATCAATCTACCTACCTACCTATCTGTATCTATCAATCTACCTACCTACCTATCTGTATCTACCTACCTACCTACCTATCTCTATCTATCTACCTACCTATCTGTATCTATCTATCCAACTAGCTACCTATCTGTATCTATCTATCTACCTACCTACCTATCTGTATCTATCAATCTACCTACCTACCTTTCTGTATATATCTATCTACCTACCTACCTATCTCTATCTATCAATTGACCTACCTACCTATCTCTATCTATCTATCTACCTACCTACCTATCTGTATCTATCAATCTACCTACCTACCTATCTGTATCTATCTACCTACCTACCTATCTGTATCTATCAATCTACCTACCTACCTATCTGTATCTATCTACCTACCTACCTATCTGTATTTATCTACCTACTTACCTATCTGTATCTATCTATCTACCTACCTATCTGTATCTATCAATCTACCTACCTACCTATCTCTATCTATCTATTTACATACCTACCTATCTCTATCTATCTACCTACCTAGCTACCTATCTGTAACTATCTATCTACCTAGCTACCTATCTCTATCTATCAATCTACCTACCTACCTATCTATCTATCTACCTACCTACCTATCTCTATATATCTACCTACCTACCTACCTATCTGTATTTATCTATCTACCTACCTACCTATCTGTATCTATCTATCTACCTAGCTACCTATCAGTATCTATCAATCTACCTACCTACCTATCTCTATCTATCTATTTACCTACCTACCTATCTCTATCTATCTATCTATCTACCTACCTACCTATCTGTATCTATCTATCTACCTACCTACCTATCTATACCTATCAATCTACCTACCTACCTATCTGTATCTATCAATCTACCTATCTACCTATCTCTATCTATCTACCTACCTACCTACCTATCTCTATCTATCTACCTACCTACCTATCTCTATCTATCTACCTACCTAACTACCTATCTCTATCTATCTACCTACCTACCTACCTACCTATCTCTATCTATCTACCTACCTACCTATCTCTATCTATCTACCTACCTAACTACCTATCTCTATCTATCTACCTACCTACCTACCTACCTATCTCTATCTATCTACCTACCTACCTATCTGTATCTATCTATCCACCTAGCTACCTATCTGTATCTATCTATCTACCTACCTACCTATCTGTATCTATCAATCTACCTACCTACCTTTCTGTATATATCTATCTACCTACCTACCTATCTCTATCTATCAATTGACCTACCTACCTATCTCTATCTATCTATCTACCTACCTACCTATCTGTATCTATCAATCTACCTACCTACCTATCTCTATCTATCTACCTACCTATCTGTATCTATCTATCTACCTACCTACCTATCTCTATCTATCAATTTACCTACCTACCTATCTCTATCTATATATCTACCTACCTAACTATCTGTATTTATCTATCTACCTACCTACCTATCTCTATATATCTACCTACCTACCTATCTGTATCTATCAATCTACCTACCTACCTATCTCTATCTATCTACCTACCTACCTACCTATCTGTATCTATCTACCTACCTACCTATCTCTATCTATCAATTTACCTACCTACCTATCTCTATCTATCTATCTACCTACCTACCTATCTGTATTTATCTATCTACCTACCTACCTATCTCTATCTATCTACCTACCTACCTACCTACCTATCTCTATCTATCTATCTACCTACCTACCTATCTCTATCTATCTACCTACCTACCTATCTGTATCTATCAATCTACCTACCTACCTATCTCTATCTATCTACCTACCTACCTACCTATCTGTATCTATCTATCTACCTACCTACCTACCTATCTGTATCTATCTATCTACCTACCTACCTATATGTATCTATCTATCTACCTAGCTACCTATCTGTATCTATCAATCTACCTACCTACCTATCTCTATCTATCTATCTACCTACCTACCTACCTATCTCTATCTATCTACCTACCTACCTATCTGTATCTATCAATCTACCTACTTACCTATCTCTATCTATCTATTTACCTACCTACCTATCTGTATCTATCTATCTATCTACCTACCTACCTACCTATCTGTATTTATCCATCTACCTACCTACCTATCTCTATCTATCTACCTACCTACCTACCTATCTCTATCTATCTATCTACCTACCTACCTATCTGTGTCTATCTACCTACCTACCTACCTATCTGTATCTATCTACCTACCTATCTGTATCTATCTATCTACCTACCTACCTATCTATACCTATCAATCTACCTACCTACCTATCTGTATCTATCAATCTACCTATCTACCTATCTCTATCTATCTACCTACCTACCTATCTCTATCTATCTACCTACCTACCTATCTCCATCTATCTACCTACCTAACTACCTATCTCTATCTATCTACCTACCTAACTACCTACCTATCTCTATCTATCTACCTACCTACCTATCTGTATCTATCAATCTACCAATCTACCTATCTCTATCTATCTACCTACCTACCTACCTACCTATCTGTATCTATCAATTTACCTACCTACCTATCTCTATCTATCTATCTACCTACCTACCTTTCTCTATCTATCTACCTACCTACCTACCTATCTGTATCTATCTATCTACCTACCTACCTATCTCTATCTATCAATTTACCTACCTACCTATCTCTATCTATCTATCTACCTACCTACCTATCTGTATTTATCTATCTACCTACCTACCTATCTCTATCTATCTATTTACCTACCTACCTATCTCTATCTATCTATCTACCTACCTACCTATCTGTATCTATCTATCTACCTACCTACCTACCTATCTGTATCTATCAATCTACCTACCTACCTATCTCTATCTATCTACCTACCTATCTGTATCTATCTATCTACCTACCTACCTATCTCTATCTATCAATTTACCTACCTACCTATCTCTATCTATATATCTACCTACCTAACTATCTGTATTTATCTATCTACCTACCTACCTATCTCTATATATCTACCTACCTACCTATCTGTATCTATCAATCTACCTACCTACCTATCTCTATCTATCTACCTACCTACCTACCTATCTGTATCTATCTACCTACCTACCTATCTCTATCTATCAATTTACCTACCTACCTATCTCTATCTATCTATCTACCTACCTACCTATCTGTATTTATCTATCTACCTACCTACCTATCTCTATCTATCTACCTACCTACCTACCTACCTATCTCTATCTATCTATCTACCTACCTACCTATCTCTATCTATCTACCTACCTACCTATCTGTATCTATCAATCTACCTACCTACCTATCTCTATCTATCTACCTACCTACCTACCTATCTGTATCTATCTATCTACCTACCTACCTACCTATCTGTATCTATCTATCTACCTACCTACCTATCTGTATCTATCTATCTACCTAGCTACCTATCTGTATCTATCAATCTACCTACCTACCTATCTCTATCTATCTATCTACCTACCTACCTACCTATCTCTATCTATCTACCTACCTACCTATCTGTATCTATCAATCTACCTACTTACCTATCTCTATCTATCTATTTACCTACCTACCTATCTGTATCTATCTATCTATCTACCTACCTACCTACCTATCTGTATTTATCCATCTACCTACCTACCTATCTCTATCTATCTACCTACCTACCTACCTATCTCTATCTATCTATCTACCTACCTACCTATCTGTGTCTATCTACCTACCTTCCTACCTATCTGTATCTATCTACCTACCTATCTGTATCTATCTATCTACCTACCTACCTATCTATACCTATCAATCTACCTACCTACCTATCTGTATCTATCAATCTACCTATCTACCTATCTCTATCTATCTACCTACCTACCTACCTATCTCTATCTATCTACCTACCTACCTATCTCCATCTATCTACCTACCTAACTACCTATCTCTATCTATCTACCTACCTAACTACCTACCTATCTCTATCTATCTACCTACCTACCTATCTGTATCTATCAATCTACCAATCTACCTATCTCTATCTATCTACCTACCTACCTACCTACCTATCTGTATCTATCAATTTACCTACCTACCTATCTCTATCTATCTATCTACCTACCTACCTTTCTCTATCTATCTACCTACCTACCTACCTATCTGTATCTATCTATCTACCTACCTACCTATCTCTATCTATCAATTTACCTACCTACCTATCTCTATCTATCTATCTACCTACCTACCTATCTGTATTTATCTATCTACCTACCTACCTATCTCTATCTATCTATTTACCTACCTACCTATCTCTATCTATCTATCTACCTACCTACCTATCTGTATCTATCTATCTACCTACCTACCTACCTATCTGTATCTATCAATCTACCTACCTACCTATCTCTGTCTATCTACCTACCTACCTACCTACCTATCTCTATCTATCTATCTACCTACCTACCTATCTGTATCTATCAATCTACCTACCTACCTATCTGTATCTATCTACCTACCTACCTATCTGTATCTATCAATCTACCTACCTACCTATCTGTATCTATCTACCTACCTACCTATCTGTATTTATCTACCTACTTACCTATCTGTATCTATCTATCTACCTACCTATCTGTATCTATCAATCTACCTACCTACCTATCTCTATCTATCTATTTACATACCTACCTATCTCTATCTATCTACCTACCTAGCTACCTATCTGTAACTATCTATCTACCTAGCTACCTATCTGTATCTATCAATCTACCTACCTACCTATCTATCTATCTACCTACCTACCTATCTCTATCTACCTACCTACCTACCTATCTGTATTTATCTATCTACCTACCTACCTATCTGTATCTATCTATCTACCTAGCTACATATCAGTATCTATCAATCTACCTACCTACCTATCTCTATCTATCTATTTACCTACCTACCTATCTCTATCTATCTATCTACCTACCTACCTATCTGTATCTATCTATCTACCTACCTACCTATCTATACCTATCAATCTACCTACCTACCTATCTGTATCTATCAATCTACCTATCTACCTATCTCTATCTATCTACCTACCTACCTACCTATCTCTATCTATCTACCTACCTACTTATCTCTATCTATCTACCTACCTAACTACATATCTCTATCTATCTACCTACCTACCTACCTACCTATCTCTATCTATCTACCTACCTACCTATCTGTATCTATCAATCTACCAACCTACCTATCTCTATCTATCTACCTACCTACCTACCTATCTGTATCTATCAATTTACCTACCTACCTATCTCTATCTATCTATCTACCTACCTACCTTTCTCTATCTATCTACCTACCTACCTACCTATCTGTATCTATCTATCTACCTACCTACCTATCTCTATCTATCAATTTACCTACCTACCTATCTCTATCTATCTATCTACCTACCTACCTATCTGTATTTATCTATCTACCTACCTACCTATCTCTATATATCTATTTACCTACCTACCTATCTCTGTCTATCTACCTACCTACCTACCTACCTATCTCTATCTATCTACCTACCTACCTATCTGTATCTATCTGCCTACATACCTACCTATCTGTGTCTATCTACCTACCTCCCTACCTATCTGTATCTATCTATCTACCTACCTACCTATCTGTATCTATCTATCTACCTACCTACCTATCTGTATCTATCTACCTACCTACCTATCTGTATCTATCAATCTACCTACCTACCTATCTGTATCTACCTACCTACCTACCTACCTACCTATCTCTATCTATCTACCTACCTAACTATCTGTATCTATCTATCCACCTAGCTACCTATCTGTATCTATCTATCTACCTACCTACCTATCTGTATCTATCAATCTACCTACCTACCTTTCTGTATATATCTATCTACCTACCTACCTATCTCTATCTATCAATTGACCTACCTACCTATCTCTATCTATCTATCTACCTACCTACCTATCTGTATCTATCTATTTACCTACCTACCTATCTCTATCTATCAATTTACCTACCTACCTATCTCTATCTATATATCTACCTACCTACCTATCTGTATTTATCTATCTACCTACCTACCTATCTCTATCTATCTACCTACCTACCTACCTACCTATCTCTATCTATCTATCTACCTACCTACCTATCTCTATATATCTACCTACCTACCTATCTGTATCTATCAATCTACCTACCTACCTATCTCTATCTATCTACCTACCTACCTACCTATCTGTATCTATCTACCTACCTACCTATCTCTATCTATCAATTTACCTACCTACCTATCTCTATCTATCTATCTACCTACCTACCTATCTGTATTTATCTATCTACCTACCTACCTATCTCTATCTATCTACCTACCTACCTACCTATCTCTATCTATCTATCTACCTACCTACCTATCTGTATCTATCTACCTACCTACCTATCTGTATCTATCAATCTACCTACCTACCTATCTGTATCTATCTACCTACCTACCTATCTGTATTTATCTACCTACTTACCTATCTGTATCTATCTATCTACCTACCTATCTGTATCTATCAATCTACCTACCTACCTATCTCTATCTATCTATTTACATACCTACCTATCTCTATCTATCTACCTACCTAGCTACCTATCTGTAACTATCTATCTACCTAGCTACCTATCTGTATCTATCAATCTACCTACCTACCTATCTATCTATCTACCTACCTACCTATCTCTATCTACCTACCTACCTACCTATCTGTATTTATCTATCTACCTACCTACCTATCTGTATCTATCTATCTACCTAGCTACATATCAGTATCTATCAATCTACCTACCTACCTATCTCTATCTATCTATTTACCTACCTACCTATCTCTATCTATCTATCTATCTACCTACCTACCTATCTGTATCTATCTATCTACCTACCTACCTATCTATACCTATCAATCTACCTACCTACCTATCTGTATCTATCAATCTACCTATCTACCTATCTCTATCTATCTACCTACCTACCTACCTATCTCTATCTATCTACCTACCTACTTATCTCTATCTATCTACCTACCTAACTACATATCTCTATCTATCTACCTACCTACCTACCTACCTATCTCTATCTATCTACCTACCTACCTATCTGTATCTATCAATCTACCAACCTACCTATCTCTATCTATCTACCTACCTACCTACCTATCTGTATCTATCAATTTACCTACCTACCTATCTCTATCTATCTATCTACCTACCTACCTTTCTCTATCTATCTACCTACCTACCTACCTATCTGTATCTATCTATCTACCTACCTACCTATCTCTATCTATCAATTTACCTACCTACCTATCTCTATCTATCTATCTACCTACCTACCTATCTGTATTTATCTATCTACCTACCTACCTATCTCTATATATCTATTTACCTACCTACCTATCTCTGTCTATCTACCTACCTACCTACCTACCTATCTCTATCTATCTACCTACCTACCTATCTGTATCTATCTGCCTACATACCTACCTATCTGTGTCTATCTACCTACCTCCCTACCTATCTGTATCTATCTATCTACCTACCTACCTATCTGTATCTATCTATCTACCTACCTACCTATCTGTATCTATCTACCTACCTACCTATCTGTATCTATCAATCTACCTACCTACCTATCTGTATCTACCTACCTACCTACCTACCTATCTCTATCTATCTACCTACCTAACTATCTGTATCTATCTATCCACCTAGCTACCTATCTGTATCTATCTATCTACCTACCTACCTATCTGTATCTATCAATCTACCTACCTACCTTTCTGTATATATCTATCTACCTACCTACCTATCTCTATCTATCAATTGACCTACCTACCTATCTCTATCTATCTATCTACCTACCTACCTATCTGTATCTATCTATTTACCTACCTACCTATCTCTATCTATCAATTTACCTACCTACCTATCTCTATCTATATATCTACCTACCTACCTATCTGTATTTATCTATCTACCTACCTACCTATCTCTATCTATCTACCTACCTACCTACCTACCTATCTCTATCTATCTATCTACCTACCTACCTATCTCTATATATCTACCTACCTACCTATCTGTATCTATCAATCTACCTACCTACCTATCTCTATCTATCTACCTACCTACCTACCTATCTGTATCTATCTACCTACCTACCTATCTCTATCTATCAATTTACCTACCTACCTATCTCTATCTATCTATCTACCTACCTACCTATCTGTATTTATCTATCTACCTACCTACCTATCTCTATCTATCTACCTACCTACCTACCTATCTCTATCTATTTATCTACCTACCTACCTATCTCTATCTATCTACCTACCTACCTATCTGTATCTATCAATCTACCTAACTACCTATCTCTATCTATCTATCTACCTACCTACCTACCTACCTATCTCTATCTATCTACCTACCTACCTATCTGTATCTATCAATCTACCAACATACCTATCTGTATCTATCAATCTACCTACTTACCTATCTCTATCTATCTATTTACCTACCTATCTATGTGTATCTATCTATCTACCTACCTACCTACCTACCTATCTGTATCTATCTATCTACCTACCTACCTATCTGTATCTATCTATCTACCTAGCTACCTATCTGTATCTATCAATCTACCTACCTACCTATCTCTATCTATCTACCTACCTACCTACCTATCTCTATCTATCTACCTACCTACCTATCTGTATCTATCAATCTACCTACTTACCTATCTCTATCTATCTATTTACCTACCTACCTATCTGTATCTATCTATCTTACCTACCTACCTACCTATCTGTATTTATCTATCTACCTACCTACCTATCTCTATCTATCTACCTACCTACCTACCTATCTCTATCTATCTATCTACCTACCTACCTATCTGTATGTATCTACCTACCTACCTACCTACCTATCTGTGTCTATCTACCTACCTATCTGTATCTATCTATCTACCTACCTACCTATCTGTATCTATCTATCTACCTACCTACCTATCTGTATCTATCTATCTACCTACCTACATATCTGTATCTATCAATTTTCCTACCTATCTCTATCAATCTACCTACCTACCTACATATCTGTATCTATCTATCTACCTACCTACCTATCTGTATCTATCTACTTACCTACCTATCTGTATCTATCTACCTACCTACCTACCTATCTGTATCTATCTATCTACCTAGCTACCTATCTGTATCTATCTATCTACCTAGCTACCTATCTGTATCTATCAATCTACCTACCTACCTATCTGTATCTATCAATCTACCTACCTACCTATCTCTATCTATCTACCTACCTACCTACCTATCTCTATCTATCTACCTACCTACCTATCTGTATCTATCAATCTACCAACCTACCTATCTGTATCTATCAATCTACCTATCTACCTATCTCTATCTATCTATCTACCTACCTACCTATCTCTATCTATCTACCTACCTACCTATCTGTATCTATCAATCTACCTACCTACCTATCTGTATCTATCTACCTACCTACCTATCTGTATTTATCTACCTACTTACCTATCTGTATCTATCTATCTACCTACCTATCTGTATCTATCAATCTACCTACCTACCTATCTCTATCTATCTATTTACATACCTACCTATCTCTATCTATCTACCTACCTAGCTACCTATCTGTAACTATCTATCTACCTAGCTACCTATCTGTATCTATCAATCTACCTACCTACCTATCTATCTACCTACCTACCTATCTCTATCTATCTACCTACCTACCTACCTATCTGTATTTATCTATCTACCTACCTACCTATCTGTCTCTATCTATCTACCTAGCTACCTATCAGTATCTATCAATCTACCTACCTACCTATCTCTATCTATCTATTTACCTACCTACCTATCTCTATCTATCTATCTATCTACCTACCTATCTGTATCTATCTATCTACCTACCTACCTATCTATACCTATCAATCTACCTACCTACCTATCTGTATCTATCAATCTACCTATCTACCTATCTCTATCTATCTACCTACCTACCTACCTATCTCTATCTACCTATCTACCTATCTCTATCTATCTACCTACCTAACTACCTATCTCTATCTATCTACCTACCTACCTACCTACCTATCTCTATCTATCTACCTACCTACCTATCTGTATCTATCAATCTACCAACCTACCTATCTCTATCTATCTACCTACCTACCTACCTATCTGTATCTATCAATTTACCTACCTACCTATCTCTATCTATCTATCTACCTACCTACCTTTCTCTATCTATCTACCTACCTACCTACCTATCTGTATCTATCTATCTACCTACATACCTATCTCTATCTATCAATTTACCTACCTACCTATCTCTATCTATCTATCTACCTACCTACCTATCTGTATTTATCTATCTACCTACCTACCTATCTCTATATATCTATTTACCTACCTACCTATATCTGTCTATCTACCTACCTACCTACCTACCTATCTCTATCTATCTATCTACCTACCTACCTATCTGTATCTATCTACCTACATACCTACCTATCTGTGTCTATCTACCTACCTCCCTACCTATCTGTATCTATCTATCTACCTACCTACCTATCTGTATCTATCTATCTACCTACCTACCTATCTGTATCTATCTACCTACCTACCTATCTGTATCTATCAATCTACCTACCTACCTATCTGTATCTATCAATCTACCTACCTACCTATCTGTATCTACCTACCTACCTACCTACCTACCTATCTCTATATATCTACCTACCTAACTATCTGTATCTATCTATCCACCTAGCTACCTATCTGTATCTATCTATCTACCTACCTACCTATCTGTATCTATCAATCTACCTACCTACCTTTCTGTATATATCTATCTACCTACCTACCTATCTCTATCTATCAATTGACCTACCTACCTATCTCTATCTATCTATCTACCTACCTACCTATCTGTATCTATCTATTTACCTACCTACCTATCTCTATCTATCAATTTACCTACCTACCTATCTCTATCTATATATCTACCTACCTACCTATCTGTATTTATCTATCTACCTACCTACCTATCTCTATCTATCTACCTACCTACCTACCTACCTATCTCTATCTATCTATCTACCTACCTACCTATCTCTATATATCTACCTACCTACCTATCTGTATCTATCAATCTACCTACCTACCTATCTCTATCTATCTACCTACCTACCTACCTATCTGTATCTATCTACCTACCTACCTATCTCTATCTATCAATTTACCTACCTACCTATCTCTATCTATCTATCTACCTACCTACCTATCTGTATTTATCTATCTACCTACCTACCTATCTCTATCTATCTACCTACCTACCTACCTACCTATCTCTATCTATCTATCTACCTACCTACCTATCTCTATCTATCTACCTACCTACCTATCTGTATCTATCAATCTACCTAACTACCTATCTCTATCTATCTACCTACCTACCTACCTATCTCTATCTATCTACCTACCTACCTATCTGTATCTATCAATCTACCAACATACCTATCTGTATCTATCAATCTACCTACTTACCTATCTCTATCTATCTATTTACCTACCTATCTATCTGTATCTATCTATCTACCTACCTACCTACCTACCTATCTGTATCTATCTATCTACCTACCTACCTATCTGTATCTATCTATCTACCTAGCTACCTATCTGTATCTATCAATCTACCTACCTACCTATCTCTATCTATCTACCTACCTACCTACCTATCTCTATCTATCTACCTACCTACCTATCTGTATCTATCAATCTACCTACTTACCTATCTCTATCTATCTATTTACCTACCTACCTATCTGTATCTATCTATCTATCTACCTACCTACCTACCTATCTGTATTTATCTATCTACCTACCTACCTATCTCTATCTATCTACCTACCTACCTACCTATCTCTATCTATCTATCTACCTACCTACCTATCTGTATGTATCTACCTACATACCTACCTATCTGTGTCTATCTACCTACCTATCTGTATCTATCTATCTACCTACCTACCTATCTGTATCTATCTATCTACCTACCTACCTATCTGTATCTATCTATCTACCTACCTACCTATCTGTATCTATCAATTTTCCTACCTATCTCTATCAATCTACCTACCTACCTACATATCTGTATCTATCTATCTACCTACCTACCTATCTGTATCTATCTACTTACCTACCTATCTGTATCTATCTACCTACCTACCTACCTATCTGTATCTATCTATCTACCTAGCTACCTATCTGTATCTATCTATCTACCTAGCTACCTATCTGTATCTATCAATCTACCTACCTACCTATCTGTATCTATCAATCTACCTACCTACCTATCTCTATCTATCTACCTACCTACCTACCTATCTCTATCTATCTACCTACCTACCTATCTGTATCTATCAATCTACCAACCTACCTATCTGTATCTATCTATCTACCTACCTACCTATCTCTATCTATCTACCTACCTACCTATCTCTATCTATCTACCTACCTACCTACCTACCTATCTGTATCTATCTACCTACCTACCTACCTACCTATCTGTATCTATCTATCTACCTACCTATCTACCTATCTGTATCTATCTACCTACCTACCTATCTCTATCTACCTACCTACCTATCTGTATCTATCAATCTACCTACCTACCTATCTGTATCTATCAATCTACCTACCTACCTATCTCTATCTATCTACCTACCTACCTACCTATCTCTATCTATCTACCTACCTACCTATCTCTATCTATCTACCTACCTACCTACCTATCTCTATCTATCTACCTACCTACCTATCTGTATCTATCAATCTACCAACCTACCTATCTCTATCTATCTACCTACCTACCTATCTGTATCTATCAATCTACCTACCTACCTATCTCTATCTATCTATCTACCTACCTACCTATCTGTATCTATCTACCTACCTACCTACCTATCTGTATCTATGTATCTACCTAGCTAGCTATCTCTATCTATCAATTTACCTACCTACCTATCTCTATCTATCTATCTACCTACCTACCTATCTGTATTTATCTATCTACCTACCTACCTATCTCTATCTATCTATTTACCTACCTACCTATCTCTATCTATCTACCTACCTACCTACCTATCTGTATCTATCTATCTACCTACCTACCTATCTGTATCTATCAATCTACCTACCTACCTATCTCTACCTACCTACCTACCTACCTACCTATCTCTATCTATCTATCTACCTACCTACCTATCTGTATCTACCTACCTACCTATCTGTGTCTATCTACCTACCTCCCTACCTATCTGTATCTATCTATCTACCTACCTACCTATCTGTATCTATCTATCTACCTACCTACCTATCTGTATCTATCTATCTACCTACCTACCTATCTGTATCTATCAATCTACCTACCTACCTATCTCTATCTACCTACCTACCGACCTACCTACCTATCTCTATCTATCTACCTACCTAACTATCTGTATCTATCTATCCACCTAGCTACCTATCTGTATCTATCTATCTACCTAACTACCTATCTGTATCTATCAATCTACCTACCTATCTGTATATATCTATCTACCTACCTACCTATCTCTATCTATCAATTTACCTACCTACCTATCTCTATCTATCTATCTACCTACCTACCTATCTGTATTTATCTATCTACCTACCTACCTATCTCTATCTACCTACCTACCTAGCTACCTATCTCTATCTATCTATCTACCTACCTACCTATCTCTATATATCTACCTACCTACCTACCTATCTGTATCTATCAATCTACCTACCTACCTATCTCTATCTATCTACCTACCTACCTACCTATCTGTATCTATCTATCTAACTACCTACCTATCTCTATCTATCAATTTACCTACCTACCTATCTCTATCTATCTATCTACCTACCTACCTATCTGTATTTATCTATCTACCTACCTACCTATCTCTATCTATCTACCTACCTACCTACCTACCTACCTATCTCTATCTATCTACCTACCTACCTATCTCTATCTATCTACCTACCTACCTATCTGTATCTATCAATCTACCTACCTACCTATCTCTATCTATCTACCTACCTACCTACCTCTCTATCTATCTACCTACCTACCTATCTGTATCTATCAATCTACCAACCTACCTATCTGTATCTATCAATCTACCTACTTACCTATCTCTATCTATCTATTTACCTACCTACCTATCTGTATCTATCTATCTACCTACCTACCTATCTGTATCTATCTATCTACCTAGCTACCTAACTGTATCTATCAATCTACCTACCTATCTCTATCTATCTACCTACCTACCTACCTATCTGTATCTATCTATCTACCTACCTACCTATCTGTATCTATCTATCTACCTACCTACCTATCTGTATCTATCAATCTACCTACCTATCTCTATCTATCTACCTACCTACCTACATATCTGTATCTACCTATCTACCTACCTACCTATCTGTATCTATCTACCTACCTACCTAACTATCTGTATCTATCTACCTACCTACCTACCTATCTGTATCTATCTATCTACCTAGCTACCTATCTGTATCTATCTATCTACCTAGCTACCTATCTGTATCTATCAATCTACCTACCTATTTATCTGTATCTATCAATCTACCTACCTACCTATCTCTATCTACCTACCTACCTACCTATCTCTATCTATCTACCTACCTACCTATCTGTATCTATCAATCTACCAACCTACCTATCTGTATCTATCAATCTACCTACCTACCTATCTCTATCTATCTATCTACCTACCTACCTATCTCTATCTACCTACCTACCTACCTATCTGTATCTATCTACCTACCTACCTATCTCTATCTATCTATCTACCTACCTACCTATCTCTATCTATCTACCTACCTACCTACCTATCTGTATCTATCTATCTACCTACCTACCTACCTATCTGTATCTATCTATCGACCTACCTATCTACCTATCTGTATCTATCTACCTACCTACCTATCTCTATCTACCTACCTACCTATCTGTATCTATCTATCTACCTACCTACCTATCTGTATTTATCTATCTACCTACCTACCTATCTGTATCTATCTATCTACCTAGCTACATATCTGTATCTATCAATCTACCTACCTAGCTATCTGTATCTATCAATGTACCTACCTACCTATCTCTATCTATCTATCTACCTACCTACCTATCTCTATCTATCTACTTACCTACCTACCTATCTGTATCTATCTATCTACCTACCTACCTACCTACCTACCTATCTGTATCTATCTATATACCTACCTACCTATCTGTATCTATCTACCTACATAGCTACCTATCTGTATCTATCTATCTACCTAGCTACCTATCTGTATCTATCAATCTACCTACCTACCTATCTATCTACCTACCTACCTATCTCTATCTATCTACCTACCTACCTACCTATCTGTATCTATCTACCTACCTACCTACCTATCTGTATCTATCAATCTACCAACCTACCTATCTGTATCTATCAATCTACCTACCTACCTATCTCTATCTATCTATCTACCTACCTACCTATCTCTATCTATCTACCTACCTACCTATCTCTATCTATCTATCTACCTACCTACCTATCTCTATCTATCTACCTACCTACCTACCTACCTATCTGTATCTATCTATCTACCTACCTACCTACCTATCTGTATCTATCTATCTACCTACCTATCTACCTATCTGTATCTATCTACCTATCTCTATCTACCTACCTACCTATCTGTATATATCTATCTACCTACCTACCTATCTGTATTTATCTATCTACCTACCTACCTATCTGTATCTATCTATCTACCTAGCTACCTATCTGTATCTATCAATCTACCTACCTACCTACCTACATATCTGTATCTATCAATCTACCTATCTACCTATCTCTATCTATCTATCTACCTACCTACCTATCTCTATCTATCTACTTACCTACCTACCTATCTGTATCTATCTATCTACCTACCTACCTACCTATCTGTATCTATCTATCTACCTACCTACCTATCTGTATCTATCTAACTACCTATCTGTATTTATCTACCTACTTACCTATCTGTATCTATCTATCTACCTACCTATCTGTATCTATCAATCTACCTACCTACCTATCTCTATCTATATATTTACATACCTACCTATCTCTATCTATCTACCTACCTAGCTACCTATCTGTAACTATCTATCTACCTAGCTACCTATCTGTATCTATCAATCTACCTACCTACCTATCTATCTATCTACCTACCTACCTATCTCTATCTATCTACCTACCTACCTACCTATCTGTATTTATCTATCTACCTACCTACCTATCTGTATCTATCTATCTACCTAGCTACCTATCAGTATCTATCAATCTACCTACCTACCTATCTCTATCTATCTATTTACCTACCTACCTATCTCTATCTATCTATCTATCTACCTACCTACCTATCTGTATCTATCTATCTACCTACCTACCTATCTATACCTATCAATCTACCTACCTACCTATCTGTATCTATCAATCTACCTATCTACCTATCTCTATCTATCTACCTACCTACCTACCTATCTCTATCTATCTACCTACCTACCTATCTCTATCTATCTACCTACCTACCTACCTATCTCTATCTATCTACCTACCTACCTACCTACCTACCTATCTCTATCTATCTACCTACCTACCTATCTGTATCTATCAATCTACCAACCTACCTATCTCTATCTATCTACCTACCTACCTACCTATCTGTATCTATCAATCTACCTACCTACCTATCTCTATCTATCTATCTACCTACCTACCTTTCTCTATCTATCTACCTACCTACCTACCTACCTATCTGTATCTATCTATCTACCTACCTACCTATCTCTATCTATCAATTTACCTACCTACCTATCTCTATCTATCTATCTACCTACCTACCTATCTGTATTTATCTATCTACCTACCTACCTATCTCTATCTATCTATTTACCTACCTACCTATCTCTATCTATCTATCTACCTACCTACCTATCTGTATCTATCTATCTACCTACCTACCTACCTATCTGTATCTATCAATCTACCTACCTACCTATCTCTGTCTATCTACCTACCTACCTACCTACCCATCTATCTCTATCTATCTATCTACCTACCTACCTATCTGTATCTATCTACCTACCTACCTACCTATCTGTGTCTATCTACCTCCCTCCCTACCTATCTGTATCTATCTATCTACCTACCTACCTATCTGTATCTATCTATCTACCTACCTACCTATCTGTATCTATCAATCTACCTACCTACCTATCTGTATCTACCTACCTACCTACCTATCTCTATCTATCTACCTACCTAACTATCTGTATCTATCTATCCACCTAGCTACCTATCTGTATCTATCTATCTACCTACCTACCTATCTGTATCTATCAATCTACCTACCTACCTTTCTGTATATATCTATCTACCTACCTACCTACCTATCTCTATCTATCAATTGACCTACCTACCTATCTCTATCTATCTATCTATCTACCTACCTACCTATCTGTATCTATCAATCTACCTACCTACCTATCTCTATCTATCTACCTACCTATCTGTATCTATCTATCTACCTACCTACCTATCTCTATCTATCAATTTACCTACCTACCTATCTCTATCTATATATCTACCTACCTACCTATCTGTATTTATCTATCTACCTACCTACCTACCTACCTACCTATCTCTATCTATCTACCTACCTACCTATCTCTATATATCTACCTACCTACCTATCTGTATCTATCAATCTACCTACCTACCTATCTCTATCTATCTACCTACCTACCTACCTGTCTGTATCTATCTACCTACCTACCTATCTCTATCTATCAATTTACCTACCTACCTATCTCTATCTATCTATCTACCTACCTACCTATCTGTATTTATCTATCTACCTACCTATCTCTATCTATCTACCTACCTACCTACCTATCTCTATCTATCTACCTACCAACCTACCTATCTCTATCTATCTACCTACCTACCTATCTGTATCTATCAATCTTCCTACTTACCTATCTCTATCTATCTATTTACCTACCTACCTATCTGTATCTATCTACCTACCTACCTACCTATCTGTGTCTATCTACCTACCTCCCTACCTATCTGTATCTATCTATCTACCTACCTACCTATCTGTATCTATCTATCTACCTACCTACCTATCTGTATCTATCTATCTACCTACCTACCTATCTCTATCTATCTACCTACCTATCTGTATCTATCTATCTACCTACCTACCTATCTCTATCTATCAATTTACCTACCTACCTATCTCTATCTATATATCTACCTACCTACCTATCTGTATTTATCTATCTACCTACCTACCTACCTACCTATCTCTATCTATCTATCTATCTATCTATCTACCTACCTACCTATCTCTATATATCTACCTACCTACCTATCTGTATCTATCAATCTACCTACCTACCTATCTCTATCTATCTACCTACCTACCTACCTACCTACCTGTCTGTATCTATCTATCTACCTACCTACCTATCTCTATCTATCAATTTACCTACCTACCTATCTCTATCTATCTATCTACCTACCTACCTATCTGTATTTATCTATCTACCTACCTATCTCTATCTATCTACCTACCTACCTATCTGTATCTATCAATCTACCTACCTACCTATCTCTATCTATCTACCTACCTACCTACCTATCTCTATCTACCTACCTACCTATCTGTATCTATCAATCTTCCTACTTACCTATCTCTATCTATCTATTTACCTACCTACCTATCTGTATCTATCAATCTACCTACCTAACTATCTCTATCTATCTATTTACCTACCAACCTATCTCTATCTATCTACCTACCTACCTACCTATCTGTATCTATCTATCTACCTACCTATCTGTATCTATCTATCTACCTACCTACCTATCTCTATCAATCTATCTACCTAACTACCTATCTGTATCTATCAATCTACCTACCTACCTATCTGTATCTATCAATCTACCTACCTACCTATCTCTATCTATCTACCTACCTACCTATCTCTATCTATCTACCTACCTACCTACCTATCTGTATCTATCTATCTACCTACCTACCTACCTATCTGTATCTATCTATCTACCTACCTACCTATCTGTATCTATCAATCTACCTACCTATCTCTATCTATCTACCTACCTACCTACATATCTGTATCTATCTATCTACCTACCTACCTATCTGTATCTATCTACCTACCTACCTAACTATCTGTATCTATCTACCTACCTACCTACCTATCTGTATCTATCTATCTACCTAGCTACCTATCTGTATCTATCTATCTACCTAGCTACCTATCTGTATCTATCAATCTACCTACCTACCTATCTGTATCTATCAATCTACCTACCTACCTATCTCTATCTATCTACCTACCTACCTACCTATCTCTATCTATCTACCTACCTACCTATCTGTATCTATCAATCTACCAACCTACCTATCTGTATCTATCAATCTACCTACCTACCTATCTCTATCTATCTACCTACCTACCTACCTATCTCTATCTATCTACCTACCTACCTATCTGTATCTATCAATCTTCCTACTTACCTATCTCTATCTATCTATTTACCTACCTACCTATCTGTATCTATCAATCTACCTACCTACCTATCTCTGTCTATCTACCTACCTACCTACCTACCTATCTCTATCTATCTATCTACCTACCTACATATCTGTATCTATCTACCTACCTACCTACCTATCTGTGTCTATCTACCTACCTCCCTACCTATCTGTATCTATCTATCTACCTACCTACCTATCTGTATCTATCTATCTACCTACCTACCTATCTGTATCTATCTATCTACCTACCTACCTATCTCTATCTATCTACCTACCTATCTGTATCTATCTATCTACCTACCTACCTATCTCTATCTATCAATTTACCTACCTACCTATCTCTATCTATATATCTACCTACCTACCTATCTGTATTTATCTATCTACCTACCTACCTACCTACCTATCTCTATCTATCTATCTATCTACCTACCTACCTATCTCTATATATCTACCTACCTACCTATCTGTATCTATCAATCTACCTACCTACCTATCTCTATCTATCTACCTACCTACCTACCTACCTACCTACCTGTCTGTATCTATCTATCTACCTACCTACCTATCTCTATCTATCAATTTACCTACCTACCTATCTCTATCTATCTATCTACCTACCTACCTATCTGTATTTATCTATCTACCTACCTATCTCTATCTATCTACCTACCTACCTACCTACCTATCTCTATCTATCTACCTACCTACCTACCTATCTCTATCTATCTACCTACCTACCTATCTGTATCTATCAATCTACCTACCTACCTATCTCTATCTATCTACCTACCTACCTACCTATCTCTATCTATCTACCTACCTACCTATCTGTATCTATCAATCTTCCTACTTACCTATCTCTATCTATCTATTTACCTACCTACCTATCTGTATCTATCAATCTACCTACCTAACTATCTCTATCTATCTATTTACCTACCTACCTATCTCTATCTACCTACCTACCTACCTATCTGTATCTATCTATCTACCTACCTATCTGTATCTATCTATCTACCTACCTACCTATCTGTATCAATCTATCTACCTAACTACCTATCTGTATCTATCAATCTACCTACCTACCTATCTGTATCTATCAATCTACCTACCTACCTATCTCTATCTATCTACCTACCTACCTATCTCTATCTATCTACCTACCTACCTATCTGTATCTATCTATCTACCTACCTACCTACCTATCTGTATCTATCTATCTACCTACCTACCTATCTGTATCTATCAATCTACCTACCTATCTCTATCTATCTACCTACCTACCTACATATCTGTATCTCTCTATCTACCTACCTACCTATCTGTATCTATCTACCTACCTACCTAACTATCTGTATCTATCTACCTACCTACCTACCTATCTGTATCTATCTATCTACCTAGCTACCTATCTGTATCTATCAATCTACCTACCTACCTATCTGTATCTATCAATCCACCTACCTACCTATCTGTATCTACCTACCTACCTACCTACCTATCTCTATCTATCTACCTACCTAACTATCTGTATCTATCTATCCACCTAGCTACCTATCTGTATCTATCTATCTACCTACCTACCTATCTGTATCTATCAATCTACCTACCTACCTTTCTGTATATATCTATCTACCTACCTACCTACCTATCTCTATCTATCAATTGACCTACCTACCTATCTCTATCTATCTATCTACCTACCTACCTATCTGTATCTATCAATCTACCTACCTACCTATCTCTATCTATCTACCTACCTATCTGTATCTATCTATCTACCTACCTACCTATCTCTATCTATCAATTTACCTACCTACCTATCTCTATCTATATATCTACCTACCTACCTATCTGTATTTATCTATCTACCTACCTACCTACCTATCTCTATCTATCTACCTACCTACCTATCTCTATATATCTACCTACCTACCTATCTGTATCTATCAATCTACCTACCTACCTATCTCTATCTATCTACCTACCTACCTACCTGTCTGTATCTATCTACCTACCTACCTATCTCTATCTATCAATTTACCTACCTACCTATCTCTATCTATCTATCTACCTACCTACCTATCTGTATTTATCTATCTACCTACCTATCTCTATCTATCTACCTACCTACCTACCTATCTCTATCTATCTACCTACCTACCTACCTATCTCTATCTATCTACCTACCTACCTATCTGTATCTATCAATCTTCCTACTTACCTATCTCTATCTATCTATTTACCTACCTACCTATCTGTATCTATCAATCTACCTACCTACCTATCTCTGTCTATCTACCTACCTACCTACCTATCTCTATCTATCTATCTACCTACCTACCTATCTGTATCTATCTACCTACCTACCTACCTATCTGTGTCTATCTACCTACCTCCCTACCTATCTGTATCTATCTATCTACCTACCTACCTATCTGTATCTATCAATCTACCAACCTACCTATCTGTATCTATCAATCTACCTACCTACCTATCTCTATCTATCTATCTACCTACCTACCTATCTCTATCTGCCTACCTACCTACCTACCTATCTGTATCTATCTATCTACCTAGCTACCTACCTATCTGTATCTATCTATCTACCTACCTACCTACCTATCTGTATCTATCTATCTACCTAGCTACCTATCTGTATCTATCAATCTACCTACCTACCTATCTCTATCTATCTATTTACCTACCTACCTATCTCTATCTATCTATCTACCTACCTACCTATCTGTATCTATCAATCTACCTACCTACCTATCTGTATCTATCAATCTACTTACCTACCTATCTCTATCTATCTATCTACCTACCTACCTATCTCTATCTATCTACCTACCTACCTACCTACCTATCTGTATCTATCTATCTACCTACCTACCTATCTCTATCTATCAATCTACGTACCTACCTATCTCTATCTATCTATCTACCTACCTATCTCTATCTATCTACCTACCTACCTACCTATCTGTATCTATCTATCTACCTACCTACCTATCTGTATCTATCTATCTATCTACCTACCTACCTACCTAACTGTATCTATCTATCTACCTAGCTACCTATCTGTATCTATCAATCTACCTACCTACCTATCTCTATCTATCTATTTACCTACCTACCTATCTCTATCTATCTATCTACCTACCTACCTATCTGTATCTATCAATCTACCTACCTACCTATCTGTATCTATCAATCTACTTACCTACCTATCTCTATCTATCTATCTACCTACCTACCTATCTGTATCTATCTATCTACCTAACTACCTATCTGTATCTATCAATCTACCTACCTACCTATCTGTATCTATCAATCTACCTACCTACCTATCTCTATCTATCTATCTACCTACCTACCTATCTCTATCTATCTACCTACCTACCTAACTATCTGTATCTATCTATCTACCTACCTACCTATCTCTATCTATCAATTTACCTACCTACCTATCTCTATCTATCTATCTACCTACCTACCTATCTGTATTTATCTACCTACCTACCTACCTATCTCTATCTATCTACCTACCTACCTACCTACCTACCTATCTCTATCTATCTATCTACCTACCTACCTATCTCTATCTATCTACCTACCTACCTATCTGTATCTATCAATCTACATACCTACCTATCTCTATCTATCTACCTACCTACCTATCTCTATCTATCTACCTACCTACCTATCTGTATCTATCAATCTACCAACCTACCTATCTGTATCTATCAATCTACCTACCTACCTATCTCTATCTATCTATTTACCTACCTACCTATCTCTATATATCTATCTACCTACCTACCTATCTGTATCTATCTATCTACCTACCTACCTATCTATACCTATCAATCTACCTACCTACCTATCTGTATCTATCAATCTACCTATCTACCTATCTCTATCTATCTACCTACCTACCTACCTATCTCTATCTCTCTACCTACCTACCTATCTCTATCTATCTACCTACCTACCTATCTCTATCTATCTACCTACCTACCTACCTACCTATCTCTATCTATCTACCTACCTACCTATCTGTATCTATCAATCTACCAACCTACCTATCTCTATCTATCTACCTACCTACCTACCTATCTGTATCTATCAATTTACCTACCTACCTATCTCTATCTATCTATCTACCTACCTACCTTTCTCTATCTATCTACCTACCTACCTACCTATCTATATCTATCTATCTACCTACCTACCTATCTCTATCTATCTATCTACCTACCTACCTACCTATCTCTATCTATCTACCTACCTACCTAACTATCTGTATCTATCTATCTACCTACCTACCTATCTCTATCTATCAATTTACCTACCTACCTATCTCTATCTATCTATCTACCTACCTACCTATCTGTATTTATCTACCTACCTACCTATCTCTATCTATCTACCTACCTACCTACCTATCTCTATCTATCTATCTACCTACCTATCTCTATCTACCTACCTACCTATCTGTATCTATCAATCTACATACCTACCTATCTCTATCTATCTACCTACCTACCTATCTCTATCTATCTACCTACCTACCTATCTGTATCTATCAATCTACCAACCTACCTATCTGTATCTATCAATCTACCTACTTACCTATCTCTATCTATCTATTTACCTACCTACCTATCTGTATCTATCAATCTACCTACCTACCTATCTCTATCTATCTATTTACCTACCTACCTATCTCTATCTATCTACCTACCTACCTACCTATCTGTATCTATCTATCTACCTACCTACCTATCTGTATCTATCTACCTACCTACCTATCTGTATCAATCTATCTACCTAACTACCTATCTGTATCTATCAATCTACCTACCTACCTATCTGTATCTATCAATCTACCTACCTACCTATCTCTATCTATCTACCTACCTACCTATCTCTATCTATCTACCTACCTACCTACCTATCTGTATCTATCTATCTACCTACCTACCTATCTGTATCTATCAATCTACTTATCTACCTATCTCTATCTATCTACCTACCTACCTACCTATCTCTATCTATCTACCTACCTACCTATCTCTATCTATCTACCTACCTACCTACCTATCTCTATCTATCTACCTACCTACCTACCTACCTATCTCTATCTATCTACCTACCTACCTATCTGTATCTATCAATCTACCAACCTACCTATCTCTATCTATCTACCTACCTACCTACCTATCTGTATCTATCAATCTACCTACCTACCTATCTCTATCTATCTATCTACCTACCTACCTTTCTCTATCTATCTACCTACCTACCTATCTGTATCTATCTATCTACCTACCTACCTATCTCTATCTATCAATTTACCTACCTACCTATCTCTATCTATCTATCTACCTACCTACCTATCTGTATTTATCTATCTACCTACCTACCTATCTCTATCTATCTATCTACCTACCTACCTATCTCTATCTATCTACCTACCTACCTACCTATCTGTATCTATCTATCTACCTACCTACCTATCTGTATCTATCTATCTACCTACCTACCTATCTGTATTTATCTATCTACCTACCTACCTATCTGTATCTATCTATCTACCTAGCTACCTATCTGTATCTATCAATCTACCTACCTACCTACCTACCTATCTGTATCTATCAATCTACCTACCTACCTCTCTATCTATCTATCTATCTACCTACCTATCTCTATCTATCTACTTACCTACCTACCTATCTGTATCTATCTATCTACCTACCTACCTACCTATCTGTATCTATCTATCTACCTACCTACCTATCTGCATCTATCTACCTACCTACCTATCTGTATTTATCTACCTACTTACCTATCTGTATCTATCTATCTACCTACCTATCTGTATCTATCAATCTACCTACCTACCTATCTCTATCTATCTATTTACACACCTACCTATCTCTATCTATCTACCTACCTAGCTACCTATCTGTAACTATCTATCTACCTAGCTACCTATCTGTATCTATCAATCTACCTACCTACCTATCTATCTATCTACCTACCTACCTATCTCTATCTATCTACCTACCTACCTACCTATCTGTATTTATCTATCTACCTACCTACCTATCTGTATCTATCTATCTACCTAGCTACCTATCAGTATCTATCAATCTACCTACCTACCTATCTCTATCTATCTATTTACCTACCTACCTATCTCTATATATCTATCTACCTACCTACCTATCTGTATCTATCTATCTACCTACCTACCTATCTATACCTATCAATCTACCTACCTACCTATCTGTATCTATCAATCTACCTATCTACCTATCTCTATCTATCTACCTACCTACCTACCTATCTCTATCTCTCTACCTACCTACCTATCTCTATCTATCTACCTACCTACCTATCTCTATCTATCTACCTACCTACCTACCTACCTACCTATCTCTATCTATCTACCTACCTACCTATCTGTATCTATCAATCTACCAACCTACCTATCTCTATCTATCTACCTACCTACCTACCTATCTGTATCTATCAATTTACCTACCTACCTATCTCTATCTATCTATCTACCTACCTACCTTTCTCTATCTATCTACCTACCTACCTACCTATCTATATCTATCTATCTACCTACCTACCTATCTCTATCTATCAATTTACCTACCTACCTATATCTATCTATCTACCTACCTACCTATCTGTATTTATCTATCTACCTACCTACCTATCTCTATCTATCTATTTACCTACCTACCTATCTCTATCTATCTATCTACCTACCTACCTATCTGTATCTATCTATCTACCTACCTACCTACCTATCTGTATCTATCAATCTACCTACCTACCTATCTCTGTCTATCTACCTACCTACCTCCCTATCTCTATCTATCTATCTACCTACCTACCTATCTGTATCTATCTACCTACCTACCTACCTATCTGTGTCTATCTACCTACCTCCCTACCTATCTGTATCTATCTATCTACCTACCTACCTATCTATATCTATCTATCTATCTACCTACCTATCTGTATCTATCTACCTACCTACCTCTCTGTATCTATCAATCTACCTACCTACCTATCTGTATCTATCAATCTACCTACCTACCTATCTGTATCTACCTACCTACCTACCTACCTACCTATCTCTATCTATCTACCTACCTAACTATCTGTATCTATCTATCCACCTAGCTACCTATCTGTATCTATCTATCTACCTACCTACCTATCTGTATCTATCAATCTACCTACCTACCTTTCTGTATATATCTATCTACCTACCTACCTATCTCTATCTATCAATTGACCTACCTACCTATCTCTATCTATCTATCTACCTACCTACCTATCTGTATCTATCAATCTACCTACCTACCTATCTGTATCTATCTACCTACCTACCTATCTGTATTTATCTACCTACTTACCTATCTGTATCTATCTATCTACCTACCTATCTGTATCTATCAATCTACCTATCTACCTATCTCTATCTATCTATTTACATACCTACCTATCTCTATCTATCTACCTACCTAGCTACCTATCTGTAACTATCTATCTACCTAGCTACCTATCTGTATCTATCAATCTACCTACCTACCTATCTATCTATCTACCTACCTACCTATCTCTATCTATCTACCTACCTACCTACCTATCTGTATTTATCTATCTACCTACCTACCTATCTGTATCTATCTATCTACCTAGCTACCTATCAGTATCTATCAATCTACCTACCTACCTATCTCTATCTATCTATTTACCTACCTACCTATCTCTATCTATCTATCTACCTACCTACCTATCTGTATCTATCTATCTACCTACCTACCTATCTATACCTATCAATCTACCTACCTACCTATCTGTATCTATCAATCTACCTATCTACCTATCTCTATCTATCTACCTACCTACCTATCTCTATCTATCTACCTACCTACCTATCTCTATCTATCTACCTACCTAACTACCTATCTCTATCTATCTACCTACCTACCTACCTATCTCTATCTATCTACCTACCTACCTACCTGTATCTATCAATCTACCAACCTACCTATCTCTATCTATCTACCTACCTACCTACCTATCTGTATCTATCAATTTACCTACCTACCTATCTCTATCTATCTATCTACCTACCTACCTTTCTCTATCTATCTACCTACCTACCTACCTATCTGTATCTATCTATCTACCTACCTACCTATCTCTATCTATCAATTTACCTACCTACCTATCTCTATCTATCTATCTACCTACCTACCTATCTGTATTTATCTATCTACCTACCTAACTATATATATCTATTTACCTACCTACCTATCTCTGTCTATCTACCTACCTACCTACCTACCTATCTCTATCTATCTATCTACCTACCTACCTATCTGTATCTATCTACCTACATACCTACCTATCTGTGTCTATCTACCTACCTCCCTACCTATCTGTATCTATCTATCTACCTACCTACCTATCTGTATCTATCTATCTACCTACCTACCTATCTGTATCTATCTACCTACCTACCTATCTGTATCTATCAATCTACCTACCTACCTATCTGTATCTATCAATCTACCTACCTACCTATCTGTATCTACCTACCTACCTACCTACCTATCTCTATCTATCTACCTACCTAACTATCTGTATCTATCTATCCACCTAGCTACCTATCTGTATCTATCTATCTACCTACCTACCTATCTGTATCTATCAATCTACCTACCTACCTTTCTGTATATATCTATCTACCTACCTACCTATCTCTATCTATCAATTGACCTACCTACCTATCTCTATCTATCTATCTACCTACCTACCTATCTGTATCTATCAATCTACCTACCTACCTATCTCTATCTATCTACCTACCTATCTGTATCTATCTATCTACCTACCTACCTATCTCTATCTATCAATTTACCTACCTACCTATCTCTAGGTATGTATCTACCTACCTAACTATCTGTATTTATCTATCTACCTACCTACCTATCTCTATCTATCTACCTACCTACCTACCTACCTATCTCTATCTATCTATCTACCTACCTACCTATCTCTATATATCTACCTACCTACCTATCTGTATCTATCAATCTACCTACCTACCTATCTCTATCTATCTACCTACCTACCTACCTATCTGTATCTATCTACCTACCTACCTATCTCTATCTATCAATTTACCTACCTACCTATCTCTATCTATCTATCTACCTACCTACCTATCTGTATTTATCTATCTACCTACCTACCTATCTCTATCTATCTACCTACCTACCTACCTATCTCTATCTATCTATCTACCTACCTACCTATCTCTATCTATCTACCTACCTACCTATCTGTATCTATCAATCTACCTACCTACCTATCTCTATCTATCTACCTACCTACCTACCTATCTCTATCTATCTACCTACCTACCTATCTGTATCTATCAATCTACCAACCTACCTATCTGTATCTATCAATCTACCTACTTACCTATCTCTATCTATCTATTTACCTACCTATCTATCTGTATCTATCTATCTAAATACCTACCTACCTATCTGTATCTATCTATCTACCTACCTACCTATCTGTATCTATCTATCTACCTAGCTACCTATCTGTATCTATCAATCTACCTACCTACCTATCTCTATCTATCTACCTACCTACCTACCTATCTCTATCTACCTACCTACCTATCTGTATCTATCAATCTACCTACTTACCTATCTCTATCTATCTATTTACCTACCTACCTATCTGTATCTATCTATCTATCTACCTACCTACCTACCTATCTGTATTTATCTATCTACCTACCTACCTATCTCTATCTATCTACCTACCTACCTACCTATCTCTATCTATCTATCTACCTACCTACCTATCTGTATGTATCTACCTACCTACCTACCTATCTGTGTCTATCTACCTACCTACCTACCTATCTGTATCTATCTACCTACCTATCTGTATCTATCTATCTACCTACCTACCTATCTATACCTATCAATCTACCTACCTACCTATCTGTATCTATCAATCTACCTATCTACCTATCTCTATCTATCTACCTACCTACCTACCTATCTCTATCTATCTACCTACCTACCTATCTCTATCTATCTACCTACCTAACTACCTATCTCTATTTATCTACCTACCTACCTACCTACCTATCTCTATCTATCTACCTACCTACCTATCTGTATCTATCAATCTACCAACCTACCTATCTCTATCTATCTACCTACCTACCTACCTATCTGTATCTATCAATTTACCTACCTACCTATCTCTATCTATCTATCTACCTACCTACAATTCTCTATCTATCTACCTACCTACCTACCTATCTGTATCTATCTATCTACCTACCTACCTATCTCTATCTATCAATTTACCTACCTACCTATCTCTATCTATCTATTTACCTACCTACCTATCTCTATCTATCTATCTACCTACCTACCTATCTGTATCTATCTATCTACCTACCTACCTACCTATCTGTATCTATCAATCTACCTACCTACCTATCTCTGTCTATCTACCTACCTACCTACCTACCTATCTCTATCTATCTATCTACCTACCTACCTACCTATCTGTATCTATCTACCTACCTACCTACCTATCTGTGTCTATCTACCTACCTCCCTACCTATCTGTATCTATCTATCTACCTACCTACCTATCTGTATCTATCTATCTACCTACCTACCTATCTGTATCTATCTACCTACCTACCTATCTGTATCTATCAATCTACCTACCTACCTATCTGTATCTATCAATCTACCTACCTACCTATCTGTATCTACCTACCTACCTACCTACCTACCTATCTCTATCTATCTACCTACCTATCTGTATCTATCTATCCACCTAGCTACCTATCTGTATCTATCTATCTACCTACCTACCTATCTGTATCTATCAATCTACCTACCTACCTATCTGTATTTATCTATCTACCTACCTACCTATCTCTATCTATCTATTTACCTACCTACCTATCTCTATCTATCTATCTACCTACCTACCTATCTGTATCTATCTATCTACCTACCTACCTACCTATCTGTATCTATCAATCTACCTACCTACCTATCTCTGTCTATCTACCTACCTACCTACCTACCTATCTCTATCTATCTATCTACCTACCTACCTACCTATCTGTATCTATCTACCTACCTACCTACCTATCTGTGTCTATCTACCTACCTCCCTACCTATCTGTATCTATCTATCTACCTACCTACCTATCTGTATCTATCTATCTACCTACCTACCTATCTGTATCTATCTACCTACCTACCTATCTGTATCTATCAATCTACCTACCTACCTATCTGTATCTATCAATCTACCTACCTACCTATCTGTATCTACCTACCTACCTACCTACCTACCTATCTCTATCTATCTACCTACCTATCTGTATCTATCTATCCACCTAGCTACCTATCTGTATCTATCTATCTACCTACCTACCTATCTGTATCTATCAATCTACCTACCTACCTTTCTGTATATATCTATCTACCTACCTACCTATCTCTATCTATCAATTGACCTACCTACCTATCTCTATCTATCTATCTACCTACCTACCTATCTGTATCTATCAATCTACCTACCTACCTATCTGTATCTATCTACCTACCTACCTATCTGTATCTATCAATCTACCTACCTACCTATCTGTATCTATCTACCTACCTACCTATCTGTATTTATCTACCTACTTACCTATCTGTATCTATCTATCTACCTACCTATCTGTATCTATCAATCTACCTACCTACCTATCTCTATCTATCTATTTACATACCTACCTATCTCTATCTATCTACCTACCTAGCTACCTATCTCTATCTATCTACCTACCTACCTACCTATCTCTATCTATCTACCTACCTACCTACCTGTATCTATCAATCTACCAACCTACCTATCTCTATGTATCTACCTACCTACCTACCTATCTGTATCTATCAATTTACCTACCTACCTATCTCTATCTATCTATCTACCTACCTACCTTTCTCTATCTATCTACCTACCTACCTACCTATCTGTATCTATCTATCTATCTACCTACCTACCTATCTCTATCTATCAATTTACCTACCTACCTATCTCTATCTATCTATCTACCTACCTACCTATCTGTATTTATCTATCTACCTACCTAACTATCTCTATATATCTATTTACCTACCTACCTATCTCTGTCTATCTACCTACCTACCTACCTACCTATCTCTATCTATCTATCTACCTACCTACCTATCTGTATCTATCTACCTACATACCTACCTATCTGTGTCTATCTACCTACCTCCCTACCTATCTGTATCTATCTATCTACCTACCTACCTATCTGTATCTATCTATCTACCTACCTACCTATCTGTATCTATCTACCTACCTACCTATCTGTATGTATCAATCTACCTACCTACCTATCTGTATCTATCAATCTACCTACCTACCTATCTGTATATACCTACCTACCTACCTACCTATCTCTATCTATCTACCTACCTAACTATCTGTATCTATCTATCCACCTAGCTACCTATCTGTATCTATCTATCTACCTACCTACCTATCTGTATCTATCAATCTACCTACCTACCTTTCTGTATATATCTATCTACCTACCTACCTATCTCTATCTATCAATTGACCTACCTACCTATCTCTATCTATCTATCTACCTACCTACCTATCTGTATCTATCAATCTACCTACCTACCTATCTCTATCTATCTACCTACCTATCTGTATCTATCTATCTACCTACCTACCTATCTCTATCTATCAATTTACCTACCTACCTATCTCTATCTATGTATCTACCTACCTAACTATCTGTATTTATCTATCTACCTACCTACCTATCTCTATCTATCTACCTACCTACCTACCTACCTATCTCTATCTATCTATCTACCTACCTACCTATCTCTATCTATCTACCTACCTACCTATCTGTATCTATCAATCTACCTACCTACCTATCTCTATCTATCTACCTACCTACCTACCTATCTCTATCTATCTACCTACCTACCTATCTGTATCTATCAATCTACCAACCTACCTATCTGTATCTATCAATCTACCTACTTACCTATCTCTATCTATCTATTTACCTACCTATCTATCTGTATCTATCTATCTAAATACCTACCTACCTATCTGTATCTATCTATCTACCTACCTACCTATCTGTATCTATCTATCTACCTAGCTACCTATCTGTATCTATCAATCTACCTACCTACCTATCTCTATCTATCTACCTACCTACCTACCTATCTCTATCTACCTACCTACCTATCTGTATCTATCAATCTACCTACTTACCTATCTCTATCTATCTATTTACCTACCTACCTATCTGTATCTATCTATCTATCTACCTACCTACCTACCTATCTGTATTTACCTATCTACCTACCTACCTATCTCTATCTATCTACCTACCTACCTACCTATCTCTATCTATCTATCTACCTACCTACCTATCTGTATGTATCTACCTACCTACCTACCTATCTGTGTCTATCTACCTACCTACCTACCTATCTGTATCTATCTACCTACCTATCTGTATCTATCTATCTACCTACCTACCTATCTATACCTATCAATCTACCTACCTACCTATCTGTATCTATCAATCTACCTATCTACCTATCTCTATCTATCTACCTACCTACCTACCTATCTCTATCTATCTACCTACCTACCTATCTCTATCTATCTACCTACCTAACTACCTATCTCTATTTATCTACCTACCTACCTACCTACCTATCTCTATCTATCTACCTACCTACCTATCTGTATCTATCAATCTACCAACCTACCTATCTCTATCTATCTACCTACCTACCTACCTATCTGTATCTATCAATTTACCTACCTACCTATCTCTATCTATCTATCTACCTACCTACCTTTCTCTATCTATCTACCTACCTACCTACCTATCTGTATCTATCTACCTACCTACCTATCTCTATCTATCAATTTACCTACCTACCTATCTCTATCTATCTATCTACCTACCTACCTATCTGTATTTATCTATCTACCTACCTACCTATCTCTATCTATCTACCTACCTACCTACCTACCTATCTCTATCTATCTATCTACCTACCTACCTATCTGTATCTATCTATCTACCTACCTACCTACCTATCTGTATCTATCAATCTACCTACCTACCTATCTCTGTCTATCTACCTACCTACCTACCTACCTATCTCTATCTATCTATCTACCTACCTACCTACCTATCTGTATCTATCTACCTACCTACCTATCTGTGTCTATCTACCTACCTCCCTACCTATCTGTATCTATCTATCTACCTACCTACCTATCTGTATCTATCTATCTACCTACCTACCTATCTGTATCTATCTACCTACCTACCTATCTGTATCTATCAATCTACCTACCTACCTATCTGTATCTATCAATCTACCTACCTACCTATCTGTATCTACCTACCTACCTACCTACCTACCTATCTCTATCTATCTACCTACCTATCTGTATCTATCTATCCACATAGCTACCTATCTGTATCTATCTATCTACCTACCTACCTATCTGTATCTATCAATCTACCTACCTACCTTTCTGTATATATCTATCTACCTACCTACCTATCTCTATCTATCAATTGACCTACCTACCTATCTCTATCTATCTATCTACCTACCTACCTATCTGTATCTATCAATCTACCTACCTACCTATCTGTATCTATCTACCTACCTACCTATCTGTATCTATCAATCTACCTACCTACCTATCTGTATCTATCTACCTACCTACCTATCTGTATTTATCTACCTACTTACCTATCTGTATCTATCTACCTACCTATCTGTATCTATCAATCTACCTACCTACCTATCTCTATCTATCTATTTACATACCTACCTATCTCTATCTATCTACCTACCTAGCTACCTATCTGTAACTATCTATCTACCTAGCTACCTATCTGTATCTATCAATCTACCTACCTACCTATCTATCTATCTACCTACCTACCTAGCTCTATCTATCTACCTACCTACCTACCTATCTGTATTTATCTATCTACCTACCTACCTATCTGTATCTATCTATCTACCTAGCTACCTATCAGTATCTATCAATCTACCTACCTACCTATCTCTATCTATCTATTTACCTACCTACCTATCTCTATCTATCTATCTACCTACCTACCTATCTGTATCTATCTATCTACCTACCTACCTATCTATACCTATCAATCTACCTACCTACCTATCTGTATCTATCAATCTACCTATCTACCTATCTCTTTCTATCTACCTACCTACCTACCTATCTCTATCTATCTACCTACCTACCTATCTCTATCTATCTACCTACCTACCTATCTCTATCTATCTACCTACCTACCTACCTACCTATCTCTATCTATCTACCTACCTACCTATCTGTATCTATCAATCTACCAACCTACCTATCTCTATCTATCTACCTACCTACCTACCTATCTGTATCTATCAATTTACCTACCTACCTATCTCTATCTATCTATCTACCTACCTACCTTTCTCTATCTATCTACCTACCTACCTACCTATCTGTATCTATCTATCTACCTACCTACCTATCTCTATCTATCAATTTACCTACCTACCTATCTCTATCTATCTATCTACCTACCTACCTATCTGTATTTATCTATCTACCTACCTACCTATCTCTATATATCTATTTACCTACCTACCTATCTCTGTCTATCTACCTACCTACCTACCTACCTATCTCTATCTATCTACCTACCTACCTATCTGTATCTATCTACCTACATACCTACCTATCTGTGTCTATCTACCTACCTCCCTACCTATCTGTATCTATCTATCTACCTACCTACCTATCTGTATCTATCTATCTACCTACCTACCTATCTGTATCTATCTACCTACCTACCTATCTGTATCTATCAATCTACCTACCTACCTATCTGTATCTATCAATCTACCTACCTACCTATCTGTATCTACCTACCTACCTACCTACCTATCTCTATCTATCTACCTACCTATCTGTATCTATCTATCCACCTAGCTACCTATCTGTATCTATCTATCTACCTACCTACCTATCTGTATCTATCAATCTACCTACCTACCTTTCTGTATATATCTATCTACCTACCTACCTATCTCTATCTATCAATTGACCTACCTACCTATCTCTATCTATCTATCTACCTACCTACCTATCTGTATCTATCTATTTACCTACCTACCTATCTCTATCTATCAATTTACCTACCTACCTATCTCTATCTATATATCTACCTACCTACCTATCTGTATTTATCTATCTACCTACCTACCTATCTCTATCTATCTACCTACCTACCTACCTACCTATCTCTATCTATCTATCTATCTACCTACCTATCTCTATATATCTACCTACCTACCTATCTGTATCTATCAATCTACCTACCTACCTATCTCTATCTATCTACCTACCTACCTACCTATCTGTATCTATCTACCTACCTACCTATCTCTATCTATCAATTTACATACCTACCTATCTCTATCTATCTATCTACCTACCTACCTATCTGTATTTATCTATCTACCTACCTACCTATCTCTATCTACCTACCTACCTACCTACCTATCTCTATCTATCTATCTACCTACCTACCTATCTCTATCTATCTACCTACCTACCTATCTGTATCTATCAATCTACCTACCTACCTATCTCTATCTATCTACTTACCTACCTACCTATCTCTATCTATCTACCTACCTACCTATCTGTATCTATCAATCTACCAACCTACCTATCTGTATCTATCAATCTACCTACTTACCTATCTCTCTCTATCTATTTACCTACCGATCTATCTGTATCTATCTATCTACCTACCTACCTACCTACCTATCTGTATCTATCTATCTACCTACCTACCCATCTGTATCTATCTATCTACCTAGCTACCTATCTGTATCTATCAATCTACCTACCTACCTATCTCTATCTATCTACCTACCTACCTACCTATCTCTATCTATCTACCTACCTACCTATCTGTATCTATCAATCTACCTACTTACCTATCTCTATCTATCTATTTACCTACCTACCTATCTGTATCTATCTATCTATCTACCTACCTACCTACCTATCTGTATTTATCTATCTACCTACCTACCTATCTCTATCTATCTACCTACCTACCTACCTATCTCTATCTATCTATCTACCTACCTACCTATCTGTATGTATCTACCTACCTACCTACCTATCTGTGTCTATCTACCTACCTACCTACCTATCTGTATCTATCTACCTACCTATCTGTATCTATCTATCTACCTACCTACCTATCTGTATCTATCTATCTACCTACCTACCTATCTGTATCTATCTATCTACCTACCTACCTATCTGTATCTATCAATTTTCCTACCTATCTCTATCAATCTACCTACCTACCTACATATCTGTATCTATCTACCTACCTACCTACCTATCTGTATCTATCTATCTACCTAGCTACCTATCTGTATCTATCTATCTACCTAGCTACCTATCTGTATCTATCAATCTACCTACCTACCTATCTGTATCTATCAATCTACCTACCTACCTACCTATCTCTATCTATCTACCTACCTACCTACCTACCTATCTCTATCTATCTACCTACCTACCTATCTGTATCTATCAATCTACCAACCTACCTATCTGTATCTATCAATCTACCTACCTACCTATCTCTATCTATCTATCTACCTACCTACCTATCTCTATCTATCTACCTACCTACCTATCTGTATCTATCTACCTACCTACCTATCTAAATCTATCTACCTACCTACCTATCTCTATCTATCTACCTACCTACCTACCTACCTATCTGTATCTATCTACCTACCTACCTACCTACCTATCTGTATCTATCTATCTACCTACCTATCTACCTATCTGTATCTATCTACCTACCTACCTATCTCTATCTACCTACCTACCTATCTGTATCTATCAATCTACCTACCTACCTATCTGTATCTATCAATCTACCTACCTACCTATCTCTATCTATCTACCTACCTACCTACCTATCTCTATCTATCTACCTACCTACCTATCTCTATCTATTTACCTACCTACCTACCTATCTCTATCTATCTACCTACCTACCTATCTGTATCTATCAATCTACCAACCTACCTATCTCTCTCTCTCTACCTACCTACCTACCTATCTGTATCTATCAATCTACCTACCTACCTATCTCTATCTATCTATCTACCTACCTACCTATCTGTATCTATCTACCTACCTACCTACCTATCTGTATCTATCTATCTACCTAGCTAGCTATCTCTATCTATCAATTTACCTACCTACCTATCTCTATCTATCTATCTACCTACCTACCTATCTGTATTTATCTATCTACCTACCTACCTATCTCTATCTATCTATTTACCTACCTACCTATCTCTATCTATCTACCTACCTACCTACCTATCTGTATCTATCTATCTACCTACCTACCTATCTGTATCTATCTATCTACCTACCTACCTATCTGTATCTATCAATCTACCTACCTACCTATCTCTGTCTATCTACCTACCTACCTACCTACCTATCTCTATCTATCTATCTACCTACCTACCTATCTGTATCTATCTACCTACCTACCTATCTGTGTCTATCTACCTACCTCCCTACCTATCTGTATCTATCTATCTACCTACCTACCTATCTGTATCTATCTATCTACCTACCTACCTATCTGTATCTATCTATCTACCTACCTACCTACCTATCTGTATCTATAAATCTACTTACCTACCTATCTGTATCTATCAATCTACCTACCTACCTATCTCTATCTATCTACCTACCTACCTACCTACCTACCTATCTCTATCTATCTACCTACCTAACTATCTGTATCTATCTATCCACCTAGCTACCTATCTGTATCTATCTATCTACCTAACTACCTATCTGTATCTATCAATCTACCTACCTACCTATCTGTATATATCTATCTACCTACCTACCTATCTCTATCTATCAATTGACCTACCTACCTATCTCTATCTATCTATCTACCTACCTACCTATCTGTATCTATCAATCTACCTACCTATCTATCTCTATCTATCCACCTACCTATCTGTATCTATCTATCTACCTACCTACCTATCTCTATCTATCAATTTACCTACCTACCTATCTCTATCTATCTATCTACCTACCTACCTATCTGTATTTATCTATCTACCTACCTACCTATCTCTATCTATCTACCTACCTACCTAGCTACCTATCTCTATCTATCTATCTACCTACCTACCTACCTATCTCTATATATCTACCTACCTACCTTCCTATCTGTATCTATCAATCTACCTACCTACCTATCTCTATCTATCTACCTACCTACCTACCTATCTGTATCTATCTATCTAACTACCTACCTATCTCTATCTATCAATTTACCTACCTACCTATCTCTATCTATCTATCTACCTACCTACCTATCTGTATTTATCTATCTACCTACCTACCTATCTCTATCTATCTACCTACCTACCTACCTACCTACCTATCTCTATCTATCTACCTACCTACCTATCTCTATCTATCTACCTACCTACCTATCTGTATCTATCAATCTACCTACCTACCTATCTCTATCTATCTACCTACCTACCTACCTCTCTATCTATCTACCTACCTACCTATCTGTATCTATCAATCTACCAACCTACCTATCTGTATCTATCAATCTACCTACTTACCTATCTCTATCTATCTATTTACCTACCTACCTATCTGTATCTATCTATCTACCTACCTACCTATCTGTATCTATCTATCTACCTACCTACCTACCTATCTGTATCTATAAATCTACTTACCTACCTATCTGTATCTATCAATCTACCTACCTACCTATCTCTATCTATCTACCTACCTACCTACCTACCTACCTATCTCTATCTATCTACCTACCTAACTATCTGTATCTATCTATCCACCTAGCTACCTATCTGTATCTATCTATCTACCTAACTACCTATCTGTATCTATCAATCTACCTACCTACCTATCTGTATATATCTATCTACCTACCTACCTATCTCTATCTATCAATTGACCTACCTACCTATCTCTATCTATCTATCTACCTACCTACCTATCTGTATCTATCAATCTACCTACCTATCTATCTCTATCTATCCACCTACCTATCTGTATCTATCTATCTACCTACCTACCTATCTCTATCTATCAATTTACCTACTTACCTATCTCTATCTATCTATCTACCTACCTACCTATCTGTATTTATCTATCTACCTACCTACCTATCTCTATCTATCTACCTACCTACCTAGCTACCTATCTCTATCTATCTATCTACCTACCTACCTACCTATCTCTATATATCTACCTACCTACCTTCCTATCTGTATCTATCAATCTACCTACCTACCTATCTCTATCTATCTACCTACCTACCTACCTATCTGTATCTATCTATCTAACTACCTACCTATCTCTATCTATCAATTTACCTACCTACCTATCTCTATCTATCTATCTACCTACCTACCTATCTGTATTTATCTATCTACCTACCTACCTATCTCTATCTATCTACCTACCTACCTACCTACCTACCTATCTCTATCTATCTACCTACCTACCTATCTCTATCTATCTACCTACCTACCTATCTGTATCTATCAATCTACCTACCTACCTATCTCTATCTATCTACCTACCTACCTACCTCTCTATCTATCTACCTACCTACCTATCTGTATCTATCAATCTACCAACCTACCTATCTGTATCTATCAATCTACCTACTTACCTATCTCTATCTATCTATTTACCTACCTACCTATCTGTATCTATCTATCTACCTACCTACCTATCTGTATCTATCTATCTACCTAGCTACCTAACTGTATCTATCAATCTACCTACCTATCTCTATCTATCTACCTACCTACCTACCTATCTGTATCTATCTATCTACCTACCTACCTATCTGTATCTATCTATCTACCTACCTACCCATCTCTATCTATCAATCTACCTACCTATCTCTATCTATCTACCTACCTACCTACATATCTGTATCTATCTATCTACCTACCTACCTATCTGTATCTATCTACCTACCTACCTAACTATCTGTATCTATCTACCTACCTACCTACCTATCTGTATCTATCTATCTACCTAGCTACCTATCTGTATCTATCTATCTACCTAGCTACCTATCTGTATCTATCAATCTACCTACCTACCTATCTGTATCTATCAATCTACCTACCTACCTATCTCTATCTATCTATCTACCTACCTACCTATCTCTATCTACCTACCTACCTACCTATCTGTATCTATCTACCTACCTACCTATCTCTATCTATCTATCTACCTACCTACCTATCTCTATCTATCTACCTACCTACCTACCTATCTGTATCTATCTATCTACCTACCTACCTACCTATCTGTATCTATCTACCTACCTACCTATCTCTATCTATCTATCTACCTACCTACCTATCTCTATCTATCTATCTACCTACCTATCTACCTATCTGTATCTATCTACCTACCTACCTATCTCTATCTACCTACCTACCTATCTGTATCTATCTATCTACCTACCTACCTATCTGTATTTATCTATCTACCTACCTACCTATCTGTATCTATCTATCTACCTAGCTACCTATCTGTATCTATCAATCTACCTACCTACCTACCTATCTGTATCTATCAATGTACCAACCTACCTATCTCTATCTATCTATCTACCTACCTACCTATCTCTATCTATCTACTTACCTACCTACCTATCTGTATCTATCTATCTACCTACCTACCTACCTATCTGTATCTATCTATCTACCTACCTACCTATCTGTATCTATCTACCTACCTACCTATCTGTATTTATCTACCTAGTTACCTATTTGTATCTATCTATCTACCTACCTTTCTGTATCTATCAATCTACCTACCTACCTATCTCTATCTATCTATTTACATACCTACCTATCTCTATCTATCTACCTACATAGCTACCTATCTGTATCTATCTATCTACCTAGCTACCTATCTGTATCTATCAATCTACCTACCTACCTATCTATCTACCTACCTACCTATCTCTATCTATCTACCTACCTACCTACCTATCTGTATCTATCTACCTACCTACCTACCTATCTGTATCTATCAATCTACCAACCTACCTATCTGTATCTATCAATCTACCTACCTACCTATCTCTATCTATCTATCTACCTACCTACCTATCTCTATCTATTTACCTACCTACCTATCTCTATCTATCTATCTACCTACCTACCTATCTCTATCTATCTACCTACCTACCTACCTACCTATCTGTATCTATCTATCTACCTACCTACCTACCTATCTGTATCTATCTATCTACCTACCTATCTACCTATCTGTATCTATCTACCTATCTCTATCTACCTACCTACCTATCTGTATCTATCTATCTACGTACCTACCTATCTGTATTTATCTATCTACCTACCTACCTATCTGTATCTATCTATCTACCTAGCTACCTATCTGTATCTATCAATCTACCTACCTACCTACCTACCTATCTGTATCTATCAATCTACCTACCTACCTATCTCTATCTATCTATCTACCTACCTACCTACCTATCTCTATCTATCTACTTACCTACCTACCTATCTGTATCTATCTATCTACCTACCTACCTACCTATCTGTATCTATCTATCTACCTACCTACCTATCTGTATCTATCTAACTACCTATCTGTATTTATCTACCTACTTACCTATCTGTATCTATCTATCTACCTACCTATCTGTATCTATCAATCTACCTACCTACCTATCTCTATCTATATATTTACATACCTACCTATCTCTATCTATCTACCTACCTAGCTACCTATCTGTAACTATCTATCTACCTAGCTACCTATCTGTATCTATCAATCTACCTACCTACCTATCTATCTATCTACCTACCTACCTATCTCTATCTATCTACCTACCTACCTACCTATCTGTATTTATCTATCTACCTACCTACCTATCTGTATCTATCTATCTATCTACCTAGCTACCTATCAGTATCTATCAATCTACCTACCTACCTATCTCTATCTATCTATTTACCTACCTACCTATCTCTATCTATCTATCTACCTACCTACCTATCTGTATCTATCTATCTACCTACCTACCTATCTATACCTATCAATCTACCTACCTACCTATCTGTATCTATCAATCTACCTATCTACCTATCTCTATCTATCTACCTACCTACCTACCTATCTCTATCTATCTACCTACCTACCTATCTCTATCTATCTACCTACCCACCTACCTATCTCTATCTATCTACCTACCTACCTACCTACCTATCTCTATCTATCTACCTACCTACCTATCTGTATCTATCAATCTACCAACCTACCTATCTCTATCTATCTACCTACCTACCTACCCATCTGTATCTATCAATCTACCTACCTACCTATCTCTATCTATCTATCTACCTACCTACCTTTCTCTATCTATCTACCTACCTACCTACCTACCTATCTGTATCTATCTATCTACCTACCTACCTATCTCTATCTATCAATTTACCTACCTACCTATCTCTATCTATCTATCTACCTACCTACCTATCTGTATTTATCTATCTACCTACCTACCTATCTCTATCTATCTATTTACTTACCTACCTATCTCTATCTATCTATCTACCTACCTACCTATCTGTATCTATCTATCTACCTACCTACCTACCTATCTGTATCTATCAATCTACCTACCTACCTATCTCTGTCTATCTACCTACCTACCTACCTACCTATCTATCTCTATCTATCTATCTACCTACCTACCTATCTGTATCTATCTACCTACCTACCTACCTATCTGTGTCTATCTACCTCCCTCCCTACCTATCTGTATCTATCTATCTACCTACCTACCTATCTGTATCTATCTATCTACCTACCTACCTATCTGTATCTATCTATCTACCTACCTACCTATCTGTATCTATCAATCTACCTACCTACCTATCTGTATCTATCAATCCACCTACCTACCTATCTGTATCTACCTACCTACCTACCTACCTATCTCTATCTATCTACCTACCTAACTATCTGTATCTATCTATCCACCTAGCTACCTATCTGTATCTATCTATCTACCTACCTACCTATCTGTATCTATCAATCTACCTACCTACCTTTCTGTATATATCTATCTACCTACCTACCTATCTCTATCTATCAATTGACCTACCTACCTATCTCTATCTATCTATCTACCTACCTACCTATCTGTATCTAGCAATCTACCTACCTACCTATCTCTATCTATCTACCTACCTATCTGTATCTATCTATCTACCTACCTACCTATCTCTATCTATCAATTTACCTACCTACCTATCTGTATCTATATATCTACCTACCTACCTATCTGTATTTATCTATCTACCTACCTACCTACCTACCTATCTCTATCTACCTACCTACCTATCTCTATATATCTACCTACCTACCTATCTGTATCTATCAATCTACCTACCTACCTATCTCTATGAATCTACCTACCTACCTACCTGTCTGTATCTATCTACCTACCTACCTATCTCTATCTATCAATTTACCTACCTACCTATCTCTATCTATCTATCTACCTACCTACCTATCTGTATTTATCTATCTACCTACCTATCTGTATCTATCAATCTTCCTACTTACCTATCTCTATCTATCTATTTACCTACCTACCTATCTGTATCTATCAATCTACCTACCTACCTATCTCTGTCAATCTACCTACCTACCTACCTACCTATCTCTATCTATCTATCTACCTACCTACCTATCTGTATCTATCTACCTACCTACCTACCTACCTATCTGTGTCTATCTACCTACCTCCCTACCTATCTGTATCTATCTATCTATCTACCTACCTACCTATCTGTATCTATCTATCTACCTACCTACCTATCTGTATCTATCTATCTACCTACCTACCTATCTGTATCTATCAATCTACCTACGTACCTATCTCTATCTATCTACCTACCTATCTGTATCTATCTATCTACCTACCTACCTATCTCTATCTATCAATTTACCTACCTACCTATCTCTATCTATATATCTACCTACCTACCTATCTGTATTTATCTATCTACCTACCTACCTACCTACCTACCTATCTCTATCTATCTATCTACCTACCTACCTATCTCTATATATCTACCTACCTACCTATCTGTATCTATCAATCTACCTACCTACCTATCTCTATCTATCTACCTACCTACCTACCTACCTACCTGTCTGTATCTATCTATCTACCTACCTACCTATCTCTATCTATCAATTTACCTACCTACCTATCTCTATCTATCTATCTACCTACCTACCTATCTGTATTTATCTATCTACCTACCTATCTCTATCTATCTACCTACCTACCTACCTACCTATCTCTATCTATCTACCTACCTACCTACCTATCTCTATCTATCTACCTACCTACCTATCTGTATCTATCAATCTACCTACCTACCTATCTCTATCTATCTACCTACCTACCTACCTATCTCTATCTATCTACCTACCTACCTATCTGTATCTATCAATCTTCCTACTTACCTATCTCTATCTATCTATTTACCTACCTACCTATCTGTATCTATCAATCTACCTACCTAACTATCTCTATCTATCTATTTACCTACCTACCTATCTCTATCTATCTACCTACCTACCTACCTATCTGTATCTATCTATCTACCTACCTATCTGTATCTATCTATCTACCTACCTACCTATCTGTATCAATCTATCTACCTAACTACCTATCTGTATCTATCAATCTACATACCTACCTATCTGTATCTATCAATCTACCTACCTACCTATCTCTATCTATCTACCTACCTACCTATCTCTATCTATCTACCTACCTACCTACCTATCTGTATCTATCTATCTACCTACATACCTACCTATCTGTATCTATCTATCTACCTACCTACCTATCTGTATCTATCAATCTACCTACCTATCTCTATCTATCTACCTACCTACCTACATATCTGTATCTATCTATCTACCTACCTACCTATCTGTATCTATCTACCTACCTACCTAACTATCTGTATCTATCTACCTACCTACCTACCTATCTGTATCTATCTATCTACCTAGCTACCTATCTGTATCTATCTATCTACCTAGCTACCTATCTGTATCTATCAATCTACCTACCTACCTATCTCTATCTATCTACCTACCTACCTACCTATCTCTATCTATCTACCTACCTACCTATCTGTATCTATCAATCTACCAACCTACCTATCTGTATCTATCAATCTACCTACCTACCTATCTCTATCTATCTATCTACCTACCCACCTATCTCTATCTACCTACCTACCTACCTACCTATCTGTATCTATCTATCTACCTACCTACCTACCTATCTGTATCTATCTATCTACCTACTTACCTACCTACCTATCTGTATCTATCTACCTAGCTACCTATCTGTATCTATCAATCTACCTACCTACCTATCTCTATCTATCTATTTACCTACCTACCTATCTCTATCTATCTATCTACCTACCTACCTATCTGTATCTATCAATCTACCTACCTACCTATCTGTATCTATCAATCTACTTACCTACCTATCTCTATCTATCTATCTACCTACCTACCTATCTCTATCTATCTACCTACCTACCTACCTACCTATCTGTATCTATCTATCTACCTACCTACCTATCTCTATCTATCAATCTACGTACCTACCTATCTCTATCTATCTATCTACCTACCTATCTCTATCTATCTACCTACCTACCTACCTATCTGTATCTATCTATCTACCTACCTACCTATCTGTATCTATCTATCTACCTACCTACCTACCTACCTAACTGTATCTATCTATCTACCTAGCTACCTATCTGTATCTATCAATCTACCTACCTACCTATCTGTATCTATCTATTTACCTACCTACCTATCTCTATCTATCTATCTACCTACCTACCTATCTGTATCTATCAATCTACCTACCTACCTATCTGTATCTATCAATCTACTTACCTACCTATCTCTATCTATCTATCTACCTACCTACCTATCTGTATCTATCTATCTACCTAACTACCTATCTGTATCTATCAATCTACCTACCTACCTATCTGTATCTATCAATCTACCTACCTACCTATCTCTATTTATCTACCTACCTACCTATCTGTATCTATCAATCTACCTACCTACCTATCTCTATCTACCTACCTATCTGTATCTATCTATCTACCTACCTACCTATCTCTATCTATCAATTTACCTACCTACCTATCTCTATCTATATATCTACCTACCTACCTATCTGTATTTATCTATCTACCTACCTACCTACCTACCTATCTCTATCTATCTACCTACCTACCTATCTCTATATATCTACCTACCTACCTATCTGTATCTATCAATCTACCTACCTACCTATCTCTATCTATCTACCTACCTACCTACCTGTCTGTATCTATCTACCTACCTACGTATCTCTATCTATCAATTTACCTACCTACCTATCTCTATCTATCTATCTACCTACCTACCTATCTGTATTTATCTATCTACCTACCTATCTCTATCTATCTACCTACCTACCTACCTATCTCTATCTATCTACCTACCTACCTACCTATCTCTATCTATCTACCTACCTACCTATCTGTATCTATCAATCTTCCTACTTACCTATCTCTATCTATCTATTTACCTACCTACCTATCTGTATCTATCAATCTACCTACCTACCTATCTCTGTCAATCTACCTACCTACCTACCTACCTATCTCTATCTATCTATCTACCTACCTACCTATCTGTATCTATCTACCTACCTACCTACCTATCTGTGTCTATCTACCTACCTCCCTACCTATCTGTATCTATCTATCTATCTACCTACCTACCTATCTGTATCTATCTATCTACCTACCTACCTATCTGTATCTATCTATCTACCTACCTACCTATCTGTATCTATCAATCTACCTACCTACCTATCTCTATCTATCTACCTACCTATCTGTATCTATCTATCTACCTACCTACCTATCTCTATCTATCAATTTACCTACCTACCTATCTCTATCTATATATCTACCTACCTACCTATCTGTATTTATCTATCTACCTACCTACCTACCTACCTATCTCTATCTATCTATCTACCTACCTATCTATCTCTATATATCTACCTACCTACCTATCTGTATCTATCAATCTACCTACCTACCTATCTCTATCTATCTACCTACCTACCTACCTACCTACCTGTCTGTATCTATCTATCTACCTACCTACCTATCTCTATCTATCAATTTACCTACCTACCTATCTCTATCTATCTATCTACCTACCTACCTATCTGTATTTATCTATCTACCTACCTATCTCTATCTATCTACCTACCTACCTACCTATCTCTATCTATCTACCTACCAACCTACCTATCTCTATCTATCTACCTACCTACCTATCTGTATCTATCAATCTACCTACCTACCTATCTCTATCTATCTACCTACCTACCTACCTATCTCTATCTATCTACCTACCTACCTATCTGTATCTATCAATCTTCCTACTTACCTATCTCTATCTATCTATTTACCTACCTACCTATCTCTATCTATCTACCTACCTACCTACCTATCTGTATCTATCTACCTACCTATCTGTATCTATCTATCTACCTACCTACCTATCTGTATCAATCTATCTACCTAACTACCTATCTGTATCTATCAATCTACCTACCTACCTATCTCTATCTATCAATCTACCTACCTACCTATCTCTATCTATCTACCTACCTACCTATCTCTATCTATCTACCTACCTACCTACCTATCTGTATCTATCTATCTACCTACATACCTACCTATCTGTATCTATCTATCTACCTACCTACCTATCTGTATCTATCAATCTACCTACCTATCTCTATCTATCTACCTACCTACCTACATATCTGTATCTATCTATCTACCTACCTACCTATCTGTATCTATCTACCTACCTACCTAACTATCATATCTATCTACCTACCTACCTACCTATCTGTATCTATCTATCTACCTAGCTACCTATCTGTATCTATCTATCTACCTAGCTACCTATCTGTATCTATCAATCTACCTACCTACCTATCTGTATCTATCAATCTACCTACCTACCTATCTCTATCTATCTACCTACCTACCTACCTATCTCTATCTATCTACCTACTACCTATCTGTATCTATCAATCTACCAACCTACCTATCTGTATCTATCAATCTACCTACCTACCTATCTCTATCTATCTATCTACCTACCTACCTATCTCTATCTACCTACCTACCTACCTACCTATCTGTATCTATCTATCTACCTACCTACCTACCTATCTGTATCTATCTATCTACCTACCTACCTACCTATCTGTATCTATCTACCTAGCTACCTATCTGTATCTATCAATCTACCTACCTACCTATCTCTATCTATCTATTTACCTACCTACCTATCTCTATCTATCTATCTACCTACCTACCTATCTGTATCTATCAATCTACCTACCTACCTATCTGTATCTATCAATCTACTTACCTACCTATCTCTATCTATCTATCTACCTACCTACCTATCTCTATCTATCTACCTACCTACCTACCTATCTGTATCTATCTATCTATCTACCTACCTACCTATCTGTATCTATCTATCTATCTACCTACCTACCTACCTAACTGTATCTATCTATCTACCTAGCTACCTATCTGTATCTATCAATCTACCTACCTACCTATCTCTATCTATCTATTTACCTACCTACCTATCTCTATCTATCTATCTACCTACCTACCTATCTGTATCTATCAATCTACCTACCTACCTATCTGTATCTATCAATCTACTTACCTACCTATCTCTATCTATCTATCTACCTACCTACCTATCTGTATCTATCTATCTACCTAACTACCTATCTGTATCTATCAATCTACCTACCTACCTATCTGTATCTATCAATCTACCTACCTACCTATCTCTATCTATCTATCTACCTACCTACCTATCTCTATCTATCTACCTACCTACCTAACTATCTGTATCTATCTATCTACCTACCTACCTATCTCTATCTATCAATTTACCTACCTACCTATCTCTATCTATCTATCTACCTACCTACCTATCTGTATTTATCTACCTACCTACCTACCTATCTCTATCTATCTACCTACCTACCTACCTACCTACCTATCTCTATCTATCTATCTACCTACCTACCTATCTCTATCTATCTACCTACCTACCTATCTGTATCTATCAATCTACATACCTACCTATCTCTATCTATCTACCTACCTACCTATCTCTATCTATCTACCTACCTACCTATCTGTATCTATCAATCTACCAACCTACCTATCTGTATCTATCAATCTACCTACTTACCTATCTCTATCTATCTATTTACCTACCTACCTATCTGTATCTATCAATCTACCTACCTACCTATCTCTATCTATCTATTTACCTACCTACCTATCTCTATCTATCTACCTACCTACCTACCTATCTGTATCTATCTATCTACCTACCTACCTATCTGTATCTATCTATCTACCTACCTACCTATCTGTATCAATCTATCTACCTAACTACCTATCTGTATCTATCAATCTACCTACCTACCTATCTGTATCTATCAATCTACCTACCTACCTATCTCTATCTATCTACCTACCTACCTATCTCTATCTATCTACCTACCTACCTATCTGTATCTATCTATCTATCTACCTACCTACCTATCTGTATCTATCTATCTACCTACCTACCTATCTGTATCTATCAATCTACTTATCTACCTATCTCTATCTATCTACCTACCTACCTACCTATCTCTATCTATCTACCTACCTACCTACCTATCTCTATCTATCTACCTACCTACCTACCTACCTATCTCTATCTATCTACCTACCTACCTATCTGTATCTATCAATCTACCAACCTACCTATCTCTATCTATCTACCTACCTACCTACCTATCTGTATCTATCAATCTACCTACCTACCTATCTCTATCTATCTATCTACCTACCTACCTTTCTCTATCTATCTACCTACCTACCTATCTGTATCTATCTATCTACCTACCTACCTATCTCTATCTATCAATTTACCTACCTACCTATCTCTATCTATCTATCTACCTACCTACCTATCTGTATTTATCTATCTACCTACCTACCTATCTCTATCTATCAATCTACCTACCTACCTATCTCTATCTATCTATCTACCTACCTACCTATCTCTATCTATCTACCTACCTACCTACCTATCTGTATCTATCTATCTACCTACCTACCTATCTGTATCTATCTATCTACCTACCTACCTACCTAACTGTATCTATCTATCTACCTAGCTACCTATCTGTATCTATCAACCTACCTACCTACCTATCTCTATCTATCTATTTACCTACCTACCTATCTCTATCTATCTACCTACCTACCTATCTGTATTTATCTATCTACCTAACTACCTATCTGTATCTATCAATCTACCTACCTACCTATCTGTATCTATCAATCTACCTACCTACCTATCTCTATCTATCTACCTACCTATCTGTATCTATCTATCTACCTACCTACCTATCTCTATCTATCAATTTACCTACCTACCTATCTCTGTCTATATATCTACCTACCTACCTATCTGTATTTATCTATCTACCTACCTACCTACCTACCTATCTCTATCTACCTACCTACCTACCTACCTATCTATCTATCTATCTATCTATCTACCTACCTACCTATCTCTATATATCTACCTACCTATCTGTATCTATCAATCTACCTACCTACCTATCTCTATCTATCTACCTACCTACCTACCTGTCTGTATCTATCTACCTACCTACCTATCTCTATCTATCAATTTACCTACCTACCTATCTCTATCTATCTACCTACCTACCTATCTGTATTTATCTATCTACCTACCTACCTATCTCTATCTATCTACCTACCTACCTACCTACCTATCTCTATCTATCTACCTACCTACCTACCTATCTCTATCTATCTACCTACCTACCTATCTGTATCTATCAATCTACCAACCTACCTATCTGTATCTATCAATCTTCCTACTTACCTATCTCTATCTATCTATTTACCTACCTACCTATCTGTATCTATCAATCTACCTACCTAACTATCTCTATCTATCTATTTACCTACCTACCTATCTCTATCTATCTACCTACCTACCTACCTACCTATCTGTATCTATCTATCTACCTACCTATCTGTATCTATCTATCTACCTACCTACCTATCTGTATCAATCTATCTACCTAACTACCTATCTGTATCTATCAATCTACCTACCTACCTATCTGTATCTATCAATCTACCTACCTACCTATCTCTATCTATCTACCTACCTACCTATCTCTATCTATATATCTACCTACCTACCTATCTGTATTTATCTATCTACCTACCTACCTATCTCTATCTATCTACCTACCTACCTACTTACCTATCTCTATCTATCTATCTACCTACCTATCTGTATCTATCAATCTACCAACCTACCTATCTGTATCTATCAATCTACCTACCTACCTATCTCTATCTATCTATCTACCTACCTACCTATCTCTATCTACCTACCTACCTACCTACCTACCTATCTGTATCTATCTATCTACCTACCTACCTACCTATCTGTATCTATCTACCTAGCTACCTATCTGTATCTATCAATCTACCTACCTACCTATCTCTATCTATCTATTTACCTACCTACCTATCTCTATCTATCTATCTACCTACCTACCTATCTGTATCTATCAATCTACCTACCTACCTATCTGTATCTATCAATCTACTTACCTACCTATCTCTATCTATCTATCTACCTACCTACCTATCTCTATCTATCTACCTACCTACCTACCTATCTGTATCTATCTATCTACCTACCTACCTACCTATCTGTATCTATCTATCTACCTACCTACCTATCTGTATCTATCAATCTACCTACCTATCTCTATCTATCTACCTACCTACCTACATATCTGTATCTATCTATCTACCTACCTACCTATCTGTATCTATCTACCTACCTACCTAACTATCTGTATCTATCTACCTACCTACCTACCTATCTGTATCTATCTATCTACCTAGCTACCTATCTGTATCTATCTATCTACCTAGCTACCTATCTGTATCTATCAATCTACCTACCTACCTATCTGTATCTATCAATCTACCTACCTACCTATCTCTATCTATCTACCTACCTACCTACCTATCTCTATCTATCTACCTACCTACCTATCTGTATCTATCAATCTACCAACCTACCTATCTGTATCTATCAATCTACCTACCTACCTATCTCTATCTATCTATCTACCTACCTACCTATCTCTATCTACCTACCTACCTACCTATCTGTATCTATCTATCTACCTACCTACCTACCTATCTGTATCTATCTACCTAGCTACCTATCTGTATCTATCAATCTACCTACCTACCTATCTCTATCTATCTATTTACCTACCTACCTATCTCTATCTATCTATCTACCTACCTACCTATCTGTATCTATCAATCTACCTACCTACCTATCTGTATCTATCAATCTACTTACCTACCTATCTCTATCTATCTATCTACCTACCTACCTATCTCTATCTATCTACCTACCTACCTACCTACCTATCTGTATCTATCTATCTACCTACCTACCTATCTCTATCTATCAATCTACGTACCTACCTATCTCTATCTATCTACCTACCTATCTCTATCTATCTACCTACCTACCTACCTATCTGTATCTATCTATCTACCTACCTACCTATCTGTATCTATCTATCTATCTACCTACCTACCTACCTAACTGTATCTATCTATCTACCTAGCTACCTATCTGTATCTATCAATCTACCTACCTACCTATCTCTATCTATCTATTTACCTACCTACCTATCTCTATCTATCTATCTACCTACCTACCTATCTGTATCTATCAATCTACCTACCTACCTATCTGTATCTATCAATCTACTTACCTACCTATCTCTATCTATCTATCTACCTACCTACCTATCTGTATCTATCTATCTACCTAACTACCTATCTGTATCTATCAATCTACCTACCTACCTATCTGTATCTATCAATCTACCTACCTACCTATCTCTATCTATCTACCTACCTACCTACCTATCTCTATCTATCTACCTACCTACCTAACTATCTGTATCTATCTACCTACCTACCTATCTCTATCTATCAATTTACCTACCTACCTATCTCTATCTATCTATCTACCTACCTACCTATCTGTATTTATCTACCTACCTACCTACCTATCTCTATCTATCTACCTACCTACCTACCTACCTACCTATCTCTATCTATCTATCTACCTACCTACCTATCTCTATCTATCTACCTACCTACCTATCTGTATCTATCAATCTACATACCTACCTATCTCTATCTATCTACCTACCTACCTATCTCTATCTATCTACCTACCTACCTATCTGTATCTATCAATCTACCAACCTACCTATCTGTATCTATCAATCTACCTACTTACCTACCTCTATCTATCTATTTACCTACCTACCTATCTCTATCTATCTACCTACCTACCTACCTATCTGTATCTATCTACCTACCTACCTATCTGTATCTATCTATCTACCTACCTACCTATCTGTATCAATCTATCTACCTAACTACCTATCTGTATCTATCAATCTACCTACCTACCTATCTGTATCTATCAATCTACCTACCTACCTATCTCTATCTATCTACCTACCTACCTATCTCTATCTATCTACCTACCTACCTACCTATCTGTATCTATCTATCTATCTACCTACCTACCTATCTGTATCTATCTATCTACCTACCTACCTATCTGTATCTATCAATCTACTTATCTACCTATCTCTATCTATCTACCTACCTACCTACCTATCTCTATCTATCTACCTACCTACCTACCTATATCTATCTATCTACCTACCTACCTATCTGTATCTATCAATCTACCAACCTACCTATCTCTATCTATCTACCTACCTACCTACCTATCTGTATCTATCAATCTACCTACCTACCTATCTCTATCTATCTATCTACCTACCTACCTTTCTCTATCTATCTACCTACCTACCTATCTGTATCTATCTACCTACCTACCTATCTCTATCTATCAATTTACCTACCTACCTATCTCTATCTATCTATCTACCTACCTACCTATCTCTATCTATCAATCTACCTACCTACCTATCTCTATCTATCTATCTACCTACCTACCTATCTCTATCTATCTACCTACCTACCTACCTATCTGTATCTATCTATCTACCTACCTACCTATCTGTATCTATCTATCTACCTACCTACCTACCTAACTGTATCTATCTATCTACCAAGCTATCTATCTGTATCTATCAACCTACCTACCTACCTATCTCTATCTATCTATTTACCTACCTACCTATCTCTATCTATCTACCTACCTACCTATCTGTATCTATCTATCTACCTAACTACCTATCTGTATCTATCAATCTACCTACCTACCTATCTGTATCTATCAATCTACCTACCTACCTATCTCTATCTATCTACCTACCTATCTGTATCTATCTATCTACCTACCTACCTATCTCTATCTATCAATTTACCTACCTACCTATCTCTATCTATATATCTACCTACCTACCTATCTGTATTTATCTATCTACCTACCTACCTACCTACCTATCTCTATCTATCTACCTACCTACCTACCTATCTATCTATCTATCTATCTACCTACCTACCTATCTCTATATATCTACCTACCTATCTGTATCTATCAATCTACCTACCTACCTATCTCTATCTATCTACCTACCTACCTACCTGTCTGTATCTATCTACCTACCTACCTATCTCTATCTATCAATTTACCTACCTACCTATCTCTATCTATCTATCTACCTACCTACCTATCTGTATTTATCTATCTACCTACCTACCTATCTCTATCTATCTACCTACCTACCTACCTACCTATCTCTATCTATCTACCTACCTACCTACCTATCTCTATCTATCTACCTACCTACCTATCTGTATCTATCAATCTACCAACCTACCTATCTGTATCTATCAATCTTCCTACTTACCTATCTCTATCTATCTATTTACCTACCTACCTATCTGTATCTATCAATCTACCTACCTAACTATCTCTATCTATCTATTTACCTACCTACCTATCTCTATCTATCTACCTACCTACCTACCTATCTGTATCTATCTATCTACCTACCTATCTGTATCTATCTATCTACCTACCTACCTATCTGTATCAATCTATCTACCTAACTACCTATCTGTATCTATCAATCTACCTACCTACCTATCTGTATCTATCAATCTACCTACCTACCTATCTCTATCTATCTACCTACCTACCTATCTCTATCTATATATCTACCTACCTACCTATCTGTATTTATCTATCTACCTACCTACCTATCTCTATCTATCTACCTACCTACCTACTTACCTATCTCTATCTATCTATCTACCTACCTATCTGTATCTATCAATCTACCAACCTACCTATCTGTATCTATCAATCTACCTACCTACCTATATCTATCTATCTACCTACCTACCTATCTCTATCTACCTACCTACCTACCTACCTATCTGTATCTATCTATCTACCTACCTACCTACCTATCTGTATCTATCTATCTACCAACCTACCTACCTATCTGTATCTATCTACCTAGCTACCTATCTGTATCTATCAATCTACCTACCTACCTATCTCTATCTATCTATTTACCTACCTACCTATCTCTATCTATCTATCTACCTACCTACCTATCTGTATCTATCAATCTACCTACCTACCTATCTGTATCTATCAATCTACCTACCTACCTATCTGTATCTATCAATCTACTTACCTACCTATCTCTATCTATCTATCTACCTACCTACCTATCTCTATCTATCTACCTACCTACCTACCTATCTGTATCTATCTATCTACCTACCTACCTACCTATCTGTATCTATCTATCTACCTAGCTACCTATCTGTATCTATCAATCTACCTACCTACCTATCTCTATCTATCTATTTACCTACCTACCTATCTCTATCTATCTATCTACCTACCTACCTATCTGTATCTATCAATCTACCTACCTACCTATCTGTATCTATCAATCTACTTACCTACCTATCTCTATCTATCTATCTATCTACCTACCTACCTATCTCTATCTATCTACCTACCTACCTACCTACCTATCTGTATCTATCTATCTACCTACCTACCTATCTCTATCTATCAATCTACGTACCTACCTATCTCTATCTATCTATCTACCTACCTATCTCTATCTATCTACCTACCTACCTACCTATCTGTATCTATCTATCTACCTACCTACCTATCTGTATCTATCTATCTATCTACCTACCTACCTACCTAACTGTATCTATCTATCTACCTAGCTACCTATCTGTATCTATCAATCTACCTACCTACCTATCTCTATCTATCTATTTACCTACCTACCTATCTCTATCTATCTATCTACCTACCTACCTATCTGTATCTATCAATCTACCTACCTACCTATCTGTATCTATCAATCTACTTACCTACCTATCTCTATCTATCTATCTACCTACCTACCTATCTGTATCTATCTACCTAACTACCTATCTGTATCTATCAATCTACCTACCTACCTATCTGTATCTATCAATCTACCTACCTACCTATCTCTATCTATCTATCTACCTACCTACCTATCTCTATCTATCTACCTACCTACCTAACTATCTGTATCTATCTATCTACCTACCTACCTATCTCTATCTATCAATTTACCTACCTACCTATCTCTATCTATCTATCTACCTACCTACCTATCTGTATTTATCTACCTACCTACCTACCTATCTCTATCTATCTACCTACCTACCTACCTATCTCTATCTATCTAACTACCTACCTATCTCTATCTATCTACCTACCTACCTATCTGTATCTATCAATCTACCAACCTACCTATCTGTATCTATCAATCTACCAACCTACCTATCTGTATCTATCTACCTACCTACCTACCTATCTGTATCTATCTATCTACCTACCTACCTATCTGTATCTATCTACCTACCTACCTATCTGTATCAATCTATCTACCTAACTACCTATCTGTATCTATCAATCTACCTACCTACCTATCTGTATCTATCAATCTACCTACCTACCTATCTCTATCTATCTACCTACCTACCTATCTCTATCTATCTACCTACCTACCTACCTATCTGTATCTATCTATCTATCTACCTACCTACCTATCTGTATCTATCTATCTACCTACCTACCTATCTGTATCTATCAATCTACTTATCTACCTATCTCTATCTATCTACCTACCTACCTACCTATCTCTATCTATCTACCTACCTACCTATCTCTATCTATCTACCTACCTACCTACCTATCTCTATCTATCTACCTACCTACCTACCTACCTATCTCTATCTATCTACCTACCTACCTATCTGTATCTATCAATCTACCAACCTACCTATCTCTATCTATCTACCTACCTACCTACCTATCTGTATCTATCAATCTACCTACCTACCTATCTCTATCTATCTATCTACCTACCTACCTTTCTCTATCTATCTACTTACCTACCTACCTATCTGTATCTATCTATCTACCTACCTACCTATCTCTATCTATCAATTTACCTACCTACCTATCTCTATCTATCTATCTACCTACCTACCTATCTGTATTTATCTATCTACCTACCTACCTATCTCTATCTATCTATCTACCTACCTACCTATCTCTATCTATCTACCTACCTACCTACCTATCTGTATCTATCTATCTACCTACCTACCTATCTGTATCTATCTATCTACCTACCTACCTACCTACCTAACTGTATCTATCTATCTACCTAGCTACCTATCTGTATCTATCAACCTACCTACCTACCTATCTCTATCTATCTATTTACCTACCTACCTATCTCTATCTATCTACCTACCTACCTATCTGTATCTATCTATCTACCTAACTACCTATCTGTATCTATCAATCTACCTACCTACCTATCTGTATCTATCAATCTACCTACCTACCTATCTCTATCTATCTATCTACCTACCTATCTGTATCTATCTATCTACCTACCTACCTATCTCTATCTATCAATTTACCTACCTACCTATCTCTATCTATATATCTAACTACCTACCTATCTGTATTTATCTATCTACCTACCTACCTACCTACCTATCTCTATCTATCTACCTACCTACCTACCTACCTACCTACCTATCTATCTATCTATCTATCTATCTATCTATCTATCTATCTATCTATCTATCTACCTACCTACCTATCTCTATATATCTACCTACCTATCTGTATGTATCAATCTACCTACCTACCTATCTCTATCTATCTACCTACCTACCTACCTGTCTGTATCTATCTACCTACCTACCTATCTCTATCTATCAATTTACCTACCTACCTATCTCTATCTATCTATCTACCTACCTACCTATCTGTATTTATCTATCTACCTACCTACCTATCTCTATCTATCTACCTACCTACCTACCTACCTATCTCTATCTATCTACCTACCTACCTACCTATCTCTATCTATCTACCTACCTACCTATCTGTATCTATCAATCTACCAACCTACCTATCTGTATCTATCAATCTACCTACCTAACTATCTCTATCTATCTATTTACCTACCTACCTATCTCTATCTATCTACCTACCTACCTACCTACCTATCTGTATCTATCTATCTACCTACCTATCTGTATCTATCTATCTACCTACCTACCTACCTACCTATCTGTATCTATCTATCTACCTACCTACCTATCTCTATCTATCAATCTACGTACCTACCTATCTCTATCTATCTATCTACCTACCTATCTCTATCTATCTACCTACCTACCTACCTATCTGTATCTATCTATCTACCTACCTACCTATCTGTATCTATCTATCTATCTACCTACCTACCTACCTAACTGTATCTATCTATCTACCTAGCTACCTATCTGTATCTATCAATCTACCTACCTACCTATCTCTATCTATCTATTTACCTACCTACCTATCTCTATCTATCTATCTACCTACCTACCTATCTGTATCTATCAATCTACCTACCTACCTATCTGTATCTATCAATCTACTTACCTACCTATCTCTATCTATCTATCTACCTACCTATCTATCTGTATCTATCTACCTAACTACCTATCTGTACCTATCAATCTACCTACCTACCTATCTGTATCTATCAATCTACCTACCTACCTATCTCTATCTATCTATCTACCTACCTACCTATCTCTATCTATCTACCTACCTACCTAACTATCTGTATCTATCTATCTACCTACCTACCTATCTCTATCTATCAATTTACCTACCTACCTATCTCTATCTATCTATCTACCTACCTATCTATCTGTATTTATCTACCTACCTACCTACCTATCTCTATCTATCTACCTACCTACCTACCTACCTATCTCTATCTATCTATCTACCTACCTACCTATCTCTATCTATCTACATACCTACCTATCTGTATCTATCAATCTACATACCTACCTATCTCTATCTATCTACCTACCTACCTATCTCTATCTATCTACCTACCTACCTATCTGTATCTATCAATCTACCAACCTACCTATCTGTATCTATCAATCTACCTACTTACCTATCTCTATCTATCTATTTACCTACCTACCTATCTGTATCTATCAATCTACCTACCTACCTATCTCTATCTATCTATTTACCTACCTACCTATCTCTATCTATCTACCTACCTACCTACCTATCTGTATCTATCTATCTACCTACCTACCTATCTGTATCTATCTACCTACCTACCTATCTGTATCAATCTATCTACCTAACTACCTATCTGTATCTATCAATCTACCTACCTACCTATCTGTATCTATCAATCTACCTACCTACCTATCTCTATCTATCTACCTACCTACCTATCTCTATCTATCTACCTACCTACCTACCTATCTGTATCTATCTATCTATCTACCTACCTACCTATCTGTATCTATCTATCTACCTACCTACCTATCTGTATCTATCAATCTACTTATCTACCTATCTCTATCTATCTACCTACCTACCTACCTATCTCTATCTATCTACCTACCTACCTATCTCTATCTATCTACCTACCTACCTACCTATCTCTATCTATCTACCTACCTACCTACCTATCTCTATCTATCTACCTACCTACCTATCTGTATCTATCAATCTACCAACCTACCTATCTCTATCTATCTACCTACCTACCTACCTATCTGTATCTATCAATCTACCTACCTACCTATATCTATCTATCTATCTACCTACCTACCTTTCTCTATCTATCTACCTACCTACCTATCTGTATCTATCTATCTACCTACCTACCTATCTCTATCTATCAATTTACCTACCTACCTATCTCTATCTATCTATCTATCTACCTACCTACCTATCTGTATTTATCTATCTACCTACCTACCTATCTCTATCTATCTATCTACCTACCTACCTATCTCTATCTATCTACCTACCTACCTACCTATCTGTATCTATCTATCTACCTACCTACCTATCTGTATCTATCTATCTACCTACCTACCTACCTAACTGTATCTATCTATCTACCTAGCTACCTATCTGTATCTATCAACCTACCTACCTACCTATCTCTATCTATCTATTTACCTACCTACCTATCTCTATCTATCTACCTACCTACCTATCTGTATCTATCTATCTACCTAACTACCTATCTGTATCTATCAATCTACCTACCTACCTATCTGTATCTATCAATCTACCTACCTACCTATCTCTATCTATCTACCTACCTACCTATCTGTATCTATCTATCTACCTACCTACCTATCTCTATCTATCAATTTACCTACCTACCTATCTCTATCTATATATCTAACTACCTACCTATCTGTATTTATCTATCTACCTTCCTACCTACCTACCTATCTCTATCTATCTACCTACCTACCTACCTATCTATCTATCTATCTATCTATCTACCTACCTACCTATCACTATATATCTACCTACCTATCTGTATCTATCAATCTACCTACCTACCTATCTCTATCTATCTACCTACCTACCTACCTGTCTGTATCTATCTACCTACCTACCTATCTCTATCTATCAATTTACCTACCTACCTATCTCTATCTATCTATCTACCTACCTACCTACCTATCTGTATTTATCTATCTACCTACCTACCTATCTCTATCTATCTACCTACCTACCTACCTACCTATCTCTATCTATCTACCTACCTACCTACCTATCTCTATCTATCTACCTACCTACCTATCTGTATCTATCAATCTACCAACCTACCTATCTGTATCTATCAATCTACCTACCTAACTATCTCTATCTATCTATTTACCTACCTACCTATCTCTATCTACCTACTTACCTACCTACCTATCTGTATCTATCTATCTACCTACCTATCTGTATCTATCTATCTATCTACCTACCTACCTATCTGTATCAATCTATCTACCTAACTACCTATCTGTATCTATCAATCTACCTACCTACCTATCTGTATCTATCAATCTACCTACCTACCTATCTCTATCTACCTACCTACCTATCTCTATCTATATATCTACCTACCTACCTATCTGTATTTATCTATCTACCTACCTACCTATCTCTATCTATCTACCTACCTACCTACTTACCTATCTCTATCTATCTATCTACCTACCTACCTATCTCTATATATCTACCTACCTACCTATCTGTATCTATCAATCTACCTACATACCTATCTCTATCTATCTACCTACCTACCTACCTGTCTGTATCTATCTATCTACTTACCTACCTATCTCTATCTATCAATTTACCTACCTACCTATCTCTATCTATCTATCTACCTACCTACCTATCTGTATTTATCTAGCTACCTACCTACCTATCTCTATCTATCTACCTACCTACCTACCTATCTCTATCTATCTACCTACCTACCTACCTATCTCTATCTATCTACCTACCTACCTATCTGTATCTATCAATCTACCTACCTACCTATCTCTATCTATCTACCTACCTACCTACCTATCTCTATCTATCTACCTACCTACCTATCTGTATCTATCAATCTACCTGCCTACCTATCTCTATCTATCTACCTACCTACCTATCTGTATCTATCAATCTACCTACCTACCTATCTCTATCTATCTACCTACCTACCCACCTGTCTGTATCTATCTATCTACCTACCTACCTATCTCTATCTATCAATTTACCTACCTACCTATCTCTATCTATCTATCTACCTACCTACCTATCTGTATTTATCTATCTACCTACCTACCTATCTCTATCTATCTACCTACCTACCTACCTATCTCTATCTATCTACCTACCTACCTACCTATCTCTATCTATCTACCTACCTACCTATCTGTATCTATCAATCTACCTGCCTACCTATCTCTATCTATCTACCTACCTACCTACCTATCTCTATCTATCTACCTACCTACCTATCTGTATCAATCTACCAACCTACCTATCTGTATCTATCAATCTTCCTACTTACCTATCTATATCTATCTATTTACCTACCTACCTATCTGTATCTATCAATCTACCTACCTAACTATCTCTATCTATCTATCTACCTACCTACCTATCTATATCTATCTACCTACCTACCTAACTATCTGTATCTATGTACCTACCTACCTACCTATCTGTATCTATCTATCTACCTAGCTACCTATCTGTATCTATCTATCTACCTAGCTACCTATCTGTATCTATAAATCTACCTACCTACCTATCTGTATCTATCAATCTACCTACCTACCTATCTCTATCTATCTACCTACCTACCTACCTATCTCTATCTATCTACCTACCTACCTATCTGTATCTATCAATCTACCAACCTACCTATCTGTATCTATCAATCTACCTACCTACCTATCTCTATCTATCTATCTACCTACCTACCTATCTCTATCTACCTACCTACCTACCTATCTGTATGTATCTATCTACCTACCTACCTACCTATCTGTATCTATCTATCTACCTACCTACCTACCTATCTGTATCTATCTATCTACCTAGCTACCTATCTGTATCTATCAATCTACCTACCTACCTATCTCTATCTATCTATTTACCTACCTACCTATCTCTATCTATCTATCTACCTACCTACCTATGTGTATCTATCTATCTACCTACCTACCTATCTGTATCTATCAATCTACCTACCTACCTATCTGTATCTATCAATCTACTTACCTACCTATCTCTATCTATCTATCTACCTACCTACCTATCTCTATCTATCTACCTACCTACCTATCTGTATCTATCTATCGACCTTCCTACCTATCTCTATCTATCAATCTACCTACCTACCTATCTCTATCTATCTATATATCTACCTACCTACCTATCTCTATCTATCTACCTACCTACCTACCTATCTGTATCTATCTATCTACCTACCTACCTATCTGTATCTATCTACCTACCTACCTACCTAACTGTATCTATCTATCTACCTAGCTACCTATCTGTATCTATCAATCTACCTACCTACCTATCTCTATCTATCTATTTACCTACCTACCTATCTATCTCTCTATCTACCTACCTACCTATCTGTATCTATCTATCTACCAAACTACCTATCTGTATCTATCAATCTACCTACCTACCTATCTGTATCTATCAATCTACCTACCTACCTATCTCTATCTATCTATCTACCTACCTACCTATCTCTATCTATCTACCTACCTACCTAACTATCTGTATCTATCTATCTACCTACCTACCTATCTCTATCTATCTATCTACCTACCTACCTACCTATCTGTATCTATCTATCTACCTACCTACCTATCTGTATCTATCAATCTACCAACCTACCTATCTGTATCTATCAATCTACCTACTTACCTATCTCTATCTATCTATTTACCTACCTACCTATCTGTATCTATCAATCTACCTACCTACCTATCTCTATCTATCTATTTACCTACCTACCTATCTCTATCTATCTACCTACCTACCTACCTATCTGTATCTATCTATCTACCTACCTACCTATCTGTATCTATCTATCTACCTACCTACCTATCTGTATCTATCAATCTACCTACCTACCTATCTGTATCTATCAATCTACCTACCTACCTATCTCTATCTATCTACCTACCTACCTATCTCTATCTATCTACCTACCTACCTATCTGTATCTATCTATCTATCTACCTACCTACCTATCTGTATCTATCTATCTACCTACCTACCTATCTGTATCTATCAATCTACTTATCTACCTATCTCTATCTATCTACCTACCTACCTACCTATCTCTATCTATCTACCTACCTACCTATCTCTATCTATCTACCTACCTACTTATCTCTATCTATCTACCTACCTACCTACCTATCTCTATCTATCTACCTACCTACCTACCTATCTCTATCTATCTACCTACCTACCTATCTGTATCTATCAATCTACCAACCTACCTATCTCTATCTATCTACCTACCTACCTACCTATCTGTATCTATCAATCTACCTACCTACCTATCTCTATATATCTATCTACCTACCTACCTTTCTCTATCTATCTACCTACCTACCTACCTATCTGTATCTATCTATCTACCTACCTACCTATCTCTATCTATCAATTTACCTACCTACCTATCTCTATCTATCCATCTACCTACCTACCTATCTGTATTTATCTATCTACCTACCTACCTATCTCTATCTATCAATCTACCTACCTACCTATCTCTATCTATCTATCTACCTACCTACCTATCTCTATCTATCTACCTACCTACCTACCTATCTGTATCTATCTATCTACCTACCTACCTATCTGTATCTATCTATCTACCTACCTACCTACCTACCTAACTGTATCTATCTATCTACCTAGCTACCTATCTGTATCTATCAATCTACCTACCTACCTATCTCTATCTATCTATTTACCTACCTACCTATCTCTATCTATCTACCTACCTACCTATCTGTATCTATCTATCTACCTAACTACCTATCTGTATCTATCAATCTACCTACCTACCTATCTGTATCTATCAATCTACCTACCTACCTATCTCTATCTATCTACCTACCTACCTAACTATCTGTATCTATCTATCTACCTACCTACCTATCTCTATCTATCAATTTACCTACCTACCTATCTCTATCTATCTACCTACCTACCTACCTATCTGTATTTATCTATCTACCTACCTACGTATCTCTATCTATCTACCTACCTACCTACCTACCTACCTACCTATCTCTATCTATCTATCTACCTACCTACCTATCTCAATCTATCTACCTTCCTACCTATCTGTATCTATCAATCTACCTACCTACCTATCTCTATCTATCTACCTACCTACCTACCTATCTCTATCTATCTACCTACCTACCTATCTGTATCTATCAATCTACCTACCTACCTATCTCTATCTATCTATTTACCTACCTACCTATCTCTATATATCTACCTACCTACCTACCTATCTGTATCTATCTATCTACCTACCTACCTATCTGTATCTATCTATCTACCTACCTACCTATCTGTATCAATCTATCTACCTAACTACCTATCTGTATCTATCAATCTACCTACCTACCTATCTGTATCTATCAATCTACCTACCTACCTATCTCTATCTATCTACCTACCTACCTATCTCTATCGATCTACCTACCTACCTACCTATCTGTATCTATCTATCTATCTACCTACCTACCTATCTGTATCTATCTATCTACCTACCTACCTATCTGTATCTATCAATCTACCTACCTATCTCTATCTATCTACCTACCTACCTACATATCTGTATCTATCTATCTACCTACCTACGTATCTATATCTATCTACCTATCTACCTAACTATCTGTATCTATCTACCTACCTACCTACCTACCTACCTATCTGTATCTATCTATCTACCTAGCTACCTATCTGTATCTATCTATCTACCTAGCTACCTATCTGTATCTATCAATCTACCTACCTACCTATCTGTATCTATCAATCTACATACCTACCTATCTCTATCTATCTACCTACCTACCTACCTATCTCTATCTACCTACCTACCTATCTGTATCTATCAATCTACCAACCTACCTATCTGTATCGATCAATCTACCTACCTACCTATCTCTATCTATCTATCTACCTACCTACCTATCTCTATCTATCTACCTACCTACCTATCTGTATTTATCTATCTACCTACCTACCTACCTATCTGTATCTATCTATCTACCTACCTACCTACCTATCTGTATCTATCTATCTACCTAGCTACCTATCTGTATCTATCAATCTACCTACCTACCTATCTCTATCTATTTACCTACCTACCTATCTCTATCTATCTATCTACCTACCTACCTATCTGTATCTATCTACCTACCTACCTATCTGTATCTATCAATCTACCTACCTACCTATCTGTATCTATCAATCTACTTACCTACCTATCTCTATCTATCTATCTACCTATCTACCTATCTCTATCTACCTACCTACCTACCTATCTGTATCTATCTATCTACCTACCTACCTATCTCTATCTATCTATCTACCTACCTACCTATCTCTATCTATCTACCTACCTACCTACCTATCTCTATCTATCTATCTACCTACCTACCTATCTGTATCTATCTATCTACCTACCTACCTACCTAACTCTATCTATCTATCTACCTAGCTACCTATCTGTATCTATCAATCTACCTACCTACCTATCTCTATCTATCTATTTACCTACCTACCTATCTCTATCTATCTACCTACCTACCTATCTGTATCTATCTATCTACCTAACTACCTATCTGTATCTATCAATCTACCTACCTACCTATCTGTATCTATCAATCTACCTACATACCTATCTCTATCTATCTATCTACCTACCTATCTCTATCTACCTACCTACCTAACTATCTGTATCTATCTATCTACCTACCTACCTATCTCTATCTATCAGTTTACCTACCTACCTATCTCTATCTATCTATCTATCTATCTATCTACCTACCTACCTATCTGTATTTATCTATCTACCTACCTACCTATCTCTATCTATCTACCTACCTACCTATCTCTATCTATCTATCTACCTACCTATCTGTATCTATCAATCTACCTACTTACCTATCTCTATCTATCTATTTACCTACCTTCCTATCTCTATCTATCTACCTACCTACCTATCTGTATCTATCTATCTACCTAACTACCTATCTGTATCTATCAATCTACCTACCTACCTATCTGTATCTATCAATCTACCTACCTACCTATCTCTATCTATCTGCCTACCTATCTGTATTTATCTATCTACCTACCTACGTATCTCTATCTATCTACCTACCTACCTACCTACCTATCTCTATCTATCTATCTACCTACCTACCTATCTCTATCTATCTACCTACCTACCTATCTGTATCTATCAATCTACCTACCTACCTATCTCTATCTATCTACCTACCTACCTACCTATCTCTATCTATCTACCTACCTATCTGTATCTATCAATCTACCTACCTACCTATCTCTATCTATCTATTTACCTACCTACCTATCTCTATATATCTACCAACCTACCTACCTATCTGTATCTATCTATCTACCTACCTACCTATCTGTATCTATCTATCTACCTACCTACCTATCTGTATCAATCTATCTACCTAACTACCTATCTGTATCTATCAATCTACCTACCTACCTATCTGTATCTATCAATCTACCTACATACCTATCTCTATCTATCTATCTACCTACCTATCTCTATCTACCTACCTACCTAACTATCTGTATCTATCTATCTACCTACCTACCTATCTCTATCTATCAGTTTACCTACCTACCTATCTCTATCTATCTATCTATCTATCTATCTATCTACCTACCTACCTATCTGTATTTATCTATCTACCTACCTACCTATCTCTATCTATCTACCTACCTACCTATCTCTATCTATCTATCTACCTACCTATCTGTATCTATCAATCTACCTACTTACCTATCTCTATCTATCTATTTACCTACCTTCCTATCTCTATCTATCTACCTACCTACCTATCTGTATCTATCTATCTACCTAACTACCTATCTGTATCTATCAATCTACCTACCTACCTATCTGTATCTATCAATCTACCTACCTACCTATCTCTATCTATCTGCCTACCTATCTGTATTTATCTATCTACCTACCTACGTATCTCTATCTATCTACCTACCTACCTACCTACCTATCTCTATCTATCTATCTACCTACCTACCTATCTCTATCTATCTACCTACCTACCTATCTGTATCTATCAATCTACCTACCTACCTATCTCTATCTATCTACCTACCTACCTACCTATCTCTATCTATCTACCTACCTATCTGTATCTATCAATCTACCTACCTACCTATCTCTATCTATCTATTTACCTACCTACCTATCTCTATATATCTACCAACCTACCTACCTATCTGTATCTATCTATCTACCTACCTACCTATCTGTATCTATCTATCTACCTACCTACCTATCTGTATCAATCTATCTACCTAACTACCTATCTGTATCTATCAATCTACCTACCTACCTATCTGTATCTATCAATCTACCTACCTACCTATCTCTATCTATCTACCTACCTACCTATCTCTATCGATCTACCTACCTACCTACCTATCTGTATCTATCTATCTATCTACCTACCTACCTATCTGTATCTATCTATCTACCTATCTACCTATCTGTATCTATCAATCTACCTACCTATCTCTATCTATCTACCTACCTACCTACATATCTGTATCTATCTATCTACCTACCTACCTATCTATATCTATCTACCTATCTACCTAACTATCTGTATCTATCTACCTACCTACCTACCTACCTATCTGTATCTATCTATCTACCTAGCTACCTATCTGTATCTATCTATCTACCTAGCTACCTATCTGTATCTATCAATCTAACTACATACCTATCTGTATCTATCAATCTACATACCTACCTATCTCTATCTATCTACCTACCTACCTACCTACCTATCTCTATCTATCTACCTACCTACCTATCTGTATCTATCAATCTACCAACCTACCTATCTGTATCTATCAATCTACCTACCTACCTATCTCTATCTATCTATCTACCTACCTACCTATCTCTATCTATCTACCTACCTACCTATCTGTATCTATCTATCTACCTACCTACCTACCTATCTGTATCTATCTATCTACCTACCTACCTACCTATCTGTATCTATCTATCTACCTAGCTACCTATCTGTATCTATCAATCTACCTACCTACCTATCTCTATCTATTTACCTACCTACCTATCTCTATCTATCTATCTACCTACCTACCTATCTGTATCTATCTATCTACCTACCTACCTATCTGTATCTATCAATCTACCTACCTACCTATCTGTATCTATCAATCTACTTACCTACCTATCTCTATCTATCTATCTACCTATCTACCTATCTCTATCTATCTACCTACCTACCTACCTATCTGTATCTATCTATCTACCTACCTACCTATCTCTATCTATCAATCTACCTACCTACCTATCTCTATCTATCTATCTACCTACCTACCTATCTCTATCTATCTACCTACCTACCTACCTATCTGTATCTATCTATCTACCTACCTACCTATCTGTATCTATCTATCTACCTACCTACCTACCTAACTGTATCTATCTATCTACCTAGCTACCTATCTGTATCTATCAATCTACCTACCTACCTATCTCTATCTATCTATTTACCTACCTACCTATCTCTATCTATCTACCTACCTACCTATCTGTATCTATCTATCTACCTAACTACCTATCTGTATCTATCAATCTACCTACCTACCTATCTGTATCTATCAATCTACCTACATACCTATCTCTATCTATCTATCTACCTACCTACCTATCTCTATCTACCTACCTACCTATCTGTATCTATCTATCTACCTACCTACCTATCTCTATCTATCAGTTTACCTACCTACCTATCTCTATCTATCTATCTATATATCTATCTACCTACCTACCTATCTGTATTTATCTATCTACCTACCTACCTACCTATCTCTATCTATCTACCTACCTACCTACCTACCTATCTGTATCTATCAATCTACCAACCTACCTATCTGTATCTATCAATCTACCTACTTACCTATCTCTATCTATCTATTTACCTACCTACCTATCTGTATCTATCAATCTACCTACCTACCTATTTCTATCTATCTATTTACCTACCTACCTATCTCTATCTATCTACCTACCTACCTACCTATCTGTATCTATCTATCTACCTACCTACCTACCTATCTGTATCTATCTATCTACCTACCTACCTATCTGTATCAATCTATCTACCTAACTACCTATCTGTATCTATCAATCTACCTACCTACCTATCTGTATCTATCAATCTACCTACCTACCTATCTCTATCTACCTACCTACCTATCTCTATCTATCTACCTACCTAACTACCTATCTGTATCTATCTATCTACCTACCTACCTATCTGTATCTATCTATCTACCTACCTACCTATCTGTATCTATCAATCTACCTACCTATCTCTATCTATCTGCCTACCTACCTACATATCTGTATCTATCTATCTACCTACCTACCTATCTGTATCTATCTACCTACCTAGCTACCTATCTGTATCTATCAATCTACCTACCTACCTATCTGTATCTATCAATCTACCTACCTACCTATCTCTATCTATCTACCTACCTACCTACCTACCTATCTCTATCTATCTACCTACCTACCTATCTGTATCTATCAATCTACCAACCTACCTATCTGTATCTATCAATCTACCTACCTACCTATCTCTATCTATCTATCTACCTACCTACCTATCTCTATCTACCTACCTACCTACCTACCTATCTGTATCTATCTATCTACCTACCTACCTACCTATCTGTATCTATCTATCTACCTACCTACCTACCTATCTGTATCTATCTATCTACCTAGCTACCTATCTGTATCTATCAATCTACCTACCTACCTATCTCTATCTATCCATTTACCTACCTACCTATCTCTATCTATCTATCTACCTACCTACCTATGTGTATCTATCTATCTACCTACCTACCTATCTGTATCTATCAATCTACCTACCTACCTATCTGTATCTATCAATCTACTTACCTACCTATCTCTATCTATCTATCTACCTACCAACCTATCTCTATCTATCTACCTACCTACCTATCTGTATCTATCTATCTACCTTCCTACCTATCTCTATCTATCAATCTACCTAACTACCTATCTCTATCTATCTATCTATCTACCTACCTACCTATCTCTATCTATCTACCTACCTACCTACCTATCTGCATCTATCTATCTACCTACCTACCTATCTGTATCTATCTACCTACCTACCTACCTAACTGTATCTATCTATCTACCTAGCTACCTATCTGTATCTATCAATCTACCTACCTACCTATCTCTATCTATCTATTTACCTACCTACCTATCTCTATCTATCTACCTACCTACCTATCTGTATCTATCTATCTACCTAACTACCTATCTGTATCTATCAATCTACCTACCTACCTATCTGTATCTATCAATCTACCTACCTACCTATCTCTATCTATCTACCTACCTACCTATCTCTATCTATCTACCTACCTACCTAACTATCTGTATCTATCTATCTACCTACCTACCTATCTCTATCTATCAATTTACCTACCTACCTATCTCTATCTATCTATCTACCTACCTACCTACCTATCTGTATCTATGTATCTATCTACCTACCTACCTATCTGTATCTATCAATCTACCTACCTACCTATCTCTATCTATCTATCTACCTACCTACCTTTCTCTATCTATCTACTTACCTACCTACCTATCTGTATCTATCTATCTACCTACCTACCTATCTCTATCTATCAATTTACCTACCTACCTATCTCTATCTATCTATCTACCTACCTACCTATCTGTATTTATCTATCTACCTACCTACCTATCTCTATCTATCTATCTACCTACCTACCTATCTCTATCTATCTACCTACCTACCTACCTATCTGTATCTATCTATCTACCTACCTACCTATCTGTATCTATCTATCTATCTACCTACCTACCTACCTACCTAACTGTATCTATCTATCTACCTAGCTACCTATCTGTATCTATCAACCTACCTACCTACCTATCTCTATCTATCTATTTACCTACCTACCTATCTCTATCTATCTACCTACCTACCTATCTGTATCTATCTATCTACCTAACTACCTATCTGTATCTATCAATCTACCTACCTACCTATCTGTATCTATCAATCTACCTACCTACCTATCTCTATCTATCTATCTACCTACCTATCTGTATCTATCTATCTACCTACCTACCTATCTCTATCTATCAATTTACCTACCTACCTATCTCTATCTATATATCTAACTACCTACCTATCTGTATTTATCTACCTACCTACCTACCTACCTATCTCTATCTATCTACCTACCTACCTACCTACCTACCTACCTATCTATCTATCTATCTATCTATCTATCTATCTATCTCTCTATCTATCTATCTATCTATCTACCTACCTACCTATCTCTATATATCTACCTACCTATCTGTACGTATCAATCTACCTACCTACCTATCTCTATCTATCTACCTACCTACCTACCTGTCTGTATCTATCTACCTACCTACCTATCTCTATCTATCAATTTACCTACCTACCTATCTCTATCTATCTATCTACCTACCTACCTATCTGTATTTATCTATCTACCTACCTACCTATCTCTATCTATCTACCTACCTACCTACCTACCTATCTCAATCTATCTACCTACCTACCTACCTATCTCTATCTATCTACCTACCTACCTATCTGTATCTATCAATCTACCAACCTACCTATCTGTATCTATCAATCTACCTACCTAACTATCTCTATCTATCTATTTACCTACCTACCTATCTCTATCTATCTACCTACCTACCTACCTACCTATCTGTATCTATCTATCTACCTACCTATCTGTATCTATCTATCTACCTACCTACCTACCTACCTATCTGTATCTATCTATCTACCTACCTACCTATCTCTATCTATCAATCTACGTACCTACCTATCTCTATCTATCTATCTACCTACCTATCTCTATCTATCTACCTACCTACCTACCTATCTGTATCTATCTATCTACCTACCTACCTATCTGTATCTATCTATCTATCTACCTACCTACCTACCTAACTGTATCTATCTATCTACCTAGCTACCTATCTGTATCTATCAATCTACCTACCTACCTATCTCTATCTATCTATTTACCTACCTACCTATCTCTATCTATCTATCTACCTACCTACCTATCTGTATCTATCAATCTACCTACCTACCTCTCTGTATCTATCAATCTACTTACCTACCTATCTCTATCTATCTATCTACCTACCTACCTATCTGTATCTATCTACCTAACTACCTATCTGTACCTATCAATCTACCTACCTACCTATCTGTATCTATCAATCTACCTACCTACCTATCTCTATCTATCTATCTACCTACCTACCTATCTCTATCTATCTACCTACCTACCTAACTATCTGTATCTATCTATCTACCTACCTACCTATCTCTATCTATCAATTTACCTACCTACCTATCTCTATCTATCTATCTACCTACCTACCTATCTGTATTTATCTACCTACCTACCTACCTATCTCTATCTATCTACCTACCTACCTACCTACCTACCTATCTCTATCTATCTATCTACCTACCTACCTATCTCTATCTATCTACATACCTACCTATCTGTATCTATCAATCTACATACCTACCTATCTCTATCTATCTACCTACCTACCTATCTCTATCTATCTACCTACCTACCTATCTGTATCTATCAATCTACCAACCTACCTATCTGTATCTATCAATCTACCTACTTACCTATCTCTATCTATCTATTTACCTACCTACCTATCTGTATCTATCAATCTACCTACCTACCTATCTCTATCTATCTATTTACCTACCTACCTATCTCTATCTATCTACCTACCTACCTACCTATCTGTATCTATCTATCTACCTACCTACCTATCTGTATCTATCTACCTACCTACCTATCTGTATCAATCTATCTACCTAACTACCTATCTGTATCTATCAATCTACCTACCTACCTATCTGTATCTATCAATCTACCTACCTACCTATCTCTATCTATCTACCTACCTACCTATCTCTATCTATCTACCTACCTACCTACCTATCTGTATCTATCTATCTATCTACCTACCTACCTATCTGTATCTATCTATCTACCTACCTACCTATCTGTATCTATCAATCTACTTATCTACCTATCTCTATCTATCTACCTACCTACCTACCTATCTCTATCTATCTACCTACCTACCTATCTCTATCTATCTACCTACCTACCTACCTATCTCTATCTATCTACCTACCTACCTACCTATCTCTATCTATCTACCTACCTACCTATCTGTATCTATCAATCTACCAACCTACCTATCTCTATCTATCTACCTACCTACCTACCTATCTGTATCTATCAATCTACCTACCTACCTATATCTATCTATCTATCTACCTACCTACCTTTCTCTATCTATCTACCTACCTACCTATCTGTATCTATCTATCTACCTACCTACCTATCTCTATCTATCAATTTACCTACCTACCTATCTCTATCTATCTATCTATCTACCTACCTACCTATCTGTATTTATCTATCTACCTACCTACCTATCTCTATCTATCTATCTACCTACCTACCTATCTCTATCTATCTACCTACCTACCTACCTATCTGTATCTATCTATCTACCTACCTACCTATCTGTATCTATCTATCTACCTACCTACCTACCTAACTGTATCTATCTATCTACCTAGCTACCTATCTGTATCTATCAACCTACCTACCTACCTATCTCTATCTATCTATTTACCTACCTACCTATCTCTATCTATCTACCTACCTACCTATCTGTATCTATCTATCTACCTAACTACCTATCTGTATCTATCAATCTACCTACCTACCTATCTGTATCTATCAATCTACCTACCTACCTATCTCTATCTATCTACCTACCTACCTATCTGTATCTATCTATCTACCTACCTACCTATCTCTATCTATCAATTTACCTACCTACCTATCTCTATCTATATATCTAACTACCTACCTATCTGTATTTATCTATCTACCTTCCTACCTACCTACCTATCTCTATCTATCTACCTACCTACCTACCTATCTATCTATCTATCTATCTATCTATCTATCTACCTACCTACCTATCACTATATATCTACCTACCTATCTGTATCTATCAATCTACCTACCTACCTATCTCTATCTATCTACCTACCTACCTACCTGTCTGTATCTATCTACCTACCTACCTATCTCTATCTATCAATTTACCTACCTACCTATCTCTATCTATCTATCTACCTACCTACCTATCTGTATTTATCTATCTACCTACCTACCTATCTCTATCTATCTACCTACCTACCTACCTACCTATCTCTATCTATCTACCTACCTACCTACCTATCTCTATCTATCTACCTACCTACCTATCTGTATCTATCAATCTACCAACCTACCTATCTGTATCTATCAATCTACCTACCTAACTATCTCTATCTATCTATTTACCTACCTACCTATCTCTATCTACCTACTTACCTACCTACCTATCTGTATCTATCTATCTACCTACCTATCTGTATCTATCTATCTACCTACCTACCTATCTGTATCAATCTATCTACCTAACTACCTATCTGTATCTATCAATCTACCTACCTACCTATCTGTATCTATCAATCTACCTACCTACCTATCTCTATCTACCTACCTACCTATCTCTATCTATATATCTACCTACCTACCTATCTGTATTTATCTATCTACCTACCTACCTATCTCTATCTATCTACCTACCTACCTACTTACCTATCTCTATCTATCTATCTACCTACCTACCTATCTCTATATATCTACCTACCTACCTATCTGTATCTATCAATCTACCTACATACCTATCTCTATCTATCTACCTACCTACCTACCTGTCTGTATCTATCTATCTACCTACCTACCTATCTCTATCTATCAATTTACCTACCTACCTATCTCTATCTATCTATCTACCTACCTACCTATCTGTATTTATCTAGCTACCTACCTACCTATCTCTATCTATCTACCTACCTACCTACCTATCTCTATCTATCTACCTACCTACCTACCTATCTCTATCTATCTACCTACCTACCTATCTGTATCTATCAATCTACCTACCTACCTATCTCTATCTATCTACCTACCTACCTACCTATCTCTATCTATCTACCTACCTACCTATCTGTATCTATCAATCTACCTGCCTACCTATCTCTATCTATCTACCTACCTACCTATCTGTATCTATCAATCTACCTACCTACCTATCTCTATCTATCTACCTACCTACCCACCTGTCTGTATCTATCTATCTACCTACCTACCTATCTCTATCTATCAATTTACCTACCTACCTATCTCTATCTATCTATCTACCTACCTACCTATCTGTATTTATCTATCTACCTACCTACCTATCTCTATCTATCTACCTACCTACCTACCTATCTCTATCTATCTACCTACCTACCTACCTATCTCTATCTATCTACCTACCTACCTATCTGTATCTATCAATCTACCTGCCTACCTATCTCTATCTATCTACCTACCTACCTACCTATCTCTATCTATCTACCTACCTACCTATCTGTATCAATCTACCAACCTACCTATCTGTATCCATCAATCTTCCTACTTACCTATCTATATCTATCTATTTACCTACCTACCTATCTGTATCTATCAATCTACCTACCTAACTATCTCTATCTATCTATCTACCTACCTACCTATCTATATCTATCTACCTACCTACCTAACTATCTGTATCTATGTACCTACCTACCTACCTATCTGTATCTATCTATCTACCTAGCTACCTATCTGTATCTATCTATCTACCTAGCTACCTATCTGTATCTATAAATCTACCTACCTACCTATCTGTATCTATCAATCTACCTACCTACCTATCTCTATCTATCTACCTACCTACCTACCTATCTCTATCTATCTACCTACCTACCTATCTGTATCTATCAATCTACCAACCTACCTATCTGTATCTATCAATCTACCTACCTACCTATCTCTATCTATCTATCTACCTACCTACCTATCTCTATCTACCTACCTACCTACCTACCTATCTGTATGTATCTATCTACCTACCTACCTACCTATCTGTATCTATCTATCTACCTACCTACCTACCTATCTGTATCTATCTATCTACCTAGCTACCTATCTGTATCTATCAATCTACCTACCTACCTATCTCTATCTATCTATTTACCTACCTACCTATCTCTATCTATCTATCTACCTACCTACCTATGTGTATCTATCTATCTACCTACCTACCTATCTGTATCTATCAATCTACCTACCTACCTATCTGTATCTATCAATCTACTTACCTACCTATCTCTATCTATCTATCTACCTACCTACCTATCTCTATCTATCTACCTACCTACCTATCTGTATCTATCTATCTACCTTCCTACCTATCTCTATCTATCAATCTACCTACCTACCTATCTCTATCTATCTATCTATCTACCTACCTACCTATCTCTATCTATCTACCTACCTACCTACCTATCTGTATCTATCTATCTACCTACCTACCTATCTGTATCTATCTACCTACCTACCTACCTAACTGTATCTATCTATCTACCTAGCTACCTATCTGTATCTATCAATCTACCTACCTACCTATCTCTATCTATCTATTTACCTACCTACCTATCTATCTCTCTATCTACCTACCTACCTATCTGTATCTATCTATCTACCAAACTACCTATCTGTATCTATCAATCTACCTACCTACCTATCTGTATCTATCAATCTACCTACCTACCTATCTCTATCTATCTATCTACCTACCTACCTATCTCTATCTATCTACCTACCTACCTAACTATCTGTATCTATCTATCTACCTACCTACCTATCTCTATCTATCTATCTACCTACCTACCTACCTATCTGTATCTATCTATCTACCTACCTACCTATCTGTATCTATCAATCTACCAACCTACCTATCTGTATCTATCAATCTACCTACTTACCTATCTCTATCTATCTATTTACCTACCTACCTATCTGTATCTATCAATCTACCTACCTACCTATCTCTATCTATCTATTTACCTACCTACCTATCTCTATCTATCTACCTACCTACCTACCTATCTGTATCTATCTATCTACCTACCTACCTATCTGTATCTATCTATCTACCTACCTACCTATCTGTATCTATCAATCTACCTACCTACCTATCTGTATCTATCAATCTACCTACCTACCTATCTCTATCTATCTACCTACCTACCTATCTCTATCTATCTACCTACCTACCTATCTGTATCTATCTATCTATCTACCTACCTACCTATCTGTATCTATCTATCTACCTACCTACCTATCTGTATCTATCAATCTACTTATCTACCTATCTCTATCTATCTACCTACCTACCTACCTATCTCTATCTATCTACCTACCTACCTATCTCTATCTATCTACCTACCTACTTATCTCTATCTATCTACCTACCTACCTACCTATCTCTATCTATCTACCTACCTACCTACCTATCTCTATCTATCTACCTACCTACCTATCTGTATCTATCAATCTACCAACCTACCTATCTCTATCTATCTACCTACCTACCTACCTATCTGTATCTATCAATCTACCTACCTACCTATCTCTATATATCTATCTACCTACCTACCTTTCTCTATCTATCTACCTACCTACCTACCTATCTGTATCTATCTATCTACCTACCTACCTATCTCTATCTATCAATTTACCTACCTACCTATCTCTATCTATCCATCTACCTACCTACCTATCTGTATTTATCTATCTACCTACCTACCTATCTCTATCTATCAATCTACCTACCTACCTACCTCTATCTATCTATCTACCTACCTACCTATCTCTATCTATCTACCTACCTACCTACCTATCTGTATCTATCTATCTACCTACCTACCTATCTGTATCTATCTATCTACCTACCTACCTACCTACCTACCTAACTGTATCTATCTATCTACCTAGCTACCTATCTGTATCTATCAATCTACCTACCTACCTATCTCTATCTATCTATTTACCTACCTACCTATCTCTATCTATCTACCTACCTACCTATCTGTATCTATCTATCTACCTAACTACCTATCTGTATCTATCAATCTACCTACCTACCTATCTGTATCTATCAATCTACCTACCTACCTATCTCTATCTATCTACCTACCTACCTAACTATCTGTATCTATCTATCTACCTACCTACCTATCTCTATCTATCAATTTACCTACCTACCTATCTCTATCTATCTACCTACCTACCTACCTATCTGTATTTATCTATCTACCTACCTACGTATCTCTATCTATCTACCTACCTACCTACCTACCTACCTACCTACCTATCTCTATCTATCTATCTACCTACCTACCTATCTCAATCTATCTACCTTCCTACCTATCTGTATCTATCAATCTACCTACCTACCTATCTCTATCTATCTACCTACCTACCTACCTATCTCTATCTATCTACCTACCTACCTATCTGTATCTATCAATCTACCTACCTACCTATCTCTATCTATCTATTTACCTACCTACCTATCTCTATATATCTACCTACCTACCTACCTATCTGTATCTATCTATCTACCTACCTACCTATCTGTATCTATCTATCTACCTACCTACCTATCTGTATCAATCTATCTACCTAACTACCTATCTGTATCTATCAATCTACCTACCTACCTATCTGTATCTATCAATCTACCTACCTACCTATCTCTATCTATCTACCTACCTACCTATCTCTATCGATCTACCTACCTACCTACCTATCTGTATCTATCTATCTATCTACCTACCTACCTATCTGTATCTATCTATCTACCTACCTACCTATCTGTATCTATCAATCTACCTACCTATCTCTATCTATCTACCTACCTACCTACATATCTGTATCTATCTATCTACCTACCTACGTATCTATATCTATCTACCTATCTACCTAACTATCTGTATCTATCTACCTACCTACCTACCTACCTACCTATCTGTATCTATCTATCTACCTAGCTACCTATCTGTATCTATCTATCTACCTAGCTACCTATCTGTATCTATCAATCTACCTACCTACCTATCTGTATCTATCAATCTACATACCTACCAATCTCTATCTATCTACCTACCTACCTACCTATCTCTATCTACCTACCTACCTATCTGTATCTATCAATCTACCAACCTACCTATCTGTATCGATCAATCTACCTACCTACCTATCTCTATCTATCTATCTACCTACCTACCTATCTCTATCTATCTACCTACCTACCTATCTGTATTTATCTATCTACCTACCTACCTACCTATCTGTATCTATCTATCTACCTACCTACCTACCTATCTGTATCTATCTATCTACCTAGCTACCTATCTGTATCTATCAATCTACCTACCTACCTATCTCTATCTATTTACCTACCTACCTATCTCTATCTATCTATCTACCTACCTACCTATCTGTATCTATCTACCTACCTACCTATCTGTATCTATCAATCTACCTACCTACCTATCTGTATCTATCAATCTACTTACCTACCTATCTCTATCTATCTATCTACCTATCTACCTATCTCTATCTACCTACCTACCTACCTATCTGTATCTATCTATCTACCTACCTACCTATCTCTATCTATCTATCTACCTACCTACCTATCTCTATCTATCTACCTACCTACCTACCTACCTATCTCTATCTATCTATCTACCTACCTACCTATCTGTATCTATCTATCTACCTACCTACCTACCTAACTGTATCTATCTACCTAGCTACCTATCTGTATCTATCAATCTACCTACCTACCTATCTCTATCTATCTATTTACCTACCTACCTATCTCTATCTATCTACCTACCTACCTATCTGTATCTATCTATCTACCTAACTACCTATCTGTATCTATCAATCTACCTACCTACCTATCTGTATCTATCAATCTACCTACATACCTATCTCTATCTATCTATCTACCTACCTATCTCTATCTACCTACCTACCTAACTATCTGTATCTATCTATCTACCTACCTACCTATCTCTATCTATCAGTTTACCTACCTACCTATCTCTATCTATCTATCTATCTATCTATCTATCTACCTACCTACCTATCTGTATTTATCTATCTACCTACCTACCTATCTCTATCTATCTACCTACCTACCTATCTCTATCTATCTATCTACCTACCTATCTGTATCTATCAATCTACCTACTTACCTATCTCTATCTATCTATTTACCTACCTTCCTATCTCTATCTATCTACCTACCTACCTATCTGTATCTATCTATCTACCTAACTACCTATCTGTATCTATCAATCTACCTACCTACCTATCTGTATCTATCAATCTACCTACCTACCTATCTCTATCTATCTGCCTACCTATCTGTATTTATCTATCTACCTACCTACGTATCTCTATCTATCTACCTACCTACCTACCTACCTATCTCTATCTATCTATCTACCTACCTACCTATCTCTATCTATCTACCTACCTACCTATCTGTATCTATCAATCTACCTACCTACCTATCTCTATCTATCTACCTACCTACCTACCTATCTCTATCTATCTACCTACCTATCTGTATCTATCAATCTACCTACCTACCTATCTCTATCTATCTATTTACCTACCTACCTATCTCTATATATCTACCTACCTACCTACCTATCTGTATCTATCTATCTACCTACCTACCTATCTGTATCTATCTATCTACCTACCTACCTATCTGTATCAATCTATCTACCTAACTACCTATCTGTATCTATCAATCTACCTACCTACCTATCTGTATCTATCAATCTACCTACCTACCTATCTCTATCTATCTACCTACCTACCTATCTCTATCGATCTACCTACCTACCTACCTATCTGTATCTATCTATCTATCTACCTACCTACCTATCTGTATCTATCTATCTACCTATCTACCTATCTGTATCTATCAATCTACCTACCTATCTCTATCTATCTACCTACCTACCTACATATCTGTATCTATCTATCTACCTACCTACCTATCTATATCTATCTACCTATCTACCTAACTATCTGTATCTATCTACCTACCTACCTACCTACCTATCTGTATCTATCTATCTACCTAGCTACCTATCTGTATCTATCTATCTACCTAGCTACCTATCTGTATCTATCAATCTAACTACATACCTATCTGTATCTATCAATCTACATACCTACCTATCTCTATCTATCTACCTACCTACCTACCTACCTATCTCTATCTATCTACCTACCTACCTATCTGTATCTATCAATCTACCAACCTACCTATCTGTATCTATCAATCTACCTACCTACCTATCTCTATCTATCTATCTACCTACCTACCTATCTCTATCTATCTACCTACCTACCTATCTGTATCTATCTATCTACCTACCTACCTACCTATCTGTATCTATCTATCTACCTACCTACCTACCTATCTGTATCTATCTATCTACCTAGCTACCTATCTGTATCTATCAATCTACCTACCTACCTATCTCTATCTATTTACCTACCTACCTATCTCTATCTATCTATCTACCTACCTACCTATCTGTATCTATCTATCTACCTACCTACCTATCTGTATCTATCAATCTACCTACCTACCTATCTGTATCTATCAATCTACTTACCTACCTATCTCTATCTATCTATCTACCTATCTACCTATCTCTATCTATCTACCTACCTACCTACCTATCTGTATCTATCTATCTACCTACCTACCTATCTCTATCTATCAATCTACCTACCTACCTATCTCTATCTATCTATCTACCTACCTACCTATCTCTATCTATCTACCTACCTACCTACCTATCTGTATCTATCTATCTACCTACCTACCTATCTGTATCTATCTATCTACCTACCTACCTACCTAACTGTATCTATCTATCTACCTAGCTACCTATCTGTATCTATCAATCTACCTACCTACCTATCTCTATCTATCTATTTACCTACCTACCTATCTCTATCTATCTACCTACCTACCTATCTGTATCTATCTATCTACCTAACTACCTATCTGTATCTATCAATCTACCTACCTACCTATCTGTATCTATCAATCTACCTACATACCTATCTCTATCTATCTATCTACCTACCTACCTATCTCTATCTACCTACCTACCTATCTGTATCTATCTATCTACCTACCTACCTATCTCTATCTATCAGTTTACCTACCTACCTATCTCTATCTATCTATCTATCTATCTACCTACCTACCTATCTGTATTTATCTATCTACCTACCTACCTACCTATCTCTATCTATCTACCTACCTACCTATCTGTATCTATCAATCTACCAACCTACCTATCTGTATCTATCAATCTACCTACTTACCTATCTCTATCTATCTATTTACCTACCTACCTATCTGTATCTATCAATCTACCTACCTACCTATTTCTATCTATCTATTTACCTACCTACCTATCTCTATCTATCTACCTACCTACCTACCTATCTGTATCTATCTATCTACCTACCTACCTACCTATCTGTATCTATCTATCTACCTACCTACCTATCTGTATCAATCTATCTACCTAACTACCTATCTGTATCTATCAATCTACCTACCTACCTATCTGTATCTATCAATCTACCTACCTACCTATCTCTATCTACCTACCTACCTATCTCTATCTACCTACCTAACTACCTATCTGTATCTATCTATCTACCTACCTACATATCTGTATCTATCAATCTACCTACCTATCTCTATCTATCTGCCTACCTACCTACATATCTGTATCTATCTATCTACCTACCTACCTATCTGTATCTATCTACCTACCTAGCTACCTATCTGTATCTATCAATCTACCTACCTACCTATCTGTATCTATCAATCTACCTACCTACCTATCTCTATCTATCTACCTACCTACCTACCTACCTATCTCTATCTATCTACCTACCTACCTATCTGTATCTATCAATCTACCAACCTACCTATCTGTATCTATCAATCTACCTACCTACCTATCTCTATCTATCTATCTACCTACCTACCTATCTCTATCTACCTACCTACCTACCTACCTATCTGTATCTATCTATCTACCTACCTACCTGCCTATCTGTATCTATCTATCTACCTACCTACCTACCTATCTGTATCTATCTATCTACCTAGCTACCTATCTGTATCTATCAATCTACCTACCTACCTATCTCTATCTATCTATTTACCTACCAGCCTATCTCTATCTATCTATCTACCTACCTACCTATGTGTATCTATCTATCTACCTACCTACCTATCTGTATCTATCAATCTACCTACCTACCTATCTGTATCTATCAATCTACTTACCTACCTATCTCTATCTATCTATCTACCTACCAACCTATCTCTATCTATCTACCTACCTACCTATCTGTATCTATCTATCTACCTTCCTACCTATCTCTATCTATCAATCTACCTAACTACCTATCTCTATCTATCTATCTATCTACCTACCTACCTATCTCTATCTATCTACCTACCTACCTACCTATCTGCATCTATCTATCTACCTACCTACCTATCTGTATCTATCTACCTACCTACCTACCTAACTGTATCTATCTATCTACCTAGCTACCTATCTGTATCTATCAATCTACCTACCTACCTATCTCTATCTATCTATTTACCTACCTACCTATCTCTATCTATCTACCTACCTACCTATCTGTATCTATCTATCTACCTAACTACCTATCTGTATCTATCAATCTACCTACCTACCTATCTGTATCTATCAATCTACCTACCTACCTATCTCTATCTATCTACCTACCTACCTATCTCTATCTATCTACCTACCTACCTAACTATCTGTATCTATCTATCTACCTACCTACCTATCTCTATCTATCAATTTACCTACCTACCTATCTCTATCTATCTATCTACCTACCTACCTACCTATCTGTATCTATGTATCTATCTACCTACCTACCTATCTGTATCTATCAATCTACCTACCTACCTATCTCTATCTATCTATCTACCTACCTACCTTTCTCTATCTATCTACTTACCTACCTACCTATCTGTATCTATCTATCTACCTACCTACCTATCTCTATCTATCAATTTACCTACCTACCTATCTCTATCTATCTATCTACCTACCTACCTATCTGTATTTATCTATCTACCTACCTACCTATCTCTATCTATCTATCTACCTACCTACCTATCTCTATCTATCTACCTACCTACCTACCTATCTGTATCTATCTATCTACCTACCTACCTATCTGTATCTATCTATCTATCTACCTACCTACCTACCTACCTAACTGTATCTATCTATCTACCTAGCTACCTATCTGTATCTATCAACCTACCTACCTACCTATCTCTATCTATCTATTTACCTACCTACCTATCTCTATCTATCTACCTACCTACCTATCTGTATCTATCTATCTACCTAACTACCTATCTGTATCTATCAATCTACCTACCTACCTATCTGTATCTATCAATCTACCTACCTACCTATCTCTATCTATCTATCTACCTACCTATCTGTATCTATCTATCTACCTACCTACCTATCTCTATCTATCAATTTACCTACCTACCTATCTCTATCTATATATCTAACTACCTACCTATCTGTATTTATCTACCTACCTACCTACCTACCTATCTCTATCTATCTACCTACCTACCTACCTACCTACCTACCTATCTATCTATCTATCTATCTATCTATCTATCTATCTATCTATCTATCTATCTACCTACCTACCTATCTCTATATATCTACCTACCTATCTGTACGTATCAATCTACCTACCTACCTATCTCTATCTATCTACCTACCTACCTACCTGTCTGTATCTATCTACCTACCTACCTATCTCTATCTATCAATTTACCTACCTACCTATCTCTATCTATCTATCTACCTACCTACCTATCTGTATTTATCTATCTACCTACCTACCTATCTCTATCTATCTACCTACCTACCTACCTACCTATCTCAATCTATCTACCTACCTACCTACCTATCTCTATCTATCTACCTACCTACCTATCTGTATCTATCAATCTACCAACCTACCTATCTGTATCTATCAATCTACCTACCTAACTATCTCTATCTATCTATTTACCTACCTACCTATCTCTATCTATCTACCTACCTACCTACCTACCTATCTGTATCTATCTATCTACCTACCTATCTGTATCTATCTATCTACCTACCTACCTACCTACCTATCTGTATCTATCTATCTACCTACCTACCTATCTCTATCTATCAATCTACGTACCTACCTATCTCTATCTATCTATCTACCTACCTATCTCTATCTATCTACCTACCTACCTACCTATCTGTATCTATCTATCTACCTACCTACCTATCTGTATCTATCTATCTATCTACCTACCTACCTACCTAACTGTATCTATCTATCTACCTAGCTACCTATCTGTATCTATCAATCTACCTACCTACCTATCTCTATCTATCTATTTACCTACCTACCTATCTCTATCTATCTATCTACCTACCTACCTATCTGTATCTATCAATCTACCTACCTACCTATCTGTATCTATCAATCTACTTACCTACCTATCTCTATCTATCTATCTACCTACCTACCTATCTGTATCTATCTACCTAACTACCTATCTGTACCTATCAATCTACCTACCTACCTATCTGTATCTATCAATCTACCTACCTACCTATCTCTATCTATCTATCTACCTACCTACCTATCTCTATCTATCTACCTACCTACCTAACTATCTGTATCTATCTATCTACCTACCTACCTATCTCTATCTATCAATTTACCTACCTACCTATCTCTATCTATCTATCTACCTACCTACCTATCTGTATTTATCTACCTACCTACCTACCTATCTCTATCTATCTACCTACCTACCTACCTACCTACCTATCTCTATCTATCTATCTACCTACCTACCTATCTCTATCTATCTACATACCTACCTATCTGTATCTATCAATCTACATACCTACCTATCTCTATCTATCTACCTACCTACCTATCTCTATCTATCTACCTACCTACCTATCTGTATCTATCAATCTACCAACCTACCTATCTGTATCTATCAATCTACCTACTTACCTATCTCTATCTATCTATTTACCTACCTACCTATCTGTATCTATCAATCTACCTACCTACCTATCTCTATCTATCTATTTACCTACCTACCTATCTCTATCTATCTACCTACCTACCTACCTATCTGTATCTATCTATCTACCTACCTACCTATCTGTATCTATCTACCTACCTACCTATCTGTATCAATCAATCTACCTACCTACCTATCTGTATCTATCAATCTACCTACCTACCTATCTCTATCTATCTACCTACCTACCTATCTCTATCTATCTACCTACCTACCTACCTATCTGTATCTATCTATCTATCTACCTACCTACCTATCTGTATCTATCTATCTACCTACCTACCTATCTGTATCTATCAATCTACTTATCTACCTATCTCTATCTATCTACCTACCTACCTACCTATCTCTATCTATCTACCTACCTACCTATCTCTATCTATCTACCTACCTACCTACCTATCTCTATCTATCTACCTACCTACCTACCTATCTCTATCTATCTACCTACCTACCTATCTGTATCTATCAATCTACCAACCTACCTATCTCTATCTATCTACCTACCTACCTACCTATCTGTATCTATCAATCTACCTACCTACCTATATCTATCTATCTATCTACCTACCTACCTTTCTCTATCTATCTACCTACCTACCTATCTGTATCTATCTATCTACCTACCTACCTATCTCTATCTATCAATTTACCTACCTACCTATCTCTATCTATCTATCTATCTACCTACCTACCTATCTGTATTTATCTATCTACCTACCTACCTATCTCTATCTATCTATCTACCTACCTACCTATCTCTATCTATCTACCTACCTACCTACCTATCTGTATCTATCTATCTACCTACCTACCTATCTGTATCTATCTATCTACCTACCTACCTACCTAACTGTATCTATCTATCTACCTAGCTACCTATCTGTATCTATCAACCTACCTACCTACCTATCTCTATCTATCTATTTACCTACCTACCTATCTCTATCTATCTACCTACCTACCTATCTGTATCTATCTATCTACCTAACTACCTATCTGTATCTATCAATCTACCTACCTACCTATCTGTATCTATCAATCTACCTACCTACCTATCTCTATCTATCTACCTACCTACCTATCTGTATCTATCTATCTACCTACCTACCTATCTCTATCTATCAATTTACCTACCTACCTATCTCTATCTATATATCTAACTACCTACCTATCTGTATTTATCTATCTACCTTCCTACCTACCTACCTATCTATCTATCTATCTATCTATCTATCTATCTATCTATCTACCTACCTACCTATCACTATATATCTACCTACCTATCTGTATCTATCAATCTACCTACCTACCTATCTCTATCTATCTACCTACCTACCTACCTGTCTGTATCTATCTACCTACCTACCTATCTCTATCTATCAATTTACCTACCTACCTATCTCTATCTATCTATCTACCTACCTACCTATCTGTATTTATCTATCTACCTACCTACCTATCTCTATCTATCTACCTACCTACCTACCTACCTATCTCTATCTATCTACCTACCTACCTACCTATCTCTATCTATCTACCTACCTACCTATCTGTATCTATCAATCTACCAACCTACCTATCTGTATCTATCAATCTACCTACCTAACTATCTCTATCTATCTATTTACCTACCTACCTATCTCTATCTACCTACTTACCTACCTACCTATCTGTATCTATCTATCTACCTACCTATCTGTATCTATCTATCTACCTACCTACCTATCTGTATCAATCTATCTACCTAACTACCTATCTGTATCTATCAATCTACCTACCTACCTATCTGTATCTATCAATCTACCTACCTACCTATCTCTATCTACCTACCTACCTATCTCTATCTATATATCTACCTACCTACCTATCTGTATTTATCTATCTACCTACCTACCTATCTCTATCTATCTACCTACCTACCTACTTACCTATCTCTATCTATCTATCTACCTACCTACCTATCTCTATATATCTACCTACCTACCTATCTGTATCTATCAATCTACCTACATACCTATCTCTATCTATCTACCTACCTACCTACCTGTCTGTATCTATCTATCTACCTACCTACCTATCTCTATCTATCAATTTACCTACCTACCTATCTCTATCTATCTATCTACCTACCTACCTATCTGTATTTATCTAGCTACCTACCTACCTATCTCTATCTATCTACCTACCTACCTACCTATCTCTATCTATCTACCTACCTACCTACCTATCTCTATCTATCTACCTACCTACCTATCTGTATCTATCAATCTACCTACCTACCTATCTCTATCTATCTACCTACCTACCTACCTATCTCTATCTATCTACCTACCTACCTATCTGTATCTATCAATCTACCTGCCTACCTATCTCTATCTATCTACCTACCTACCTATCTGTATCTATCAATCTACCTACCTACCTATCTCTATCTATCTACCTACCTACCCACCTGTCTGTATCTATCTATCTACCTACCTACCTATCTCTATCTATCAATTTACCTACCTACCTATCTCTATCTATCTATCTACCTACCTACCTATCTGTATTTATCTATCTACCTACCTACCTATCTCTATCTATCTACCTACCTACCTACCTATCTCTATCTATCTACCTACCTACCTACCTATCTCTATCTATCTACCTACCTACCTATCTGTATCTATCAATCTACCTGCCTACCTATCTCTATCTATCTACCTACCTACCTACCTATCTCTATCTATCTACCTACCTACCTATCTGTATCAATCTACCAACCTACCTATCTGTATCTATCAATCTTCCTACTTACCTATCTATATCTATCTATTTACCTACCTACCTATCTGTATCTATCAATCTACCTACCTAACTATCTCTATCTATCTATCTACCTACCTACCTATCTATATCTATCTACCTACCTACCTAACTATCTGTATCTATGTACCTACCTACCTACCTATCTGTATCTATCTATCTACCTAGCTACCTATCTGTATCTATCTATCTACCTAGCTACCTATCTGTATCTATAAATCTACCTACCTACCTATCTGTATCTATCAATCTACCTACCTACCTATCTCTATCTATCTACCTACCTACCTACCTATCTCTATCTATCTACCTACCTACCTATCTGTATCTATCAATCTACCAACCTACCTATCTGTATCTATCAATCTACCTACCTACCTATCTCTATCTATCTATCTACCTACCTACCTATCTCTATCTACCTACCTACCTACCTACCTATCTGTATGTATCTATCTACCTACCTACCTACCTATCTGTATCTATCTATCTACCTACCTACCTACCTATCTGTATCTATCTATCTACCTAGCTACCTATCTGTATCTATCAATCTACCTACCTACCTATCTCTATCTATCTATTTACCTACCTACCTATCTCTATCTATCTATCTACCTACCTACCTATGTGTATCTATCTATCTACCTACCTACCTATCTGTATCTATCAATCTACCTACCTACCTATCTGTATCTATCAATCTACTTACCTACCTATCTCTATCTATCTATCTACCTACCTACCTATCTCTATCTATCTACCTACCTACCTATCTGTATCTATCTATCTACCTTCCTACCTATCTCTATCTATCAATCTACCTACCTACCTATCTCTATCTATCTATCTATCTACCTACCTACCTATCTCTATCTATCTACCTACCTACCTACCTATCTGTATCTATCTATCTACCTACCTACCTATCTGTATCTATCTACCTACCTACCTACCTAACTGTATCTATCTATCTACCTAGCTACCTATCTGTATCTATCAATCTACCTACCTACCTATCTCTATCTATCTATTTACCTACCTACCTATCTATCTCTCTATCTACCTACCTACCTATCTGTATCTATCTATCTACCAAACTACCTATCTGTATCTATCAATCTACCTACCTACCTATCTGTATCTATCAATCTACCTACCTACCTATCTCTATCTATCTATCTACCTACCTACCTATCTCTATCTATCTACCTACCTACCTAACTATCTGTATCTATCTATCTACCTACCTACCTATCTCTATCTATCTATCTACCTACCTACCTACCTATCTGTATCTATCTATCTACCTACCTACCTATCTGTATCTATCAATCTACCAACCTACCTATCTGTATCTATCAATCTACCTACTTACCTATCTCTATCTATCTATTTACCTACCTACCTATCTGTATCTATCAATCTACCTACCTACCTATCTCTATCTATCTCTATCTATTTACCTACCTACCTGTCTCTATCTATCTACCTACCTACCTACCTATCTGTATCTATCTATCTACCTACCTACCTATCTGTATCTATCTATCTACCTACCTACCTATCTGTATCTATCAATCTACCTACCTACCTATCTGTATCTATCAATCTACCTACCTACCTATCTCTATCTATCTACCTACCTACCTATCTCTATCTATCTACCTACCTACCTATCTGTATCTATCTATCTATCTACCTACCTACCTATCTGTATCTATCTATCTACCTACCTACCTATCTATATCTATCTACCTACCTACCTAACTATCTGTATCTATGTACCTACCTACCTACCTATCTGTATCTATCTATCTACCTAGCTACCTATCTGTATCTATCTATCTACCTAGCTACCTATCTGTATCTATAAATCTACCTACCTACCTATCTGTATCTATCAATCTACCTACCTACCTATCTCTATCTATCTACCTACCTACCTACCTATCTCTATCTATCTACCTACCTACCTATCTGTATCTATCAATCTACCAACCTACCTATCTGTATCTATCAATCTACCTACCTAGCTATCTCTATCTATCTATCTACCTACCTACCTATCTCTATCTACCTACCTACCTACCTACCTATCTGTATGTATCTATCTACCTACCTACCTACCTATCTGTATCTATCTATCTACCTACCTACCTACCTATCTGTATCTATCTATCTACCTAGCTACCTATCTGTATCTATCAATCTACCTACCTACCTATCTCTATCTATCTATTTACCTACCTACCTATCTCTATCTATCTATCTACCTACCTACCTATGTGTATCTATCTATCTACCTACCTACCTATCTGTATCTATCAATCTACCTACCTACCTATCTGTATCTATCAATCTACTTACCTACCTATCTCTATCTATCTATCTACCTACCTACCTATCTCTATCTATCTACCTACCTACCTATCTGTATCTATCTATCTACCTTCCTACCTATCTCTATCTATCAATCTACCTACCTACCTATCTCTATCTATCTATCTATCTACCTACCTACCTATCTCTATCTATCTACCTACCTACCTACCTATCTGTATCTATCTATCTACCTACCTACCTATCTGTATCTATCTACCTACCTACCTACCTAACTGTATCTATCTATCTACCTAGCTACCTATCTGTATCTATCAATCTACCTACCTACCTATCTCTATCTATCTATTTACCTACCTACCTATCTATCTCTCTATCTACCTACCTACCTATCTGTATCTATCTATCTACCAAACTACCTATCTGTATCTATCAATCTACCTACCTACCTATCTGTATCTATCAATCTACCTACCTACCTATCTCTATCTATCTATCTACCTACCTACCTATCTCTATCTATCTACCTACCTACCTAACTATCTGTATCTATCTATCTACCTACCTACCTATCTCTATCTATCTATCTACCTACCTACCTACCTATCTGTATCTATCTATCTACCTACCTACCTATCTGTATCTATCAATCTACCAACCTACCTATCTGTATCTATCAATCTACCTACTTACCTATCTCTATCTATCTATTTACCTACCTACCTATCTGTATCTATCAATCTACCTACCTACCTATCTCTATCTATCTATTTACCTACCTACCTATCTCTATCTATCTACCTACCTACCTACCTATCTGTATCTATCTATCTACCTACCTACCTATCTGTATCTATCTATCTACCTACCTACCTATCTGTATCTATCAATCTACCTACCTACCTATCTGTATCTATCAATCTACCTACCTACCTATCTCTATCTATCTACCTACCTACCTATCTCTATCTATCTACCTACCTACCTATCTGTATCTATCTATCTATCTACCTACCTACCTATCTGTATCTATCTATCTACCTACCTACCTATCTGTATCTATCAATCTACTTATCTACCTATCTCTATCTATCTACCTACCTACCTACCTATCTCTATCTATCTACCTACCTACCTATCTCTATCTATCTACCTACCTACTTATCTCTATCTATCTACCTACCTACCTACCTATCTCTATCTATCTACCTACCTACCTACCTATCTCTATCTATCTACCTACCTACCTATCTGTATCTATCAATCTACCAACCTACCTATCTCTATCTATCTACCTACCTACCTACCTATCTGTATCTATCAATCTACCTACCTACCTATCTCTATATATCTATCTACCTACCTACCTTTCTCTATCTATCTACCTACCTACCTACCTATCTGTATCTATCTACCTACCTACCTATCTCTATCTATCAATTTACCTACCTACCTATCTCTATCTATCCATCTACCTACCTACCTATCTGTATTTATCTATCTACCTACCTACCTATCTCTATCTATCAATCTACCTACCTACCTACCTCTATCTATCTATCTACCTACCTACCTATCTCTATCTATCTACCTACCTACCTACCTATCTGTATCTATCTATCTACCTACCTACCTATCTGTATCTATCTATCTACCTACCTACCTACCTACCTAACTGTATCTATCTATCTACCTAGCTACCTATCTGTATCTATCAATCTACCTACCTACCTATCTCTATCTATCTATTTACCTACCTACCTATCTCTATCTATCTACCTACCTACCTATCTGTATCTATCTATCTACCTAACTACCTATCTGTATCTATCAATCTACCTACCTACCTATCTGTATCTATCAATCTACCTACCTACCTATCTCTATCTATCTACCTACCTACCTAACTATCTGTATCTATCTATCTACCTACCTACCTATCTCTATCTATCAATTTACCTACCTACCTATCTCTATCTATCTACCTACCTACCTACCTATCTGTATTTATCTATCTACCTACCTACGTATCTCTATCTATCTACCTACCTACCTACCTACCTACCTACCTATCTCTATCTATCTATCTACCTACCTACCTATCTCAATCTATCTACCTTCCTACCTATCTGTATCTATCAATCTACCTACCTACCTATCTCTATCTATCTACCTACCTACCTACCTATCTCTATCTATCTACCTACCTACCTATCTGTATCTATCAATCTACCTACCTACCTATCTCTATCTATCTATTTACCTACCTACCTATCTCTATATATCTACCTACCTACCTACCTATCTGTATCTATCTATCTACCTACCTACCTATCTGTATCTATCTATCTACCTACCTACCTATCTGTATCAATCTATCTACCTAACTACCTATCTGTATCTATCAATCTACCTACCTACCTATCTGTATCTATCAATCTACCTACCTACCTATCTCTATCTATCTACCTACCTACCTATCTCTATCGATCTACCTACCTACCTACCTATCTGTATCTATCTATCTATCTACCTACCTACCTATCTGTATCTATCTATCTACCTACCTACCTATCTGTATCTATCAATCTACCTACCTATCTCTATCTATCTACCTACCTACCTACATATCTGTATCTATCTATCTACCTACCTACGTATCTATATCTATCTACCTATCTACCTAACTATCTGTATCTATCTACCTACCTACCTACCTACCTACCTATCTGTATCTATCTATCTACCTAGCTACCTATCTGTATCTATCTATCTACCTAGCTACCTATCTGTATCTATCAATCTACCTACCTACCTATCTGTATCTATCAATCTACATACCTACCAATCTCTATCTATCTACCTACCTACCTACCTATCTCTATCTACCTACCTACCTATCTGTATCTATCAATCTACCAACCTACCTATCTGTATCGATCAATCTACCTACCTACCTATCTCTATCTATCTATCTACCTACCTACCTATCTCTATCTATCTACCTACCTACCTATCTGTATTTATCTATCTACCTACCTACCTACCTATCTGTATCTATCTATCTACCTACCTACCTACCTATCTGTATCTATCTATCTACCTAGCTACCTATCTGTATCTATCAATCTACCTACCTACCTATCTCTATCTATTTACCTACCTACCTATCTCTATCTATCTATCTACCTACCTACCTATCTGTATCTATCTACCTACCTACCTATCTGTATCTATCAATCTACCTACCTACCTATCTGTATCTATCAATCTACTTACCTACCTATCTCTATCTATCTATCTACCTATCTACCTATCTCTATCTACCTACCTACCTACCTATCTGTATCTATCTATCTACCTACCTACCTATCTCTATCTATCTATCTACCTACCTACCTATCTCTATCTATCTACCTACCTACCTACCTATCTCTATCTATCTATCTACCTACCTACCTATCTGTATCTATCTATCTACCTACCTACCTACCTAACTGTATCTATCTATCTACCTAGCTACCTATCTGTATCTATCAATCTACCTACCTACCTATCTCTATCTATCTATTTACCTACCTACCTATCTCTATCTATCTACCTACCTACCTATCTGTATCTATCTATCTACCTAACTACCTATCTGTATCTATCAATCTACCTACCTACCTATCTGTATCTATCAATCTACCTACATACCTATCTCTATCTATCTATCTACCTACCTATCTCTATCTACCTACCTACCTAACTATCTGTATCTATCTATCTACCTACCTACCTATCTCTATCTATCAGTTTACCTACCTACCTATCTCTATCTATCTATCTATCTATCTATCTATCTATCTACCTACCTACCTATCTGTATTTATCTATCTACCTACCTACCTATCTCTATCTATCTACCTACCTACCTATCTCTATCTATCTATCTACCTACCTATCTGTATCTATCAATCTACCTACTTACCTATCTCTATCTATCTATTTACCTACCTTCCTATCTCTATCTATCTACCTACCTACCTATCTGTATCTATCTATCTACCTAACTACCTATCTGTATCTATCAATCTACCTACCTACCTATCTGTATCTATCAATCTACCTACCTACCTATCTCTATCTATCTGCCTACCTATCTGTATTTATCTATCTACCTACCTACGTATCTCTATCTATCTACCTACCTACCTACCTACCTATCTCTATCTATCTATCTACCTACCTACCTATCTCTATCTATCTACCTACCTACCTATCTGTATCTATCAATCTACCTACCTACCTATCTCTATCTATCTACCTACCTACCTACCTATCTCTATCTATCTACCTACCTATCTGTATCTATCAATCTACCTACCTACCTATCTCTATCTATCTATTTACCTACCTACCTATCTCTATATATCTACCTACCTACCTACCTATCTGTATCTATCTATCTACCTACCTACCTATCTGTATCTATCTATCTACCTACCTACCTATCTGTATCAATCTATCTACCTAACTACCTATCTGTATCTATCAATCTACCTACCTACCTATCTGTATCTATCAATCTACCTACCTACCTATCTCTATCTATCTACCTACCTACCTATCTCTATCGATCTACCTACCTACCTACCTATCTGTATCTATCTATCTATCTACCTACCTACCTATCTGTATCTATCTATCTACCTATCTACCTATCTGTATCTATCAATCTACCTACCTATCTCTATCTATCTACCTACCTACCTACATATCTGTATCTATCTATCTACCTACCTACCTATCTATATCTATCTACCTATCTACCTAACTATCTGTATCTATCTACCTACCTACCTACCTACCTATCTGTATCTATCTATCTACCTAGCTACCTATCTGTATCTATCTATCTACCTAGCTACCTATCTGTATCTATCAATCTAACTACATACCTATCTGTATCTATCAATCTACATACCTACCTATCTCTATCTATCTACCTACCTACCTACCTACCTATCTCTATCTATCTACCTACCTACCTATCTGTATCTATCAATCTACCAACCTACCTATCTGTATCTATCAATCTACCTACCTACCTATCTCTATCTATCTATCTATCTACCTACCTACCTATCTCTATCTATCTACCTACCTACCTATCTGTATCTATCTATCTACCTACCTACCTACCTATCTGTATCTATCTATCTACCTACCTACCTACCTATCTGTATCTATCTATCTACCTAGCTACCTATCTGTATCTATCAATCTACCTACCTACCTATCTCTATCTATTTACCTACCTACCTATCTCTATCTATCTATCTACCTACCTACCTATCTGTATCTATCTATCTACCTACCTACCTATCTGTATCTATCAATCTACCTACCTACCTATCTGTATCTATCAATCTACTTACCTACCTATCTCTATCTATCTATCTACCTATCTACCTATCTCTATCTATCTACCTACCTACCTACCTATCTGTATCTATCTATCTACCTACCTACCTATCTCTATCTATCAATCTACCTACCTACCTATCTCTATCTATCTATCTACCTACCTACCTATCTCTATCTATCTACCTACCTACCTACCTATCTGTATCTATCTATCTACCTACCTACCTATCTGTATCTATCTATCTACCTACCTACCTACCTAACTGTATCTATCTATCTACCTAGCTACCTATCTGTATCTATCAATCTACCTACCTACCTATCTCTATCTATCTATTTACCTACCTACCTATCTCTATCTATCTACCTACCTACCTATCTGTATCTATCTATCTACCTAACTACCTATCTGTATCTATCAATCTACCTACCTACCTATCTGTATCTATCAATCTACCTACATACCTATCTCTATCTATCTATCTACCTACCTACCTATCTCTATCTACCTACCTACCTATCTGTATCTATCTATCTACCTACCTACCTATCTCTATCTATCAGTTTACCTACCTACCTATCTCTATCTATCTATCTATCTATCTACCTACCTACCTATCTGTATTTATCTATCTACCTACCTACCTACCTATCTCTATCTATCTACCTACCTACCTATCTGTATCTATCAATCTACCAACCTACCTATCAGTATCTATCAATCTACCTACTTACCTATCTCTATCTATCTATTTACCTACCTACCTATCTGTATCTATCAATCTACCTACCTACCTATTTCTATCTATCTATTTACCTACCTACCTATCTCTATCTATCTACCTACCTACCTACCTATCTGTATCTATCTATCTACCTACCTACCTACCTATCTGTATCTATCTATCTACCTACCTACCTATCTGTATCAATCTATCTACCTAACTACCTATCTGTATCTATCAATCTACCTACCTACCTATCTGTATCTATCAATCTACCTACCTACCTATCTCTATCTACCTACCTACCTATCTCTATCTATCTACCTACCTAACTACCTATCTGTATCTATCTATCTACCTACCTACCTATCTGTATCTATCAATCTACCTACCTATCTCTATCTATCTGCCTACCTACCTACATATCTGTATCTATCTATCTACCTACCTACCTATCTGTATCTATCTACCTACCTAGCTACCTATCTGTATCTATCAATCTACCTACCTACCTATCTGTATCTATCAATCTACCTACCTACCTATCTCTATCTATCTACCTACCTACCTACCTACCTATCTCTATCTATCTACCTACCTACCTATCTGTATCTATCAATCTACCAACCTACCTATCTGTATCTATCAATCTACCTACCTACCTATCTCTATCTATCTACCTACCTACCTATCTCTATCTACCTACCTACCTACCTACCTATCTGTATCTATCTATCTACCTACCTACCTACCTATCTGTATCTATCTATCTACCTACCTACCTACCTATCTGTATCTATCTATCTACCTAGCTACCTATCTGTATCTATCAATCTACCTACCTACCTATCTCTATCTATCTATTTACCTACCTACCTATCTCTATCTATCTATCTACCTACCTACCTATGTGTATCTATCTATCTACCTACCTACCTATCTGTATCTATCAATCTACCTACCTACCTATCTGTATCTATCAATCTACTTACCTACCTATCTCTATCTATCTATCTACCTACCAACCTATCTCTATCTATCTACCTACCTACCTATCTGTATCTATCTATCTACCTTCCTACCTATCTCTATCTATCAATCTACCTAACTGCCTATCTCTATCTATCTATCTATCTACCTACCTACCTATCTCTATCTATCTACCTACCTACCTACCTATCTGCATCTATCTATCTACCTACCTACCTATCTGTATCTATCTACCTACCTACCTACCTAACTGTATCTATCTATCTACCTAGCTACCTATCTGTATCTATCAATCTACCTACCTACCTATCTCTATCTATCTATTTACCTACCTACCTATCTCTATCTATCTACCTACCTACCTATCTGTATCTATCTATCTACCTAACTACCTATCTGTATCTATCAATCTACCTACCTACCTATCTGTATCTATCAATCTACCTACCTACCTATCTCTATCTATCTACCTACCTACCTATCTCTATCTATCTACCTACCTACCTAACTATCTGTATCTATCTATCTACCTACCTACCTATCTCTATCTATCAATTTACCTACCTACCTATCTCTATCTATCTATCTACCTACCTACCTACCTATCTGTATCTATGTATCTATCTACCTACCTACCTATCTGTATCTATCAATCTACCAACCTACCTATCTGTATCTATCAATCTACATACTTACCTATCTCTATCTATCTATTTACCTACCTACCTATCTGTATCTATCAATCTACCTACCTACCTATCTCTATCTATCTATTTACCTACCTACCTATCTCTATCTATCTACCTACCTACCTACCTATCTGTATCTATCTATCTACCTACCTACCTATCTGTATCTATCTATCTACCTACCTACCTATCTGTATCAATCTATCTACCTAACTACCTATCTGTATCTATCAATCTACCTACCTACCTATCTGTATCTATCAATCTACCTACCTACCTATCTCTATCTATCTACCTACCTACCTATCTCTATCTATCTACCTACCTACCTACCTATCTGTATCTATCTATCTATCTACCTACCTACCTATCTGTATCTATCTATCTATCTACCTACCTACCTATCTGTATCTATCAATCTACTTATCTACCTATCTCTATCTATCTACCTACCTACCTACCTATCTCTATCTATCTACCTACCTACCTATCTCTATCTGTCTACCTACCTACCTACCTATCTCTATCTATCTACCTACCTACCTACCTATCTCTATCTACCTACCTACCTACCTATCTGTATCTATCAATCTACCAACCTACCTATCTCTATCTATCTACCTACCTACCTACCTATCTGTATCTATCAATCTACCTACCTACCTATCTCTATATATCTATCTACCTACCTACCTTTCTCTATCTATCTACCTACCTACCTATCTGTATCTATCTATCTACCTACCTACCTATCTCTATCTATCAATTTACCTACCTACCTATCTCTATCTATCCATCTACCTACCTACCTATCTGTATTTATCTACCTACCTACCTATCTCTATCTATCAATCTACCTACCTACCTATCTCTATCTATCTATCTACCTACCTACCTATCTCTATCTATCTATCTACCTACCTACCTACCTACCTAACTGTATCTATCTATCTACCTAGCTACCTATCTCTATCTATCTACCTACCTACCTACCTATCTGTATCTATCTATTTACCTACCTACCTATCTGTATCTATCTATCTACCTACCTACCTACCTACCTAACTGTATCTATCTATCTACCTAGCTACCTATCTGTATCTATCAATCTACCTACCTACCTATCTCTATCTATTTACCTACCTACCTATCTCTATCTACCTACCTACCTACCTATCTGTATCTATCTATCTACCTAACTACCTATCTACCTAGAGTCCTTGAGTCCTCGTGGGATTCCTGCCCCGGAGGTTGCTGGGTGTGAGTCCCTCCTATTGAAGTTGGGTTCGCGGGTTCAGTTGGGCTTGCTGCTGACGTACCTACCTCCCAGCTGCGTTGCAACAGCCCTGCCTGCGTTGCTGGAGTCAGTAGCCGGGTTGGCGGTGGAGTTCCCCAGACTTATAGTACTGGGGGACTTTAACCTGCCATCACTCGGCGATCGCTCAGAGGCGGCGCAGGAGTTCATGGCTTCCATGGCAACCATGGACCTGACCCAGGTAATTCAGGATCCAACTCATAGGGGTGGTCACACACTCGACCTTGTGTTTCTCTCGGGGCAATGGAGACATGATCTGGAATTAAGGGGAATAGAGATCTCGCCCTTGTCATGGACAGATCATTTCCTATTGAGGCTGGACTTCAGAGCATCACTCCCCCATCGCAGGGAGAGGGAGCCGACTAGGTGGTTCCGCCCCAGGCGCCTAATGGACCCAGACCGGTTCCAGGAGGAGCTTGGGGAAATACCTGACTCCCTTGTCCACAACTCGTCCGGGTCCCTGGTTGCGGCCTGGAATGAGGCGGCGTCCGGGGCCCTGGATCGAATTGCGCCTTTGCGACCTCTCTGTGGTGGTGGTCCCCGGAGGGCGCCTTGGTTCACTGAGGAGCTCCGGGAGATGAAGCGCCACAAGAGACGTCTAGAGCGACGTTGGAGGGCCAGTAACTCTGAATCTGACCGATCACTATTAAGAGCCTATCTTAGGACTTATTTAGTGGCGATAAGAGCGGCAAAGCGTGTTCACTTTTCCGCACTTATTGCGTCCGCAGAATCTCGCCCAGCCGCCTTGTTTAGGGTGACCCGCTCCCTTCTTAAAGTGGAGGAGGCGGAGGAACCCTTGCAGGGGAGAGCTGAGGAGTTTGCTCAGTTTCTTTCGGACAAAATCGCTCAGATTCAGAGGGACCTGGACTCTGACTGGGCAGTGCCAGCCGAGTTGCCAGGGGCTGGTCTTAGTCATATTATCTGGAGCGAGTTTGAGCCTGTGACCCCTGATGAAGTGGACAAGGCCGTGAGGGCAATGAATGCCGCCACCTGTTTATTGGACCCGTGCCCCTCCTGGCTGGTTTCGGCCAGTAGGGAGGTGACACGAGGCTGGCTCCAGGCGATAATTAATGCTTCCTTGATGGAGGGGTCTTTCCCGCAACCCTTAAAGGAAGCGGTGGTGAGGCCCCTCCTCAAGAAGCCTTCCCTGGACCCAGCTGTTTTGAAGAACTTTCGTCCCGTCTCCAACCTCCCCTTTGTGGGGAAGGTTGTAGAGAAGGTGGTGGCATCTCAACTCTTGCGATCCTTGGATGAAACCAATTACCTGGACCCTTTTCAATCTGGTTTCAGGCCCGGCTACAGCACTGAGACCGCTTTGGTCGCACTGACCGATGACCTCTGGCGAGCCCGGGATAGGGGTCATTCCTCTATCCTGGTGCTTCTTGACCTCTCAGCGGCTTTCGATACCATCGACCATGGTATCCTTCTGCGTCGTCTCGGAGAGGTGGGGGTGGGTGGCACTGTATTGCGGTGGTTCTCCTCCTACCTCTCTGACAGGTCACAGTCGGTGTTGGCGGGCGGACAGAGATCGACCCCTAGGCGCCTCGATTATGGGGTGCCTCAGGGCTCGGTCCTGTCCCCCCTCCTTTTCAACATCTACATGAAACCGCTGGGTGAGATCATTCGGCGACACGGGGTGAGGTATCATCAGTATGCAGATGATACCCAATTATATATCTCCACCCCGTGCCCCTTCAGTGAAGCGGTCGACGTGATGTGCCGGTGCCTGGAAGATGTGAGGGTCTGGATGGGGGTGAACAGGCTTAGACTCAACCCTGACAAGACCGAGTGGCTCTGGGTCCTGCCTCCCAAAGGCCAACTGGATGGTCCATCTTTAGTCCTGGGGGGGGCAAATTTACCTCCCTCAGTGCAGGCACGCAACTTGGGTGTCCTCCTAGACTCACAGCTAAATCTGGAACAACATCTATCAGCTGTGGCCAGGGGGACCTTTGCACAGGTTCGCCTAGTGCACCAGTTGCGGCCTTATTTGGACCGGGAGGCTTTACTCACAGTCACTCATGCCCTTGTCACCTCAAGACTGGATTACTGCAATGCGCTCTACATGGGGCTACCCTTGAAGAGCGTTCGGAGGCTGCAGTTGGTTCAGAACGCAGCCGCGAGAGCGATTGTGGGCGCGCCAAGGTACGCCCACGTGTCACCTATCCTCCGCGAGCTGCACTGGCTTCCTGTGGGTCTCCGGACGCAATTCAAGGTGTTGGTTATCACCTTTAAAGCCCTTCATGGCATAGGGCCAGGTTACTTACAGGACCGCATTCTGCCGCATAGCTCCCAGAGACCGGTGAGGTCCCATAGATTGGGCCTCCTTCAGGTCCCGTCAGCCAGACAATGTCGGCTGGCGGGCCCTCGGGGAAGGGCCTTTTCTGTGGTGGCTCCGACCTGGTGGAACCAACTTCCCCCCGAGGTTCGAACTACTCCCACCCTGCCGGCCTTTAAGAAGGCTGTTAAAACCCTCCTGTTCCGGCAGGCCTGGGGCTGATGTCCCCGGGGGGCCGGGATATGACCGGACTCGCAGTATGATCGCAGTATGATTGTATTATTTTATTATTTTATTGTTTTTTGACTGTTTTTTAACTTTGTACGCCGCCCTGAGTCCTTCGGGATTGGGCGGCATATAAATATTAAAAATAAATAAATAAATAAATAAATAAATAAATACCTACCTATCTGTATCTATCTATCTACCTACCTACCTATCTGTATCAATCTATCTACCTAACTACCTATCTGTATCTATCAATCTACCTACCTACCTATCTGTATCTATCAATCTACCTACCTACCTATCTCTATCTATCTACCTACCTACCTATCTCTATCGATCTACCTACCTACCTACCTATCTGTATCTATCTATCTATCTACCTACCTACCTATCTGTATCTATCTATCTACCTACCTACCTATCTGTATCTATCAATCTACCTACCTATCTCTATCTACCTACCTACCTACCTACATATCTGTATCTATCTATCTACATACCTACCTATCTATATCTATCTACCTATCTACCTAACTATCTGTATCTATCTACCTACCTACCTACCTACCTATCTGTATCTATCTATCTACCTACCTACCTATCTGTATCTATCTATCTACCTAGCTACCTATCTGTATCTATCAATCTATCTACCTACCTATCTCTATCTATCTACCTACCTACCTACCTATCTCTATCTATCTACCTACCTACCTATCTGTATCTATCAATCTACCTACCTACCTATCTCTATCTATCTATTTACCTACCTACCTATCTCTATATATCTACCTACCTACCTACCTATCTGTATCTATCTATCTACCTACCTACCTATCTGTATCTATCTATCTACCTACCTACCTATCTGTATCAATCTATCTACCTAACTACCTATCTGTATCTATCAATCTACCTACCTACCTATCTGTATCTATCAATCTACCTACCTACCTATCTCTATCTATCTACCTACCTACCTATCTCTATCGATCTACCTACCTACCTACCTATCTGTATCTATCTATCTATCTACCTACCTACTTATCTGTATCTATCTATCTACCTACCTACCTATCTGTATCTATCAATCTACCTACCTATCTCTATCTATCTACCTACCTACCTACATATCTGTATCTATCTATCTACCTACCTACCTATCTATATCTATCTACCTATCTACCTAACTATCTGTATCTATCTACCTACCTACCTACCTACCTATCTGTATCTATCTATCTACCTAGCTACCTATCTGTATCTATCTATCTACCTAGCTACCTATCTGTATCTATCAATCTACCTACCTACCTATCTGTATCTATCAATCTACATACCTACCCATCTCTATCTATCTACCGACCTACCTACCTATCTCTATCTATCTACCTACCTACCTATCTGTATCTATCAATCTACCAACCTACCTATCTGTATCTATCAATCTACTTACCTACCTATCTCTATCTATCTATCTACCTACCTACCTATCTCTATCTATCTACCTACCTACCTATCTGTATCTATCTATCTACCTACCTACCTACCTATATGTATCTATCTATCTACCTACCTACCTATCTGTATCTATCTATCTACCTAGCTACCTATCTGTATCTATCAATCTACCTACCTACCTATCTCTATCTATTTACCTACCTACCTATCTCTATCTATCTATCTACCTACCTACCTATCTGTATCTATCTATCTACCTACCTACCTATCTGTATCTATCAATCTACCTACCTACCTATCTGTATCTATCAATCTACTTACCTACCTATCTCTATCTATCTATCTACCTATCTACCTATCTCTATCTATCTACCTACCTACCTACCTATCTCTATCTATCTACCTACCTACCTATCTGTATTTATCTATCTACCTACCTACCTACCTATCTCTATCTATCTACCTACCTACCTATCTGTATCTATCAATCTACCAACCTACCTATCTGTATCTATCAATCTACCTACTTACCTATCTCTATCTATCTATTTACCTACCTACCTATCTGTATCTATCAATCTACCTACCTACCTATTTCTATCTATCTATTTACCTACCTACCTATCTCTATCTATCTACCTACCTACCTACCTATCTGTATCTATCTATCTACCTACCTACCTACCTATCTGTATCTATCTATCTACCTACCTACCTATCTGTATCAATCTATCTACCTAACTACCTATCTGTATCTATCAATCTACCTACCTACCTATCTGTATCTATCAATCTACCTACCTACCTATCTCTATCTACCTACCTACCTATCTCTATCTATCTACCTACCTACCTACCTATCTGTATCTATCTACCTACCTACCTATCTGTATCTATCTATCTACCTACCTACCTATCTGTATCTATCAATCTACCTACCTATCTCTATCTATCTGCCTACCTACCTACATATCTGTATCTATCTATCTACCTACCTACTTATCTGTATCTATCTACCTACCTAGCTACCTATCTGTATCTATCAATCTACCTACCTACCTATCTGTATCTATCAATCTACCTACCTACCTATCTCTATCTATCTACCTACCTACCTACCTACCTATCTCTATCTATCTACCTACCTACCTATCTGTATCTATCAATCTACCAACCTACCTATCTGTATCTATCAATCTACCTACCTACCTATCTCTATCTATCTATCTACCTACCTACCTATCTCTATCTACCTACCTACCTATCTACCTATCTGTATCTATCTATCTACCTACCTACCTACCTATCTGTATCTATCTATCTACCTACCTACCTACCTATCTGTATCTATCTATCTACCTAGCTACCTATCTGTATCTATCAATCTACCTACCTATCTCTATCTATCTATTTACCTACCTACCTATCTCTATCTATCTACCTACCTACCTATGTGTATCTATCTATCTACCTACCTACCTATCTGTATCTATCAATCTACCTACCTACCTATCTGTATCTATCAATCTACTTACCTACCTATCTCTATCTATCTATCTACCTACCTACCTATCTCTATCTATCTACCTACCTACCTATCTGTATCTATCTATCTACCTTCCTACCTATCTCTATCTATCAATCTACCTACCTACCTATCTCTATCTATCTATCTACCTACCTACCTATCTCTATCTATCTACCTACCTACCTACCTATCTGTATCTATCTATCTACCTACCTACCTATCTGTATCTATCTACCTACCTACCTACCTAACTGTATCTATCTATCTACCTAGCTACCTATCTGTATCTATCAATCTACCTACCTACCTATCTCTATCTATCTATTTACCTACCTACCTATCTCTATCTATCTACCTACCTACCTATCTGTATCTATCTATCTACCTAACTACCTATCTGTATCTATCAATCTACCTACCTACCTATCTGTATCTATCAATCTGCCTACCTACCTATCTCTATCTATCTATCTACCTACCTACCTATTTCTATCTATCTACCTACCTACCTATCTCTATCTATCTACCTACCTACCTACCTATCTGTACCTATCTATCTACCTACCTACCTATCTGTATCTATCTATCTACCTACCTACCTATCTGTATCAATCTATCTACCTAACTACCTATCTGTATCTATCAATCTACCAACCTACCTATCTGTATCTATCAATCTACCTACTTACCTATCTCTATCTATCTATTTACCTACCTACCTATCTGTATCTATCAATCTACCTACCTACCTATCTCTATCTATCTATTTACCTACCTACCTATCTCTATCTATCTACCTACCTACCTATCTGTATCTATCAATCTACCTACATACCTATCTCTATCTATCTATCTACCTACCTACCTATCTCTATCTACCTACCTACCTAACTATCTCTATCTATCTACCTACCTACCTATCTCTATCTATCTACCTACCTACCTATCTATCTATCTATCTATCTATCTACCTACCTACCTATCTGTATCTATCTATCTACCTACCTACCTACCTATCTGTATCAATCTATCTACCTAACTACCTATCTGTATCTATCAATCTACCTACCTACCTATCTGTATCTATCAATCTACCTACCTACCTATCTCTATCTATCTACCTACCTACCTATCTCTATCGATCTACCTACCTACCTACCTATCTGTATCTATCTATCTATCTACCTACCTACCTATCTGTATCTATCTATCTACCTACCTACCTATCTGTATCTATCAAGCTACCTACCTACCTATCTCTATCTATCTATTTACCTACCTACCTATCTCTATATATCTACCTACCTACCTACCTATCTGTATCTATCTATCTACCTACCTACCTATCTGTATCTATCTATCTACCTACCTACCTATCTCTATCTATCTATCTACCTACCTACCTACCTATCTGTATCTATCTATCTACCTACCTACCTACCTATCTGTATCTATCTATCTACCTACCTACCTATCTGTATCAATCTATCTACCTAACTACCTATCTGTATCTATCAATCTACCTACCTACCTATCTGTATCTATCAATCTACCTACCTACCTATCTCTATCTACCTACCTACCTATCTCTATCTATCTACCTACCTACCTACCTATCTGTATCTATCTACCTACCTACCTATCTGTATCTATCTATCTACCTACCTACCTATCTGTATCTATCAATCTACCTACCTATCTCTATCTATCTGCCTACCTACCTACATATCTGTATCTATCTATCTACCTACCTACTTATCTGTATCTATCTACCTACCTAGCTACCTATCTGTATCTATCAATCTACCTACCTACCTATCTGTATCTATCAATCTACCTACCTACCTATCTCTATCTATCTACCTACCTACCTACCTACCTATCTCTATCTATCTACCTACCTACCTATCTGTATCTATCAATCTACCAACCTACCTATCTGTATCTATCAATCTACCTACCTACCTATCTCTATCTATCTATCTACCTACCTACCTATCTCTATCTACCTACCTACCTATCTACCTATCTGTATCTATCTATCTACCTACCTACCTACCTACCTATCTGTATCTATCTATCTACCTACCTACCTACCTATCTGTATCTATCTATCTACCTAGCTACCTATCTGTATCTATCAATCTACCTACCTATCTCTATCTATCTATTTACCTACCTACCTATCTCTATCTATCTACCTACCTACCTATGTGTATCTATCTATCTACCTACCTACCTATCTGTATCTATCAATCTACCTACCTACCTATCTGTATCTATCAATCTACTTATCTACCTATCTCTATCTATCTATCTACTACCTACCTATCTCTATCTATCTACCTACCTACCTATCTGTATCTATCTATCTACCTTCCTACCTATCTCTATCTATCAATCTACCTACCTACCTATCTCTATCTATCTATCTATCTACCTACCTACCTATCTCTATCTATCTACCTACCTACCTACCTATCTGTATCTATCTATCTACCTACCTACCTATCTGTATCTATCTACCTACCTACCTACCTAACTGTATCTATCTATCTACCTAGCTACCTATCTGTATCTATCAATCTACCTACCTACCTATCTCTATCTATCTATTTACCTACCTACCTATCTCTATCTATCTACCTACCTACCTATCTGTATCTATCTATCTACCTAACTACCTATCTGTATCTATCAATCTACCTACCTACCTATCTGTATCTATCAATCTACCTACCTACCTATCTCTATCTATCTATCTACCTACCTACCTATCTCTATCTATCTACCTACCTACCTATCTGTATCTATCTATCTACCTACCTACCTATCTCTATCTATCAATTTACCTACCTACCTATCTCTATCTATCTATCTACCTACCTACCTACCTATCTGTATCTATCTATCTATCTACCTACCTACCTATCTGTATCTATCAATCTACCTACTTACCTATCTCTATCTATCTATTTACCTACCTACCTATCTGTATCTATCAATCTACCTACTTACCTATCTCTATCTATCTATTTACCTACCTACCTATCTGTATCTATCAATCTACCTACCTACCTATCTCTATCTATTTATTTACCTACCTACCTATCTCTATCTATCTACCTACCTACCCATCTGTATCTATCAATCTACCTACATACCTATCTCTATCTATCTATCTACCTACCTACCTATCTCTATCTACCTACCTACCTAACTATCTCTATCTATCTATCTACCTACCTACCTATCTCTATCTATCTACCTACCTACCTATCTATCTATCTATCTATCTACCTACCTACCTATCTGTATCTATCTATCTACCTACCTACCTATCTGTATCAATCTATCTACCTAACTACCTATCTGTATCTATCAATCTACCTACCTACCTATCTGTATCTATCAATCTACCTACCTACCTATCTCTATCTATCTACCTACCTACCTATCTCTATCGATCTACCTACCTACCTACCTATCTGTATCTATCTATCTATCTACCTACCTACCTATCTGTATCTATCTATCTACCTACCTACCTATCTGTATCTATCAATCTACCTACCTACCTATCTCTATCTATCTATTTACCTACCTACCTATCTCTATATATCTACCTACCTACCTACCTATCTGTATCTATCTATCTACCTACCTACCTATCTGTATCTATCTATCTACCTACCTACCTATCTCTATCTATCTATCTACCTACCTACCTACCTATCTGTATCTATCTATCTATCTACCTACCTACCTATCTGTATCTATCAATCTACCAACCTACCTATCTATATCTATCAATCTACCTACTTACCTATCTCTATCTATCTATTTACCTACCTACCTATCTGTATCTATCAATCTACCTACCTACCTATCTCTATCTATTTACCTACCTACCTATCTCTATCTATCTACCTACCTACCTATCTGTATCTATCTATCTACCTAACTACCTATCTGTATCTATCAATCTACCTACCTACCTATCTGTATCTATCAATCTACCTACCTACCTATCTCTATCTATCTATTTACCTACCTACCTATCTCTATCTATCTACCTACCTACCTATCTGTACCTGTCTATCTACCTACCTACCTATCTGTATCTATCTATCTACCTACCTACCTATCTGTATCAATCTATCTACCTAACTACCTATCTGTATCTATCAATCTACCTACCTACCTATCTGTATCTATCAATCTACCTAACTACCTATCTCTATCTATCTACCTACCTACCTATCTCTATCGATCTACCTACCTACCTACCTATCTGTATCTATCTATCTATCTACCTACCTACCTATCTGTATCTATCTATCTACCTACCTACCTATCTGTATCTATCAATCTACCTACCTATCTCTATCTACCTACCTACCTACATATCTGTATCTATCTATCTACATACCTACCTATCTATATCTATCTACCTATCTACCTAACTATCTGTATCTATCTACCTACCTACCTACCTATCTGTATCAATCTATCTACCTAACTACCTATCTGTATCTATCTATCTACCTAGCTACCTATCTGTATCTATCTATCTACCTAGCTACCTATCTGTATCTATCAATCTACCTACCTACCTATCTCTATCTATCTACCTAGCTACCTATCTGTATCTATCAATCTACCTACCTACCTATCTCTATCTATCTATTTACCTACCTACCTATCTCTATCTATCTACCTACCTACCTATCTGTATCTATCTATCTACCTAACTACCTATCTGTATCTATCAATCTACCTACCTACCTATCTGTATCTATCAATCTACCTACCTACCTATCTCTATCTATCTATCTACCTACCTACCTATCTCTATCTATCTACCTACCTACCTATCTGTATCTATCTATCTACCTACCTACCTATCTCTATCTATCAATTTACCTACCTACCTATCTATATCTATCTATCTACCTACCTACCTACCTATCTGTATCTATCTATCTATCTACCTACCTACCTATCTGTATCTATCAATCTACCAACCTACCTATCTGTATCTATCAATCTACCTACTTACCTATCTCTATCTATCTATTTACCTACCTACCTATCTGTATCTATCAATCTACCTACCTACCTATCTCTATCTATCTATTTACCTACCTACCTATCTCTATCTATCTACCTACCTACCTACCTATCTGTATCTATCTATCTACCTACCTACCTATCTCTATCTATCTATCTACCTACCTACCTATCTGTATCAATCTATCTACCTAACTACCTATCTGTATCTATCAATCTATTTACCTACCTATCTGTATCTATCAATCTACCTACCTACCTATCTCTATCTATCTACCTACCTACCTACCTATCTGTATCTATCTATCTATCTACCTACCTACCTATCTGTATCTATCTATCTACCTACCTACCTATCTGTATCTATCAATCTACTTATCTACCTATCTCTATCTATCTACCTACCTACCTACCTATCTCTATCTATCTACCTACCTACCTATCTCTATCTATCTACCTACCTACCTACCTATCTCTATCTATCTACCTACCTACCTACCTATCTCTATCTATCTACCTACCTACCTACCTATCTGTATCTATCAATCTACCTACCTACCTATCTCTATATATCTATCTACCTACCTACCTTTCTCTATCTATCTACCTACCTACCTACCTATCTGTATCTATCTATCTACCTACCTACCTATCTCTATCTATCAATTTACCTACCTACCTATCTCTATCTATCAATCTACCTACCTACCTATCTCTATCTATCTATCTACCTACCTACCTATCTCTATCTATCTATCTACCTACCTACCTACCTACCTAACTGTATCTATCTATCTACCTAGCTACCTATCTCTATCTATCTACCTACCTACCTATCTGTATCTATCTATCTACCTACCTACCTATCTGTATCTATCTATCTACCTACCTACCTACCTAACTGTATCTATCTATCTACCTAGCTACCTATCTGTATCTATCAATCTACCTACCTACCTATATTTATCTATTTACCTACCTACCTATCTCTATCTACCTACCTACCTACCTATCTGTATCTATCTATCTACCTAACTACCTATCTGTATCTATCAATCTACCTACCTACCTATCTGTATCTATCAATCTACCTACCTACCTATCTCTATCTATCTACCTACCTACCTAACTATCTGTATCTATCTATCTACCTACCTACCTATCTCTATCTATCTATCTACCTACCTACCTATCTCTATCTACCTACCTACCTATCTACCTATCTGTATCTATCTATCTACCTACCTACCTACCTATCTGTATCTATCTATCTACCTACCTACCTACCTATCTGTATCTATCTATCTACCTAGCTACCTATCTGTATCTATCAATCTACCTACCTACCTATCTCTATCTATCTATTTACCTACCTACCTATCTCTATCTATCTACCTACCTACCTATGTGTATCTATCTATCTACCTACCTACCTATCTGTATCTATCAATCTACCTAACTACCTATCTGTATCTATCAATCTACCTACCTACCTATCTGTATCTATCAATCTACCTACCTACCTATCTCTATCTATCTATCTACCTACCTACCTATCTCTATCTATCTACCTACCTACCTATCTGTATCTATCTATCTACCTACCTACCTATCTCTATCTATCTATCTATCTACCTACCTACCTATCTCTATCTATCTACCTACCTACCTACCTATCTGTATCTATCTATCTACCTACCTACCTATCTGTATCTATCTACCTACCTACCTACCTAACTGTATCTATCTACCTAGCTACCTATCTGTATCTATCAATCTACCTACCTACCTATCTCTATCTATCTATTTACCTACCTACCTATCTCTATCTATCTACCTACCTACCTATCTGTATCTATCTATCTACCTAACTACCTATCTGTATCTATCAATCTACCTACCTACCTATCTGTATCTATCAATCTACCTACCTACCTATCTCTATCTATCTATCTACCTACCTACCTATCTCTATCTATCTACCTACCTACCTATCTGTATCTATCTATCTACCTACCTACCTATCTCTATCTATCAATTTACCTACCTACCTATCTCTATCTATCTATCTACCTACCTACCTACCTATCTGTATCTATCTATCTATCTACCTACCTACCTATCTGTATCTATCAATCTACCAACCTACCTATCTGTATCTATCAATCTACCTACCTACCTATCTCTATCTATCTACCTACCTACCTACCTATCTCTATCTATCTACCTACCTACCTACCTATCTGTATCTATCAATCTACCAACCTATCTCTATCTATCTACCTACCTACCTACCTATCTGTATCTATCAATCTACCTACCTACCTATCTCTATCTATCAATTTACCTACCTACCTATCTCTATCTATCAATCTACCTACCTACCTATCTCTATCTATCTATCTACCTACCTACCTATCTCTATCTATCTACCTACCTACCTACCTACCTAACTGTATCTATCTATCTACCTAGCTACCTATCTCTATCTATCTACCTACCTACCTACCTATCTGTATCTATCTATCTACCTACCTACCTATCTGTATCTATCTATCTACCTACCTACCTACCTACCTAACTGTATCTATCTATCTACCTAGCTACCTATCTGTATCTATCAATCTACCTACCTACCTATCTCTATCTATTTACCTACCTACCTATCTCGATCTACCTACCTACCTACCTATCTGTATCTATCTATCTACCTAACTACCTATCTGTATCTATCAATCTACCTACCTACCTATCTGTATCTATCAATCTACCTAC